>CM040456.1:26190537-26234139 GCA_022758105.1 Pangasianodon gigas
CTCTGTACACCAACACAATGGATTTGAAATGAAGCAATCAAGATGTGATTGAAGTGTAGACTCTCAGCTTTAATTCACAGGGGCTTTTAACAATTGCTTTTACGAATTACAGTTCCACCAATTTCTCAGGCTCAAATGTAATTGGACAACTGACTAATAAGCAGTTTGATGGCCAGGTATGGCCTGTTTTCTCATTATTTAATGACAAATTAAGGTTTAGAGTTGATTCCAAGTGTTGAATTTGCATTTGGTAGCTGTTCATGAGAACTCTCAATATGCGGTCCAAAGAGGTGTCAGTGCAAGTGAAGGAGGCCATCATTAGGCTGAAAAACAAAACAGACTGCATTGGCCATCATTGATCGCAAAGGATTTGCATCCAAGTATTAAAAATAGTCCTAATATTTATGATCGTTAGTTTGTCCAATTACTTCAGAGCCTGTGAAAATCGCTGTAATTCCTAAACGCTTAATGCAATATTGAAGCTGAAAGCTGAAGGTCTACACTTGAATCACATCTTGATTGCTTGATTCCAAAAATACACTTACATATACATGTAATTCAACCTTTAATTCTAAATAAAAATGAGGGGGTGAAAGGTTTAACTAGAGCAGGTTCCAATCAGAGGAGGCAGCAGATTGAAAAGAAAGCAGCTGAGGTATGATGAAAAGAACAAAAGAAACATGCTGTGCAAGATTTGAGTAGGTGGAGAAAAACAGAGGGGGGGAATGGTAATGAAAATAGATGAAATAGATGAGTGCAGGATGGAGGGTCTCTGCCAATAGGGGATTTAGAGGGGGCTGTTTGGTGAACACAACAGGCAGTGAGGAGCATGAGAGGAGGCCCTTTGGATCCATGCTGAAGGTAGGAGTGCAAAAGGATTAATTCCAACAGCAGGAAGTATGAAATATTTACCCTTGGTCAAATTTAAGTTCCATAAAATATGAAAATCTGCATTCTATATTGTGGGTTAAAGATGTGTGCATGCACATTATTAATCATAAATAATCATAAAAATGGAAATGGTCTCTTGCCAAGAGTAATATAAAGTTTCAAAACAGAAAAAAGAAATCTTTAAAGGCTAAACAGAAGTTTGGATAATTCTGAAAGTAAAATGGAGCACAATGAAAGCACATATTCATTATTTAACAGCCTACATGAAAAAATTGCATTAAGTTCAACGTTCAAACATGGTGAATACAACACAACACGTTATCTATGCATAAGAAGCAATTAGGCTTCTAATGAATCCGCCAGTATCTTAATTGGCAAACAGACTCCAAAAGGTCAAAACAAAACTGGTCAAAATGTCACTTTATTAGAAGTAGGGAGTCCTTTCAACTAAACCAAATGCCCAATTAAAGAAGGACAGACAGGTCACAATATGCCATAATTTTTGAGGAAGAAGATATGAAGAGATCAGGTCATAACAAAAAGCCAATTAGTGAAAGCATATATGAGACAACTGCCCACGATGTTATAACAGACAACATGACTGGACAGCCTGTATGCTATTTCTGGGGTGTTTTCTAATTCTCTAGGAATTACACAATATGCATCAAGGGCATCAGCGCAACAGCCTTTAAAAAAATCATGCTCCAAGCTAAGAAATATACTATACTTGTGAGGGAATCAGTGATGATACGCAATGATGTGATGAAGCACAAAATGAAGGACCAGGCATACAAACTAATACATAATCTCACAAGTGCCTGTGACATGAGTGTGTGCATGTGTGTTTGTGTTCTAACCCAGCTCCGATGTAGCTACTTCAGGAATGGTGATCCTCAGCATTGAGCCATTGCTCAGTTCCTGAAACAGAAAAAGGCAGAAGAGGACAAATTATAATCATATAGAACAACAGGTGACAGAAAAATCAATGAAAACAATCCAGTAACAACCCAAAGGACCTAAAGCTATGTTATAAGAGCTTTTATAAAAACCCATTCAAATGGCATGTCAGCCAAAATCCATTAAAGATGGTTGTGACAGGTCTAAAAGTAAATACTCGTGGCAGTGAAACATGCTTCAGCAGTGCTGACAAATCAGGCCCTGCAGACAGAGGACAGAGTTAAATGAATTATGTCAACATCATGACAGATTCCTGGTGCTCCAGGCTGAGCATGCACACTTTTGCACAATTTTTGCTTCTATAATGTCAGTGTGGACACCAGCTTTGAGGAAGAATATCATTTAGGAATACATGGTGCTAGAATTTCTAGAGTCTTGACAATGCAACAGGCATCCATGGCCCTGGGGTAGGAAGCACGGCATTCCTCTCAGCTTTGGAGTGACAATTGCCAATTGTGGTAATCTGTGCACTCATGTATCTGGAAGAGGGCAGTCCGCATCACTGTTCAAGCTCACAATGATATGGCATGATCAGCAGTTTGAAAAGATGTAGTGGCTTCATGCCTCAGAGGAAGCATCTGGCCCTCCCTGCCCTAAAATGTGATCATACAAGTCATACAAACAGAAAATAAAAGAAAAATAAATGACATGGTATGTCTGAACCTGTGCTTTCAGTAATAGACATGACCCCTGAAAGAGCAAACACTTTAAACAAAGGTTTTAGTATCACACATCAGCTTGGAGGGCAGCAGATAGAGTCGGTGCCTCACAGCTGCAGGGTCTCAGGTTAGATCTTCAAGCTCCAGTTACTGTTGTTTGGAGTTTCTTGTGAGTTTTATCCAAGTCTCCGGTTCCCACTCATTTTCCAAAAACATGCCAGTAGGTGCAATGTGTACTCTAAAGATATGAATGAGCATGTGTGTGTGTGTGTGTGTGTGCGCGTGTGTGAGATGCCCTGCAATGGACTGGCAACTCGTCCAGAGGATATTTCTCTCTTGCACCGTGTGTCCATAGAATAAGCTCCAATCTCGTCCCATTTCTTATTATAGAATTGCTTTACTTCATAGACGTTGATGGCCTTTTCTGCAGGAACTTTAGGTTCATCACATTGCTATTGGATTAAAGCGTGGACAAAGAGCACAAACTCTACATGTCACTGGCATTCCAATTCATCCCAAAGGTGTTCAGTGGGGTTGAGGTCAGGGCTCTGTGCAGGCCACTCGAGTTCTTCCACTCCAACCTTGGCAAACCATGACTTCATGGAACCTGCTTTGTGCATAAGGGCATTGTCATGCTGGAACAGATTTAGGCCCCTTAGTTCCACTGAAAAGAAATCTTAATGCTACAAGATACAAAGACATTGTATTTAAATGTGTGTTTCCAACTTTGTGGCAACAGTTTGGAGAAGGCTCACATATGGGTGTTATGGTCAGGTGCCCACATTCTTTTGTATCTAGTGTACACCATATAGTGTATACATGCAGTGCTTGAACAGCCTTTGTACAGTCTTTGTACGTTATGGATGACCAAAAAACATTTTTCTATACCACTACAGGTTACACAATCAAGACATTTTTGTAATTTAGTATTTTAAAAATTCCACAGTATATACAACGTGTGTATATAAAGTGCGATTTCACTGGATTTCTATGGAAGTTACGTTTCACTCACACACAAGTGAATAAAAAGATAGAGAGGGCAAGCACAGGGTGGCACATGGCCTCACATTTTACGCGCCTCTAACACAGCTGGTACGGATTGAACCACTTGGAAGCATAAGTGCTCACATATGTAGAAAAAATGCTTCAGAGATTCAGGCTTTGAGATTTAGAGGATTCAAAAGGGTACACAAATTTTAGAGCAGCGATGCTTATTATTAATATAAAGTCCATTCATCTGTCCATGCTGCTATAAGTCACTATTACAATGTATCACTAGTTACTGCAACAAATTTATATTTATTGCATCTGTTCTGTACGGTTTGGTTTTTTGCAGCACACTGAAAGAGAGAGGATATGAATTGGTGACTCCCACTTGTGACAACGTAAATGCTCAGCTCTCCATCTGGTTTTTAGAAAGGTTATCTGGTCCCCTGGCTCAACACTGGCCCTATATCAGTAAAACTGTGTGTGCGTATGTGTGTGTTTGTGTGCGTGAGTACTGATTGCTGGCTGACCAGTGTGAGACGGTTGCTGACTGGGTCTCGCAGGGCCTGGATATGTGGCGTTGCCTGCTGGAACGGAGAATCCTCTAGCCATGATGACTCATGATGCTGCACTGTTCTCATCTCTGACACAGGGGAAGGCATGTCGGACTAAAGGCCGTGGGAAGAGATGGGTGTGGGAGGTTTGGATAAAAACATGACACTTTACATTACAGATATAAGGCATTGGACACAACTGTGACAGTGTTACAGAAATGGAAAAGCATAGACGGAAAAGCCACAGTGAATGTGATTAGTGCAATGTAAAGTTATCCTTCATATTAAGTGGTAGAATTGATTCAATTTGCTCGAAAGCTCCTTTCCTGTCAGCTTATACTGATGATTTTTTTCTGTTTTGTGTTTGCTATTTTTTATCAATATAATATAATCTCTGACTTCTTCTAGGTTAAGAAAGGAGCAAAGCTTTTCAATTTCATTGTTTAGACAGCCTTTGATTAATGAAGGTGCATTTGTTTTAAAAGTAACTCTAAATTTAAACGGATCATTCTATTGATCCAAACCTCAGACCTATGGAGAGAACATTAATTGCATTTATCATTGTACTAATAAATATCCGCATGTCAGGATTTTTCATGCTTCTCTCACTCAATTAATGATACAGATTACTCTTAATAATGTTAATAAGATTGTTTCCCTCAAAAGATCCCTGTTACGTACCTCCTCAAGCCTACTCATGTGCTGGACGGTTGCTTTTGCCGGAGTGCTCACGTTCTCCAGGGGGGTGTTTAAGTGTGGCAGGGGGTTTGGCAAACCGAAGGTTGGTGACAGAAGACCAGGGACAAACACTTTGCTCACCTAAGAAGAAAAGAGACAACTTCATGTGAGCTTCATCTATGGCCAGCCTCAGCTATAAAATCAGCCCTCTCAGCTGCAGGAGGACAACATGTTTACAATACGAGCCTGTCATTTTCTACGGAATAATTAGATAATCACAGAGTCATGACAGGGCACACAATCACTTTCAGGCTCTAACTCCATAAAACTGTATAAACATAGCCATAATTGTAAAACTTGTGACATCTGGGACTTGCCAAATTCTTGCTATAAAGAAACACTGAATGACTTAATGCCAGACGCAAAGCAGCAGAAGAAACATCTACTAAATTACAGAAGACCTTAAAAACTGCATGCAGAGTATTACAAACTCTTAGAGCAATCTTCAAAAGATGTATATTTTTGACAATATTACACTTCTTTGATAGGCAGTTGGTTCTAACCCGGGACATTTAAGCAACAAGCCTAAAGCAAAATTATAGTACTTTCCTTCCAGTTTAAAACCATCAGAAACCACTACTGAATAATCATTATGATGTAGACACATTATGATGTTTAATCTTAGGACAAAAAAGGTTTCATTTAATCATAGGACATCTTTTTTGGGTGTGAATTTTTTTTTCTGATGCAGTGCAGAAATATGTATTTCTATCATTCAAAAAGAAAAAAAGTGAAGTTTCATGGCAAATTTGCAACATAATATAATCTTATAATCTGAGTCAATGTCACTGAATGTCATGGCACTGTAAGACCATGTAGGGAATTTTTCATTCCTATACTGCGCTGACCTAGTATCTGGCTAAAGTCTATCTAATGCTAGCTCTATATAGATAATGAGGATTATCATTATGTTATGCTGATTGTAAGGTTCTTTAGAAATTAATTGTATAAAAAGAAATAATAACAGTTCATGCCATAAGTACTGGATAGGGGATAGGGATAAGCTTGAGGACTTTGCATATAAGATAAACTGCATTTAAAAAATTATATCACCAAGTGATAAATTGCCGAGCTGAGCCGTTCAGCGTCTAGTTGTGGTCACATTAGGAGCTAAAGATAATCTGTTTGCAGCACTGACACAAAGAGCCCAGCTGGTTTTTATCTTGCTAAAGTAAGTTAGCTAGTTACGGCACATATGCATCCTCTGTGTAAATGTACTGTTGTGTGGCTGTGGTGCGTTTCTGTAGAGATGGTGATAAGAGAACAACATCACTGTAAATGAGACTTGTATTCATGCAGTGAGAAACTTCAGCTTTCTTGCTGGAAGATTAATTTGATGTGTTGTGTTTCATTTGTGTGGTGTTTAAATAAAGATTACTTAGCAGTTTCTGTACCAGTAATTGGGGACTGTTATCTAGATTTGACAACTACAGTTATGACTACACCACATATACACACTTCACTCATTTCGATTTAGAATATGCTGTCATATTCAAATAAGCAGCAATGTCAAATGCCATATTAAAATAACAGGTTTGTTGACGTAAAACTTACTTCTGAACTGATTACAGATAAAGAAGACAGAAACTGGTCACAGATAAAGAAGACTGTTTATAATTATAGACGTCTATAGACACTCATTCACTCTGGAGTATAGGATCCATTTGAATTAATTAATTAATTTTTTTTAATATAGTCAGGTTTTTGGATAGACTTAATTAAGTACACTGAAAGTTAGATGGCACAAATTTAAGCTCACCCGTGTGACTCCTGTGTATAACACCAAGCTGCCATTGGTCTCTAATACCAGCAAAGCATCTATGTCCTATAAAAACAAGAATTAAAGTTCATACATAGAAACTAAGAATTAGGGATGAGGGCTGTAACAAAAATAGCATCACAATTCAATCAATTTTTTAATATTCAATATATATCATGATAAATACTAGTACCACAAAGAGTAATGCTTCTTTTATTTAAAAAAAAAGACCTCTGAAAAAACTAAGTTTAATAATAGTTTTATTTTATATGTTGTCCTAACACTTATTGCCATGAGAACTGCACAGTTTTAACACTTATAGGTTATGGATGTAATATCTCTAACTGCTTATCATGAGCTTGAGCATGAGCAAGTGTCATTTCTGTATAGATCTTTGATGTAAAAGGCACCTAATGAACACTGTGTGTTCTGAACACTGACCCTGATTCTACAGACAACTAAACATTTATATTTTATTCCTGATCATTTCAACATTTTCACATTTATCACATTTTTGTCTCCATTTGCGTACCTTGGGCTCGTTTCCTTACCTCCAAAGGTGCAGCATCTTTGGCCGGAATGGAAGTAACTGACGCAAATATGAGTTGGGAAGTTTCATTGCTTTCAAGAAACTTGACACATCTGGAAGAACCACAGGAGAGTGGACAAGAAAGCTGTGTAAAAGCTCATTAGAACCACTATACTTGGTCTAGCCAAAAAGCAGGTATATGTGGAAAGCACATTTTTAATAACAAAAGCAAAAATGAGAAGGTAAACCTGAGCTGCTGGTGGGATTCAACCAGGAAGCACAGGTATCTGTTCTCACACAGGTCAGAAGTAATGAACACTTTGGATGCCTGGCAGCTCTTCTCCCTAAACAAACATATAAATTAGAATAAATCATTTCATTTATATAGAGCTTTTCAAACATAAGGTCACTTTAAAAATCCTTGACAGAAACCACAAATTACTTGTTTGCAACAAAATACGACCAAGATAAATAGAACAAACAAAAATGACAAACATGTCTGAATACATGAATCAGAATTAATAGTTGTGACAGAATAAGTACACGGACACGATAAAGGACAAAGACAGGAGCAACCACACAGTAAGGGGCACATGAATTGGAATGGGAGTGCGTGAACAGATGTGTTTTTAGTTCAGCTTTAAAATCTGAAATAGAGGAGAGATCACCAAGACTTTGAGGAAAATAATTCCAAAGGTAGGCTGATCTAATACATCCTGCTTTCATCCTGCTGCATTCGACTAAAGCTCTTAATGCAAAATTTGCAATCTCTGACGACCAAAAAAAAAAAAAAAACAACCCACAACAACAAATAAAACGCCCCTACAATGCAGAATTTCTACTCTGAAAGTCTCCTTAACCCTGAGTTAAGCACGTGACATCAAATCAACATAGCTTCTCACAGAATCAGAAAACAAAGTAGCACTTCTTTACGTTTAAATGCCTTAATGCTGTATATACAAGTATTTGCTTTAGATCAATTAACATACAGGCGTATTAGCTTTAAATCTAAAACAGTGAACTGTATAGTCAGTGTTATAAGGAGGAAAGTATACATCACTCATCACAGTTAGCTGGCTCGATTGTTGTTTACAAAAGACTTAGAGGCATCCATATTTTTTCCCGAAGGCACAGAGCTCGAAAATGACAATTCAGAGTTTTAACTTCCGAGTCAATTCGAGCGTTGCATAAGGTGTGTGGGCTGGGGTATAGGGATGAATAAAGTCAGAAATGCACCATGGTACCGTGGACCACAGATGGCCTTGAAGGTTATTATAAGAACTCTGTACTAAATACAGAAGGGACAAGTAACCGGTGCAGTTTATATAGAGTGTGTGTGACATGGGCTGATTTTTTTTTTTGTGACTGAGAACTGTTTTGAATTGTAATTTAGTGTGTTTAGAAGAAATTTAGAAAGAAGAGCACTAAAACGAGTTAGAGTAGCCAAGGCAAGAAGTGATGAAGGTATGAACTAGTGTTTAATATTGGGAAGAGTCTAGCAATATTGCAAAGGTGTAGGAAGGTAGTCTTTGTAAGTGAGCTAATATGAGAATCAAAATTCAGTGATGAGTCAAAAATAATTACACCAATATTACAGACAGATTTAGGGTTTAACCTGGACTTCAATATCAGTTCCAGAGGTCAGAAACAGAGGTCAGAAACAGAGGTCACTAAAAAGAGATTGACAGAACTGAGTTCTGTCATTAATTGTTTTGTCAGTACTGAGTAAAACTGGAGCTCGTAACATCATGGATACAGATGGTAAGAATAAGGATGGAGGAGGAGGAATAGCAGGGATAGAACTAATAAAAGCTCTGAGTGACATCGGCATAACAGCAAAAACTGAGGCCATGACAGCCAATTATGTGACCAAGGGGCAAACTGTAAATTATGAAAGGAAGAGGCTCAAGAACTGGGAAACACCTCGAGTGATCTGAATGGTTACCTGTTGACCTTAGCACATAGATTCTGTGGTTAAGTTTCTTGTTATCACCTCGTCTCTAATAATTTTCACATCATATAGGTTCAGGTGGTTTGATCCTATTTTGTAAGATCATTGAGGTCATATGTAATGTTCCCTGAATCAGTTTTTTATGACAGTATTTAAAAATGTTTTAAATTATAGAAACTTAATGCTGGTTTAGCAAATTTGACCCAGTTTACAAATCCGAATAAGACTTCAACCATTTTATAAAAGTCATTACTTTGAAAGGGAAATTATTTGGTTAGGGCATTTCCAACAACACTTGATCAAGCAGAAATTCTGCTTTTTCTTTAGAAAGTAAGGGTTGTGACTAACCTGTAGGAACTAGTGGTCTCTGTCCACAGCTGCTCAATGCAGAGGTCAGGCAGGATGGGCTCCATCTCAGGCATCAGGGCTGTTTCATTCAGGGTACTGTTGGGGGATGCCAGCAGGCTGTGTCCACGGGCTGACGGTGAGTGGCATGACATGTTGAAGCGCTGTGCTCCCGTAAAAGAAGGTGCCGCCATGCCAGGGGAGTGGGCTCGGCTAATTATCAAGCACACACAGCAACGAAAAACACTCATGTTGGAAATGCTGTTGCAACTAAAATACACCAGGTTATAAGATATACTGCCTTCCTATAAGAAATACTGCCTTCCTACAAGATGTATAATTAGGGATCTTATAGTGAGCATCTGCATTGGGGCCTGAAACTCTGGGGCGGTTCTGGACAGGATTTCCTGATCCACTTACATTTTATGTCGTGAACACAACACATATATTAATACATACACGTATATTAATAGCAAGCTGCTATTACACTTATAATGTTTTTCACAACTTACAGAATGTAGGTATTAGTCAGTAAGACGATGTCAGTGTTGAGTATCTTAACAAAAGTGGAAATTGAGAAATAAAGTGGAAATACTCCAGTAACTGTGAGGAGGTGTTTAAATGAGCTGTGAGATGTCTGGCGAGTGCAAAGCCTGTCTGACCTGAGAGCGGCCATGTTGGAGATATTAGGAGAGTGTGCACGGGAGTGCAGTGCGGGTGAGGAGGGCACACGGCTCTGGTTGTGCAGGGCATGGCAGTGCAGGGGCGAGCCGGGGGAGTCTAGCCGGCTCACACTCCTCAGGTGGGCGCCAAGGAAATTGGGTGCGGCTGTGGGGGTCTGAGCCGGCCCATCCTGACTGGGACACTTCAGAACTGTAGACTGCTCCTGAAGGGTAAAACTTCAGCTGTGATTTATACACACAGTCATCATTTACATAGGATTGTTAAGGGAGAGTCTTAAGAAAAAATAAATACAGCATAAGTATTTTGCTGCGTCAGCACAGCAAACATGCTCTGTTTGTGTCAAAGTTGTAACAACACCACAAATTTGTTTTAAGTTTTATGTGCATGGATTATATTATCTAATGAACATGACAAATAAATTGCATTGCTATATATTTAAGTACCGAACACAAGGGTTAAGGGGAACATCATAGCTGGATCACTATTACCTCTGGTGTGACTTTGCGCAGAGCCCAGATAGTATGACTGCACTGCAGTGTGTCATAAGTCATGATGATGGAGGGTTCACCACAGGAGAACACCACTCGAAGTGCGCTGTCGGATACATACTGCAGCCGCTGCGTCTCAAACAGCCCTGCCACAGCCAGACAAATGGGTTAAACTCTAGATAACACTGCCTCCACAGACAGTCTCTGCCGAAAGTATTGGAACGGCAAGACCAATTCTTTTGTTTTTGTTATACACTGAAAACATTTGGGTTTGAGATCAAAAGATGACTATCAGACGACAGATCAGAATTTCAGCTTTCATTTCCTGATATTACATCTAGATGTGTTAAACAACTTAAACAACAACATGGCACCTTTGTCAGCAGACCACCCAGTTTTTAGGTGATCAAAAATATTGGAACATGTGTTTGTCAGAGACTGTAGCTCATAAGAGGAGAAACAGACTGCCTCTCACCTGTAGACTTGCAGACAACAGGGGCTATTTCATCCAGAGGGTGGAGCATGCTAAAGAGGGTGGGAAGAGGCTCCCTGACAAAAAAAAACCAAAAAAAAAAAACCACAAATTTAAACATATGCACCTTAACTCAGCTTAACTCAATTAAATGTATAGATGTTAGATAAAATAACAGGGCTGCCAACATCACCACTAGCCAGTGAGGAGAAAAACTAAGAAATAAGTACCTTGATGGGCTCAATGGAGCATCAGACGTGATATTTTTGCGCTCAAAAAGCAATCCATACTTAGTGGGCCACAAAAAGGAGACCTAAATTGCATATATAAAGGCACGATCAAACTTCATTCAAATGGTAACATTTGTACATAATAAGTTATCATGCTAATGCTTAAAAATTATTTTATTTGTATTAGTGACAGAATATGCAACATTGTTGAGAAAAATAATTAATAACTACTAGTGGATTCAGACCTTTGGACTACTGACTAAAGTTCTAAATTATTAAATATATACACGAACTATAAGGAATAATTCATGTTTGTCCAATATGCACAGAATTATTAATGAAGTACAAAAAACATCTGCACTTTTCCTGATACAAATCTCACCTGAGGGAATTAAACTGAGCAAAAGTGCACTTATATAAAACAAAATAAAACATATAAAACATAATAATATGGAAAAACTCCTACACAGTACTAACGAACAATATACAAGAAAGTCCTCTGCAATGTTTTATTGCACTTTCAGAATATTTTCAATAAATTATAAGTCCATTAAACATATTTACATACTGAGCTAAATAATTTGGACGTTTCTGAACATTATTTGGCATAAAATACTGATATAGCACGAATACGGTGATGGTACAGTACACCTGGAACACTTTACCTGAAACGGCAGTGGGGAGATGAAGTCCTTCCCACTCACAGAGTGTACATTCACACATGTGCTTTGAACTATACAGACACTCTGCTCAACTGTGTCCTTTTCTGAGGTTCAAACAGAGAGACAGCTCAATTTTAGCAACATTTACAAAAGGATCACAATTACAGGCACATGAACAGAACATATGTAGTCACTCTAGCCAACAATGCAAAGGGGGCTTACCCTCTTTCCGGGATTGAGGAACAATGAAATTACACCACAGGGCCTATATAAAGTGTAGTAAAATAGGAAGAAATAAGCTTCAGTATTTTACATAAGCTACATAAATACCTTAAAGAGCAACTCCAGTGGCCTATTTTGCCATTGCCATTGCCCTGTGTCTATATCACTGCTGTACTCCTTAACACAATCACTGGTAAAGGTGGGCGAACCCACAGAATCACATCCTATGGTACCTACTAGCCGGGAGAAACTACAAAGTGATGTGTGTTTGGGTCATTTTCACAACTCAAAATTCTCATAGGACAAAATGAAGGCGTTTGTTAATTCCAGAGAGCTGATCACGACTCTATAAAACATCTTGTTCTTATGCCATTAACAAAATATAATGGCAGAAAGTCTTTGGCAGTTCTATAACACCGGCTGTGTTGTCTCTCCCACGTCTTTGTTTTTGCTCGGCATGTGTTCAAATGAATTGTAAAAGAAATTAAATTTTAGAAGCTTATTAAAACATTACAACTGGCGCCACTTTAATGCTCGTTTTAAACCTGATGGGGGAACGTGGCTTGCCGCACACGAAGATTATTTCTTCGAGCTCATAAACTTTATTTGGTCGTATACAGTGGTAATGCATGTTTATAATGATGTGACCTTTTTATACAGACAATTTGCACAATATACTTACGTAATAATAGGGAGAAAGCACCGAAATGAAGCTCTGTGTGCCAAATTCAGAAAAACAAAATGAAATCTTTAGATTTTCTTGACATCCTTTTGGTTTCATCTGACTGCTGAAGCCATGGTCTGCCAAGAGCTTACAAAGCATGTACAGGATCTCCTTGTCGAAAGATATCGTTTAGGAGATGGGTATAGAAGAATTTCCAAAATATTAGACATACCATGGAACACAGTGAAAGCCACCAAAGGGCCTGAAATTGCGGCACCACAGTGACATTACCAAGAACAGGACGTCCCTCCAAAACTGATAAAAGGACAAGAAGAAAACTCATCAGGGAGGCTGGCAAGAGCAACATTAAAGGAGCTGCAGGCAGGAATTTCTGGCAAGGATTGGTCACTTCCTGCATGTGACAACAATCTCTCATATTCTTCACATGTTTGGACTATGGGGTAGGGTGGCTAGATGGAAGCCCTTACTCATGATAACAAAAAAACATCCTACATTTTGGGACACCATGTGGCAAAATGTGTTATGGTCTGATCAGACTTTTTTGGGCATAATTCTAAAAGATATGTCTGTTGCAAAAACAAGACAGCTTATCACCCAATGAACACCATACCCATGGAGAAGCATGGTGGTGGCAGCATCAAGCTATAGGGCTGCTTCTCTTCAGCTGGGACTGGGGCTCTATCCAAGATAGAGGGAATCATGGTTAGCTCCAAATACCAATCTATTTTAGCACAAAATCTGCAGACCACAAACAGCTGAAGATGGAGAAAAATCTCCCCTTCCAGTATGATAACGACCCAAAGCACAAATCCAGGTCAAAAAAAAAAGAATGGTTTCAGAAGAAAACGTTGATCTTTTTGGAATGGCCCAGGTGATCCCTTTGCATTTTGACAGATCTGGAGCATTTTTGCGAGATAGAGTGGAATAAAACTGCCAAATCAAGTTGTACTAAGTTGGTACACCCTTACCCAAAAACACTGAGTTCTGTTTTACATGCAAAAGATGCTTTAACAAACTATTAGTTAAGGGGTGTGCACATTTATGCAACCAGGTTATTGTAAGTTTTTCTCTTTCTTCCTAAAACGTTTTTGTATTTGACATTAAAGATGAAGAAAGATGTGACATGATTTATCTTGGTTTAATTTTTTTACATCACAAAAACCTGCTATTTTA
Organism: Pangasianodon gigas; assembly: GCA_022758105.1. Lineage (NCBI taxonomy): Eukaryota > Metazoa > Chordata > Actinopteri > Siluriformes > Pangasiidae > Pangasianodon > Pangasianodon gigas. The sequence goes on from CM040456.1 coordinate 26,204,524, forward strand.
ACAGGGGTGTGTTTTTATATTCACTGTATTAAGAAAGACAAATACATCAGCTGCCTTTGAGGTTTTTCACTACCGTGGCAGAAACAGCATTAAAATTTTCTTACTGTTTTCTAATATTTCTCATTTATAGCCTACCACCCTATAAAATTATACCTTTCCAGATTTGATTTTTTTTTTTTTGACCAGCACAAACATGCATGGAAATGAATAAACCCTGCTCCCTGTACGAGCTGACGTCACGGTCCCCATCTCATTTTGATAAAACACTGTAGTAACAGAGCATTACTTTTTTTTTAAGATCAGAATGATTAAAAATAAGATCATGTTTTTGTTACCTTTTCCATATAATCCACTGGAGTTGCTCTTTAATTTTTTTTTACATTATATAACAATCACATTACTGCATAATTCCAGTTTTCAATGTCAGCAATCTTATTTTAAAAAGTAAGTCTTTAAAAAGCATACAGATTACTCATTACCTTAAAATCTCTTGTAAATGTAATCAGCATCCATGTTACTATATTCCACATTTTAAATGGATTAGGTGATTGCGTGTTTCCTAATTTTCCCCACCCGTACCATATTACTGATACCTGCTGAACTGGGCTGTCCACAGTGAAAGCCTTGTACACGTAGGAAGCTTGACTCTTGGTCCCACGGCTCCAGATGACCATGTGCCCGGCCACGTACAGCTCCTCTTCATACTCGGTTTCATCAGTCAACACATCGGAGCCTTTCCTCAGCTGCCAGGACTCCTGCCAGACAAACATCAATGTAAACTGCGGGAATTTTTCACAAGACGTCTGTCTGCACTGTACAATGAATTTCCTAATAAAAACTGCACAAACACCATACAAATTATAGAAACATTTCGTCCTATAGACGTCACATGTTGCTCTCAAACAGCACATGCAACTAATCCAGGTCATAAATGCCAGGGTGTGTGAGAGCAGGGATATCTGTGCTTAACTGCAGGAAGAGTGTAGTGTTGGTGAAGAGTGCTACCTACTTTCTCTCTCTCCTGGAGGCTGACTTCCTGCAAGGAGCCCACGAGTCCCGCTGCTCCGTCAGAGCACCAGAGCTCGGGGGCAGGCTGCAGCTGACGCAGCTGGAGGTTCACGGCGCTTGGGTGGCGTTGGCAGTGCTCACGGCCGAACGGGACAAACGGCTGCAGTTCCCCAGCGGCTATCATCATGGCAGCTCTCTCTTCATGCACGTTCGACATGAGTCCCCAATATCAGCATTTTATTTCTGAAAGAGAGAGAGAGAGAGAGAGAGGAGTGTGTGTGTAAATGCTTCAAATGTAAAACAAAGTTTATTTTTTCCTTTTGACTGAAACCCAAAGAACGTTTCAGTTGTTACAGTGTCAAGGTTAATTACAGTGTATGATCACACAAATGCTTTTCCATCTTTTTTTTTTTTTTTTTGCTTCAGCATGCCACTTTTCCACTTATAATGACAACATGAATGAATACTGACAATGTAAGAAATTTTTATGCCAGGAATGACATTCTCAAAAATATCTCTAGGAATATATTATCAAAGGGAAGAGTTTCCAAGTTTCCCACCAAATCCAAAATAAAACCATGTACTGGCTTAAGTTTAAAACCCAGATCAATAAAATACAGCCTACACAAGTTATGATCATGTGATCTGTTAGTCATCAAGCGCAATATCGATGGCCACAATCCCCACAACAAGCGCTTACAATAAAGGTCAAGAACAGAGAGTTTGCATTGAAATGAGCTGTATGTAGTACACATGGAATTTTTATTAGGAAGACACTCCCATGTCTGTGATTTATAAAGCTTTATATCTCATAGGAATGGATCATAACTACTGCAGACGTCCTCCAGCAGCATTACTTAACATCTGGAAATCTTATCCTGCAGATAGAAGAACAATTAAGAGATTTGATCTTTTTGTTTCCTTTTGGTTTTTGTTAGATATGCAACGAGGCACAAATTCAGACAGATTCATAGTAAATTTTTCCTTTCGTTTTCAAGACCAGCATGTTTTTTTTTTTCTTTTCACATGGTTAATTACTACCAGGCAACACAGTGGCACAGCGGGTAGCACCTCCGCCTCACATGCCATGGTTCTAGGATCCTCAGGAGCTCAAGTTGCTGTCTGTGTGGAGTTTCTGTGCAGGTTCTCCTGTGTGGGTTTCCTCCTGGTTCTCCAGTTTCCTCCCACTATCCAAAACCATGACAGTAGGTGGACTGGCTAAAATAGGTGTGAATGTCTGTGTGCACGGTGCCCTGGCATGGACCGGCATACGACCCAGAGTGTATTTATCCTCACGCCAGATGTTTCAAACCCTAACATGCTTAGTAAAAAAATAATGAAAATGGTTTTAACCTTAAGAACAGATATGTGTATTTGACAATTTGGTTACTGAGACTATTCACTTAAAGCAAATGAATGTCAAATTATTCTTTTTTAAAAATGAAACAGTGACGTTTCCTTGATGGACACATTTTATCAAAAACGTCCATGTCAGTTGTTCTTCTTCTTTCATGCTGCTCCCGTTAGGGGTCACCACAGCAGATCATTGCTCTGCATATTTGATTTGGCACAGTTTTTATGCCGGATGCCCTTCCTGACGCAACCCTCCCCAATTTTATCCGGGACTTTTATTGGGACCAGCACTGGGAGTGCACTGTCGTGTGCAACCCCAGTGGCTGGGGTCGGTTCCCTGGCCGGGAATCAAACCCAGGCTACAGCGGTGAGAGCACCGATACCTAACCACAAGTCAAAAATGTCCATGTCAGTGCTTATCTTTAATTCATACCTAGTAATCTCAGGTCCTCAGTTTTCCCGATTTGGTACTTTTAAACCATTTTCACAGGTTGATTTTTTTTTTTTTTCCATCAGCAGTTTGGAGGTTGGGTATTGTGCTTCCATTAGACTTGTTAAAAATATTTCCACAACAAATCACATTTATAATTTACAGTATATACTCATTACCAATGAAACACCCAACACACCTCTACTCTTCCCAGCATGCACTAGCAGTGAGCTGGGTCTCCTCATAATGTAGTATATTGTGTGTAGGTCTACATATATACCTAGTTATTACAGCAATTGTTTATGAAAATATATAGAATAATCCAAAAATCATTTTAGGATCTTGGTGTAAACAATATGTAAGGAAACTGCATGTTTTAATAGTGCTTTGTTAAAATGTACAGTAGAGATATCATTTTTAAACATTAATCCATTTGACAACAGCAGGTCTGATACTGGACTTGTCTAGGGTTGGCTTGTTTTTGGCAACCCTAAGGAAACACATTTTAAAAGTAAATTTTGAGTAAATTAGGTAGAAATCATGATTTATTGGCTTTTTTTTATTGGCTGAAGCAGATGAGAATATTACACTGTATTTGCAAACGAAGGGAAATTTTAAAGAGGCATATTGCTACTTAGCTTGCTAGCTAGTAAATTAGCTGCAAAGCGTAGCTTTATTTATTTATTTTTGACAGGTCGTTTTTAATAAAACATTATGTATTTTCCACTTGCATTGATAAATACTCTGTTAAAAACCCTGTCAGCTGCTCTAACTTTAGAGACACACCAGCTCTGTTAGCTAGTCAAGCTAGCGCCTATTAGCAAGCAAGCTACCCACTGCTAACAAACCTGGTAATAAGGAATAGCCTGGCTCTTGTCTTGGAGTCCGGTCCTTTCTTTCACTGGATGTCACCAGAATGTGCTAGCAGTTACACCTGTAATGAAACTAACTAAAACTAATGAAAATGAAGTAAAAACACACTTTCAAATGAACGCGGACATCTTTGCAATCCCGTGAGTCTCTGCACCCAGAGCAGCCAATCACAACGAGAGCTGAGGGGACGCCGGACTACGCAGCGTCACTGCGCAGGGGAACGCACGTGATCTGCACCTCGACCAATCAGCATGCAGACTGTCTAACACACAACCCATAATGCAGTACTAACTAGGATGCTAGTCAAAATATGGCTCTAATTAGAATTAGAATTTAGCTAATTCTGGGGCTGTCATGGAGTGTCCGTTGTCTCTGTTAAATAAACTACTAAATAAAAAATAAAAATCTTATAAATCCCTATGTAACCTGAGATACACTCACCGGCCACTTTAATAGGAACCATAGTGGGTGGTACCTCCACTCCAAAAGTGGTGGTGCAAAATGAGATGCCTTTAATGATATTTAATAAAAAATTTGAGCTATTAATGATATTAAACTAGATATCATGTGCCGCAATAAATACTGCAAGTAGAACATACATCAAGCAAATATTTTTGATACTAATTTTATTAAACAGTAACTTAATCCACAGCATCTCAGTGTTTGCTTCCTTATACAATACTAGGATTAACTCAGTTACATCCCATTAAAACCAAAGACCAACGATAATACATGAATGAGCTTCCATATACAATACTATGGGTCAACAAACACACCTTTTAATGAACGTCAGAGTAGTTTGTTTCGACCCCACATGCTTCATTTTGCATTTTACTCCTCAGGCAGTTAATAACAGCAAGAACTTAGTTCACAAAGTTAGAATAGTTAGTACTATTTCTAAGATATGTTTCAAAAATCGAAGACATGTTTACGTTCCGCAATAGGATGTTTGTCACTGTAGTAACATTTATATTTGAAGAATAACATTTGAGAAATGTTCCTGTTATTGATTCAGAATACAGAATATGTGCATATGTCACTTAAAATATTGAAACGTTAGCAATACTGATTCAACACACAAGTGAGTGCCAAAGTGCGGTTAACCCTTTATCGCTCATAGGAGATCCCCTTTAGGAGAAGTGTCCCATTCCCCAGCTGAACTGGAAGTTTTGATTGATTTTTCAACCGGGTCAGACCTCTCTGTTATTGCCTGAAGTGCTGGGTCACCGCCCCAGTAGTTTGAAACATGCCGGGTCAAATGCCAGCTCGCCCCCGTTGCTCCGGCAGCCTTGATAGGTACCCCTGTACCTCTTCTCATTTGAGCAATTATCCCATCAGCTTATCATGCGGCCGCAGCGCAATTGAACCCTTTCTCGCAGTACACTGGCTTTCCATTCCGCCGTCAGAATGGAAATCGACTTATCAGACATTTTATAAACAAATGAATTATTTTACTACTGCAAGTCTGTTATAAGATTAATCAGGACACTGTTGGGTTTCTGTGTGTAGAGTATCGTGACTCTGGGTTTAGCTGCTGGTGAGCAGAGCGATGGGAAAGCGGAAGGGTGTGAGCCCCCTGTTGGGCAAACAATTCTCACTTCTTCACAATAACATTGTTACAGAGATAAAACGGACAGCACAACTAAAGCTTTTTTTGATGGTAAAACACCATATACAACTGCCACAATAAAATTATAACAACAGTAGGCTAGGTAAAAAGAAGAAATACTTAGGAAAAACTGCAAATTCTTAAAGCCCTGAGTGTCTGCTTTCATATGAGCCATAAACAAACTACTTTGGAGTGTGACATCACAAATAAATTCAATGCTGAACAAGGGCACCCCCAAAACAGGCAGAAAACCCCCAAACCCCTATTTTTGGCCTCTGGTAAAAAGAGTTAAAGGTCAAGAGCTTCAGTTAGTGTTCACATCAGACATCAGAATGTGGTCTCTGTGAGTTGTTGGTGTCTGGCAGGCTGGTTTGGGTATTTCAGAAACTGCTGATCTTCTGCAATTTTCACACACAACAGTCTCTAGAGTGGGAACAAAACAAAAAAACATCCAGTGAGAAGCAGGTCTGTGGGTGGAAACCCCTTGTTGATGAGCAATGTCAGAAATTACCTCCCCAGCAGAGTATTTAGACTGATAATACTCTTAGTCCATGACTTTGTGAATCAGTATCAAGATGTATTTATTGATAGAGACTTCAAAGAACTTCTGTAAGTCGCGTCTGCTAGGGCATCTGCCAAATGCCATAAATGTAAATGTAATCACTCTTTACCACTGTGGTAAGCAGAAAAGCATCTCAGAATGCACAACACATTGAACCTTCATCTGCAACAGCAGAATACCACATCAAGTATCACTCCTGTTGGCTATATTGCGCACAGGTTCACTGAAATTAACCAGTTGAAAATTGGTAAAAAAAAAAAAAAAAAGTCTGTTCTCAGTCACTGTTCATTAATTTTCAGTCACTAGTTTATCATAGGGGGGTCACAGTGGCTTAGTATTTACCACTTTTGGCTTGAATCCCACCTCCACTTTGTGTTTTGACCTTGAGGTGGTATTTGGCGTGTGTGTGTGTGTGTGATTGTGCCCTGTGATGGGTTGGCACCCTGTCCAGGGTGTCCCCCGACTTGTGCCCTGAGTTCCCTGAGATAGGCTCCAGGCTCTGCTGTGACCCTGTGTATGATAAGCAGTACAGAAAAAGGATGGATGGATTTATCCAATCAAGGTAGCAGTGCATCCGGAGCCTATCCTTGGAACACTGGACACGAGGCAGGAATACACCCTGGATGGGGCACAAGTCCATCCATTTGTACACACACATTCACATCTAGGGGCAAGTTAGATTTGGGAGGTCAGAGGAAACCAGAGAAGCAGGAGAAACATCACATGGACATGGAGAGTCCATGGACATGGACAGTCACATGGAAAACACACACACACTCAACTGAGCATCACGCCATCCTCTTTGCAATTTCTGCACACACCTGTATTCAATTTCTGCTGCTATAAATATTTATTATATACAGTCTATTTATACTCTCCACCTGGCTGCTACTCCTTATGTTTACATCCAGCAACTTATTTTGTCAATCTTTTGCACTGTCATAAGATTCACTTTTTTATTAGTACTGTGTGCTAGTCGGCGCTGCACTGTAACTCACCGTGCCCATTGTCTTGTTTTGATAGTTTTTGTACTTGTACATGTTTGCACTGTGCACTTTATGTAAATATATGTAATGTCTACTGTAGTTCTGTGTTTGTTTTATGTAGCACCTTGGTCCTGGAGGAACGTTGTTTCGTTTCACTGTGTACTAACTAGCTGTATATGGTTGAAATGACAATAAAGCCACTTGACTTGACTTAACTTGACTCGAGAGGACATGGGAAACTTCACACAGACAGTAGCCTGAGCTCAGGAACACTACCCACTTGCCGCTTCACAGCTCACCACTCTACCGCCTCTCGTATATGCAGCAACTCTTCATATATGCATCCAATATATCATTCATTCATTCATTCTTTGTAACCTTACATTACCCATAGTATACTTCACTATTTTTTGTTTCACTACAGAGTTTGTGTGTGTGTGTGTGTGTGGGTGGGTGTGTTTGTGGGCATGTTTTTATATCTTGCAGAGGAATCTGACCATTTTGACCTTGAGGGGACACCTGGCGTGCGTGTATGTGTGTGTGTGTGTGTGAGAGAGAGAGAGAGAGAGAGAGAGAGAGAGAGAGATTGCTTGGTTCAGATCAATCTGGTGACACGAGCAGGTGTCTGAGGGGACAGAGGGAGTCACGATCTCGCCGTTTACTAACAAGAAACTATTTGGTTCCTCCCAGTGTAGGGGCAGCAGGAGAACAATTAACAGCATGAGACACCAAAACCTTTTGTGATCTAATGCAGAACAAATCTGCAGAAGGTAAAGAAAAAAAAGGGAGGAGGAATGTTCAAAACCACAAAAAATGGATGGACTCACAGACAGACAGACAGACAGACAGATAGATAGATAGATAGATAGATAGAGATTAGACTTTAAGCCTAATTACCTTTTTATATTTCAGATATGTTAGGTAGATAGATATATAGATAGACAGATAGATAGATAGATAGATAGATAGAGATTAGACTTTAAGCCATTTACCTATTTATATTTCAGATATGTTTGCGTTTGATCAAGCACAAGAGTGACAGACTGCTTTGCACAAAAACAAATATATCCGAGTTTTACTCTATTTACAGTAAATTGCCCTGCATACTGCCCTATATACAGTAAGCTTTTACAAAAATGTCAGAAAAAACTAATATTTTATAAGGTGTAATGTGAACAATACAGTATTGCATACAGTCTGAACAGAAAAATTTTTTTTTTTCCCCTATAGTTTCCTATTTATAAACAAACCAACAAAGTCTTGTGTTCTTTTTTTTGTGGGGCAATGTGATGTGTTTGTGCATTGCGCACTGAAAGAGAAAATAGAGATGGATGTGTCTGGCAATTGTTCTGTTCATTTCCAGGAGGAGTGGAACTAGGAGAACGCATCTTCACTGTGCTCATTTTACTCAATTATTTTTCAATAAAGCTCCGCCCTCTCACATATGGCAGTCGTCACCTCTCAGTCATGTCTTGGTGTTTCAAACTGTGTGAAATATTATTGGATCCCAACAATCCTTTTCCACATAGTAAACCAATTGAAAGCTAAAACATAGTAGTGTGCAGGATATATATATATATATATATATATATATATATATATATATATATATATATATGATGATTCATGACTCTCAAAACTTGCCAGTGTGTTTATTGTTGTTTTTTTATAAAAGATACTGCAAATTCAAATGTATTGCATATACAATACATTAAACACACACACACACACACACACACACACATATATATATATATATATATATATATATATATATATATATATATATATATATATATATATATGTATGTATATATATATAGTACTGTGCAAAAGAAATGCTGTAGAGCAAAGATGCCTTCAAAAATAATGAAATTAAATGTTTCTACATTTAAAAAAATACTATAAAGAAGCAGTAAACAGTAATAAATGAAACAAAGTCAATATTTGGTGTGATGATCCTTTGCTTTTAAAAAAAAATAGTAGTCTCAGGTACAGTGTGTGCAGTTTTATAAGGAAATGAGCTGTAAGTGTTACTGAGCATCTTGCAGAAGCAGCCACAGTTCTTCTGGAGACTCACACTTGCTTCTAATTTTTCAGCAAAAACCCAGCAGCCTTCATTATGTTTTTTTGTCTGAAAAGTTGGCTCTTATATAATATGCTGCTTTCTGACATACAAACATTTTTCTGTAACATTTAATTTTGTGCTGGAAAACTAATGTCTGGAAATCTAAAATGTTTTTGTACTGAATCAATAATGTAGAAGTCATAAAATACAAATCTATAACAAAGTTTGTACTAAAAAAAAAATAGGGTGCCTAAGACTTTTGCACAGTACTGCATGTATATATATATATATATATATATATATATATATATATATATATATAATTACATGTTTCTACATTTAAAAAAATTATAAAGTGCAGTAAACAGTAATAAATGAAAAGTCAGTATTTGGTGTGACTTTGCTTTAAAAAAAGTTTTTGTAGTCTTGGGTACAATTTGTGCAGTTTTATAAGGAAATTAGCGGTAAGTTTTATGTTTTTTGTCTGAAAAGTGGTCTCTTACGTAATATACTGCTTACTTTACTGACATACAAATATTTTTCTGTTACATTTAATTTGTGCTGGAAAACTAATGTTTGGAAATCTAAAATGATTTTGTACTCAAAAAGTCATAAAATAAAAATAAAAAAAAAACAACCAAAGTTTGTGCTAAAAAAAAAAAAAAATAGGGCACCTAAGACTGTTGCACAGTACTTTATATATACACCGATCAGCCATAACATTAAAACCACCTGTCTAATATTGTGTAGGTCGCCCTTGTGCTGCCAAAACAGCTCTGTCCCACCGAGGCATGGACTCCACAAGACCTCTGAAGGTGTGCTGTGGTATCTGGCACCAAGACGTTAGCAGCAGATCCATTAAGTCCTGAAAGTTGCAAGGTGGAGCCTCCATGGATCGGACTTGTTTGTCCAGCACATCCCACAGATGCTCAATCAGATTGAGATCTGGGGAATTTGGAGGCCAAGTCAACACCTTGAACTCTCTGTCATGTTCCTCAAACCATTCTTGAACAATTTTTTGCAGAGTGGGCGGGCACATTATCCTGCTGAAAGAGGCCACTGCCATTAGGGAATACCGTTGCCATGAAGGGGTGTACTTGGTCTGCAACAATGTTTAGGTAGGTGGTACATGTCAAAGTAACATCCACGTGAATCCAGACACAAGGTTTCCCAGCAGAACATTGCCCAGAGCATCACACTGCCTCCACCAGCTTGCCTTCTTTCCACAGACGGGCTAGCCTTCACTCCCCACACAATTCAGTGAGCCTTCAGCGCCCATGACCCTGTCGCCGGTTCACCGGTTGTCCTTCCTCGGACCACTTTTGGTAGGTACTAACCACTGCATACCTGGAACACCCCACAAGACCTGCAGTTTTGGAGATTCTCTGACCCAGTCGTCTAGCCATCACAATGTGGCCTTTGTCAAAGTCACTCAGATCCTTACGCTTGCCCATTTTTCCTGCTTCCAACACATCAACTCCGAGAAGTGACTGTTCACTTGCTGCCTAATATATCCCACCCCTTGACAGCAGCCATTGTAAGGAGATAATCAATATCATAGTTTTAATTTTGTTTTCATAGACATACAATTTTTATATATATAATATGTTTTTCAGATGCAATACATTTGAACTTGCAGTATCTGTTATAAAAAAACATCAATAAACACAGTTTCAAGTATTGAGAATCATGTCTACATTTGTTTTTTTCTGTCTGAAATTGGAATCAAATGAAATGCACTTTTGGTCAAGCTTGTTATATAATATTTGATTATATAAAATTCTATACTTTTGTGAGATACTAAAAAACAAATGTTAAGGAAATTATTTCATTTTCCAAAACATACAGAAAAAACCTTATTCACCTACTTGAAATCCATAAATTATCTTGTTAATGTCAAATTGTTTTTCAAAGCTGTACACAAGGACCGTGCAAGGGAAAAAGAAGCTCCTAATGTCATTGGTCATGATGATCAGAGTGTCCCAGGAGCAATGTGCCACAGACCTTGGCCTTGATTAGAGTCCTAATGATGGTCTGAAAGCATAGTTGAACCTAATATCCTCCGTGTGGCCAGATATCCAGATGTGTGTTTACAGCATTAGTTAGGGTTACACTGAAGATGGGGCTTAATTGATATGTCACAGGGCTTTCGGGTGATATCAGAGTCATGATTCCCGTAAAGCCTGAAAGCAGTGCTTCTAATGTCTAATCCAGAAAATGGTAAACTATTTGACATGCTAGCACTGATCTTTAACACATACATATAGGAATAACATTGGATGGGTTTTAAGTCTGCAAAAGTGAAGCATTTAGTGCAAACATAGTACTTATCTTACAGATCCTACGTGCCTTTCAGCATGTTTTCACCAACTTGTAGTAGACCGAATGTATATATATATATACATAAAATAACTTATATATAAAGTATATAAAGTAAAGGGCCAAAAGCTGACAGTAACTGAGAACAAGTCAGATTCACAGAATGACTTACCTCTAAACATATGAGAAAGGTGAAAACATTCAGTTCTGCAAGAGCTCTAGAGATATTTTTTGGCCCAAACAAGATTTCATAGAAACTTTTTAGGTTACTGCATGGTTTTAATAATTTTACTCCATTAAAATGTATTGTATAATGTTGCTTTTTTTGATAATACAATATGTTTGGTCTGTGATGGACTGAATTCCCAACCTGTCTTGCACCCCGTGTTCCTGGAATAGGTTCCAGATCCACCATGACCCTGATCAGGATAAAGTGCTTGCTGAAGATGAATGAATGAATGAATGAATTGAATTGAATATTTTGTCTTGATATCAGAGTTTAATGCAGGGTTTTGGAGGGTCAGATTTTGAGAACTGAACTGGTATTATTGACCATTGGGTTGATTTTGACTTGGCAACCCTGGTTATAGAGTTATCCTAAAGCTAACTCTATACAAATCCACTCTATACAAAGCATTACTTTCACCCATTTTTTCATCTATTTTATTCTCTATCCTAAAATCTCCTTAGCTTTTAACATACTGATGATGTACTGTAAATCATGTATAAACTGACATGGTGCCAGAAACAGTTCAGCTCTAAGTATTTATTTATATAGCAATTGCATAAAACAATTACAGTTCATCTCCAGCACTTGACGAGTTGCACCGCAAATGCGTCATTGTCAAAACAGTCACCACTTTGACCAGCTCTTCTATCTGTTGTGCTTTAAGCTCTTCCATCTGTGTGATTTATTAAAGTCGGTTCTATTCTTTACCTCCCTCATTAATCACTCTATAGAGAACTGGCCTGGCCGTGGAAGAGAGCAGAGCAGATGAAATCATTTGGGATGCTGTTAAGGTCACTAGCTGAGTAGTGAGTGTTTCTGCCGAGAACTGCGTAAAACTGACTCATCCTGGGGGCATGCTCACTGCTAGATGCTTCAGCGAGCACTTTACTCAGAACCAATTTCTATCTCAGCCAATTTGTCAACATATTCCATCCCGTAGTCCACGAGCTCCATAATGCATAGCTCGCTGGCATTTAGCAATTAACCATGCGATATAATGCAATATAAAACTATAACAGGTGTATGTACATGCAAAAACATTGATCTGTTGCATGTTTATGACTGTAATTATATCAATAAATTGACACATATAAATGCAGCTGGATGCTGCTTTAAACCTGTTACAGTTTTACCCTATGTTAAAAAAAAAATAATAATAATCATCTCCTGTGGATGTGAGCTTTTCTGCATGTTGGATCCATAACAAACTCTGGTTTCAATCATCCTAACAGTGGAATAAATATGTTTCCCCACAGTTTGGCCCCTAATGTATTTAATGTCTTGAGTGATTCTGTTAGCGCTGTGATTGAGGACTGCATTGCAGCAGTCTGGTGTGAGCAAACCAGCCCAGAAGCACCCTAGAGCCTCGTTAAAAGGCTGCAACTTCACAGACTTCCATATCATCACAACACTGAAAAAAACAGAAGAAAATACGGAACTAAATTATATGAGCATGCCCAATTATTTACAAATAATCTATAAATATTAATTTCTAGTTTCATAGTTATATTGCCCAAGAGATAGCGTAATTTAGGAGAGTGCAAATTATAATATTAGGTTCTGATAATAGAAAAAAAACCACACACACAAGCCATGTCACAACCTTACTGACTGATTTAGAAACATGGGTTTTTATTGCTAATGTGTGAAAATCTTATATCCATACTGTCAGATCTTGCTGAAAGTTCAGTGTGTGTTAAAGTATCAGCTGTTCAGTTAAATTGACCTTCTCTAGCTATAAAAATTCAGGATGGAAATCTGGCCAGTTTAGCTAGAACAGTCCCAGGATGTTTACTAGTTTTATATGAGTGTAATAAAGTACAGAATCAAAGGGTGAGGATATATAGTGTTTAGGTTACTTTGCAATACGATAGTAAAGATTCTTGATTATTTATGTTAATTTAAGATTGTGATGTATTTAATTCAATTCAATTTTATTTTATTTGGTGACAAAGCAGCTTTACAGCAACCTGGATATAGATCTATATCCCTATAATAAACAAGCCAGGGGTGACATTGGCTTCTTGAGATGGCATGAAGAAGAAACCTTGAGAGAATCCAGATTCAAAAGGGAACCTATCCTCTTCTGGGTGACACCAGATCATGGGATTATACTGTAAATCATTACTGTATGCATTCATATTAAGAAAACAGTACTAAATGTGTTGAAAAGGTATGGAGTGTTGAGTATTATCATGTTATATTATCATAAGGAGTGCTGAGATGAGCATAGGACAGTCTTTATGACTAAAGGAAAAGTTGGAGGTACAAGTCCACCAAAGCAAAAGGTGAGTCTTAGACATAATTTCAGTCCTATTCTGATTTTAAGTAAATATAATATGTATTTTTTTAATGACAAAAAAAGGTCAGATTCAGAAAGGTTATTTCTTTAATATATACTCAACTACCTGTATATGTATTGGGTTGGTAACTATACTGCACATGCTCATTGGGAAACCTCTGATTCAAGTGCTCTCTGGTCTGACTTATGGTTTATAATTTTCTCAAAAAATTCCTTTCACAGAAAAAGAAATGCTTCTTATTAATTTACATGTTTATTGATTTTCAGGAATTTCTACATACATTATTATCCCAAATCAGAACCTTTTTAAGTCCCTGCAACAAAGTTTATTTGTTGTTTATTACTTGTGAGTTATTTCTTATATGGTAACAAACCAATTTTTCAATGTCATATACACTATATGGCCAAAGGTTTCTGGACACCTGACCATCACACCCATATGTGGTTCTTCCCCAAACTGTTACCACAAAGTTGGAAGCACACAATTTTATAGAATGTCTTTGCATGCTGTAGTATTACAATTTCCCTTCACTGGATTTAAGGGGTCGGGCCCAAATATGACAGTGACAGCATAACAATGCCCCTGTGCACAAAACAAGGTCCATGAAGATATGGTTTGCCAAGGTTGGAGTGAAAGAACTTGAGTGTCCTGCACAGAGCCCTGACCTGAACCCCACTGAACACCTTTGGGATGAACTGGAACGCAGACTGCACCCCAGACCTCCTCACCAACATCAGTACCTGACCTCACTAATGCTCTTGTAGCTGAATGAGCACAAATCCCCACAGCCATGCTCCAAATTCTAGTGGAAAGCCTTCCCAGAAGAGTGGAGGTTTTATAACAGCAAAAGGGAACTAAATCTGGAACGGGATGTTCAAAAATCACATATGGGTGTGATGGTCAGGTGTCCACATACTTTTGGCCATATAGTGTATATTCATTTAAACTTATAAAATTTATTGATGAATCATACTTGTCCTCAATATTGAATAATGTATCTTACCATATTAAGTATGTTCTTGTCAAACCTGTTACTCTGATGAAAATAAAATAATGACTCATTCCATAAGTTATATGATTATCTCTGTCATACATATGATTAGATAACCCTGTTATCAGCTATATGTTTTAGAGATTGATTAGAGATTGATTAGAGATTGAAAGTTTTACCTGATAGATATGTGCATGTAAACCTTCACAACATCTATGTGATGTGCCAGGATGTTCTTCCTTACATGAGAAGTAATGGCCAACAGGGTTACCATCAACCCTGTTATTTAGTACAAGGTAACTGTGTCTGATATGCACAGTAACAAGGTGGATAGTTTGGAAGATATTATCTAAAGGTATGAATAAATATTCTAGATATACACATATGTAAGAGCATTGCAGCTCTTTTAACCTTCAAAACAGTATAAACTTGCCAAAGCATAGCTTTTACAACATGTTCAATGTGTTGTATAGGAATGGTGTATCATGTGGAAATGATTGTGTTTCACAGTTGCTGCAAAATGGACAGCCACACAGTCCAATGCCACTGCAAACAGCATTTTCTACCTCAGAGACAAAGACCATGAAGGCAGTGAGGCAATGAAAACTCACTGTCATGTTCCTGGAACCATTTAGTAATTATCTGTGTCTCATGACATTGTATATTATGTCAGTTTAAATGTGGATAATCTGTAGTCATGAAGGGAAGAAGTTGGTCAGCAATGATGTTCAGATACACTGTACTTCTCAGGCATTCCTCACTGGTTAAGTTATGATGAAGAAGAAACCTGTTTTCATCCAACCAGAGAAGTTTTTTTTTTTTACAATTAAGCCATCTGAAGTTGAGAAAAGAGGGAAAATCGAGCAGAGCCATTGCACAAGCATTGGGCACAGCCAATACAACAATTTGGAAAGTCCTGAAAAAGAAAGAAACCACTGGTGTACTAATAACCAGACATCGAATAGGTCGGCCAAGGAAAACAACAGCAGTTGGCAGAAACATTGTGAGAGCTGTAAAGAGAAACCCAAAAACAACAGTCAGTGACATCACCAACAATTTCCACAGGGCAGGGGTGAAGGTATCACAATCGACCAAAGCAGAAACATAGAGGCCATACCACAAGATGCAAACCACTCATCGGCAGTAAGAATCAGAAGGCCAGATTGGAATTCGCAAAAAAATACGGAGATGATCCACAAAAGTTCTGGAACCAAGATTACCCTCTACCAAAGTGATGGAAAGGTCAAAGTGTGGAGAAAGAAAGGACCTGTTCATGATCCAAAACATACAAGCTCATCGGTCAAGCATGGTGGAGATAGTGCCATGGCTTGGGCTTGCATGGCTGTTTCTGGAACAGGATCACTAATCTTCATTGATAATGCAAATCATGATGGTAGCAGCAGATTGAATTCAGAAGTATATAGAAACATTCTGCCTGCCAATTTACAGAGAAATGCATCCAATCTAATTGTGACGAATTTCATCATGCAGCAAGATAATGACCCAAAACACATTCCCAACACAACAAAGGACTTCTGGGAAAAAAGTGTGAGGTTTTAGACTGGCCAAGTCAACCAGCAGACTTTAACCCAATTGAGCATGCATTTCACCTGAAGAAGAGACTGAAGGGAGAAACCCCTTGAAACATACGACAACTGAAAGAAGCTGTGGTACAAGCCTGGAAAAGCAGTTTGATGATGTCAGGGGTCATCGGCTTGATGCAGTTATTGCAAGCAAGGGGTATGCAGCCAAATATTAAGTGTTATTTACTTTAATTTACTTTAGAACTATCTGTTCCTATACTTTTGCTCACCTAAAATGGGTGGTCTGGCACCAAAGACACCATGTTCAGAACCAGAACAACCTGAAAGAACTAGGCTCAGTAACACAAACACTAAGGCATGAGGAAGACTTGAGTTTTAATGAGTTGCAGATGGGAGTGCTCAGAATTCATGGATATGTAAACTGACTGGAGAAAATAGTTCACTTGCTCTAGTGTTTCAGCTGAAGTGTGCATAGCTGTCTACATGACAAACAGTATGGTGAATTCAGATATATTTCGGTTAAATATATTTCAGTATAGTTTAATTTAGCAGCATTTATTTTCTGGCCTGATAAGTGAAAGACAAAACTTTTGTTACTAATCCCATGGAGTGGAGGTTCTTGATAGAAATAATATAATTAATTCATATGACATCATATAAGGGAGTGTGGTCAGCATCAAAAAGGAAGCAGACCCCAAAAATCTTGAGGTAGGGACCCTGAAATATGCTTTGGCTAGTTTTTTTGCTAAGTTTATTAAAATTGTAATGACCAATGATTCCACATATTTATGATTAATGTACACCTAAGTACTACAGTACTACAACAAAATAAACACAATGATAGTTCAAATCATGCACATTTTTTTTGTAATTTAATCATTTTCACCATGTCTGATGCCAGCCAACCCCTTTTTCTCAAACTACTGCTCATGCTGCATCACAAGGCAGCGTAACACGCTTGGAGAAAAGTGCTATCTGCCCTCTTCCACATACATGAGCACACAGATGCCCATGATTGGTTAGTTGCACAGTGAGTGACAGGGAGAGAGAGGAATGCCATCCCTCTCTCAAGACAATAGGGTGAACCCTTTACTTTTGCACCACTTGGGAGACTTATATTCTTTTTTTTTAAGGGGAAGTAAAAGTAGAACATTAGAACAAAATATAGGAAATATTAAAAATGCATAATAATTATTGGCCACTGCAGTAATAGAATAGATTACATAAAATACAGTATAGCGAATGTTCACAGAATGTTTTCATGAACATACATTTTATTTGTAATATGTATGTATGACATTTAACACCAGAACTCCTCTTCATGGCATCCAGATTAAATTTATAAAAGACAAAACTGAACTAGATGCCAACTTCATTCAATACTTTTTTCTCCTCCTTTTCTGGGAATAAGCAATAGCAATACTTGTGTAGTTAAGTTTATTTCAGAACTGTTGGGTGTAAGGTTCCCAATATGTCCAACTCTGTTGTTATTATGTTATGACTCTACTTACCACATGGTAGGAGGAAAAGGATTGTAATGGTTGGCAGTGTCTATAAACCCAATTCTAAACTAAAGCTACAAGCCATGTATATAGTAAGAGAAAATATGGTTACAATACTTTTTTAGACAGTCTTGAAAGTTCCACAGATCAATGTACAATGTAACCTCTACTACTCTGAATATTTTTTAAAGGCTATTTAGCTTGTAAAAGGTCATATTTGACCCAGACTCCCTTGATATCTGCAATATCTGTCTTCATATTGTTGAAACCCAATAAAAATATTGTTCACAACAAAATAAGCTGTTCTAGAGAAAATATTGGATGGCTGTGTAGACCATATGTTCACATATGAAGTCTCTGGAGATGACCACAGCAATGAAACATAATAAAAGAAATGAAATGTACAGTATTTGACCAAAGGTCTCCCAACAGATACCCACTGAAGAATATCTCTAATATTCTCTAATTGGCCCAATAGACACCTCTCCAAAAATATTTGCTTCTTAACACACAGTCTGAGCATATGCAAGCCTGTACCTTCTAAGAGAGAAAATGTCCTTTTTTTTACTTCTGATTATTTCATAAATCACCAACATAATGTTAAACAGACATACTTTTTGTATTAAAGCATTGAAAGTGCATAGAATATACATGAAATTTAATCTAAGATGATCAAGTGTAGTAAGAAATCATTAATTTTTTAGTAAAAGATTGAAAGATATTTACGCATGTATTACATATATTTATAGTATATACATATTTATAAAATATCAGTCTGTCTGAATGTGAAATAGCTCATTAATATACAAACGTGAGATGTCTGATATGCTAGACAATTCTGCTTATTGTGAAAAAAATCATACGTGGTGTGTATTTACTTACAGCATGTATAAGCTCAAAAGCTCAAACAAGGTTGCCATGGCAACTTGACATAAATTATATTCCATCCAATATACATTTATGTTCAGAGCCAATTCTGTCACAAAATTATTTTAGTATATAGTTAAGTATTTTAGATACCTATTTTAGTATATAGGTAGTATAGTAAACAACATAACCAAAGACCATCTGTAGCAATGAATCATGTTTAAAAAGACAAAATTACAGGTAATTAGACTCAATCTATCCACTAAGTCAGGCACTAGAGAACCCTTTGTTTATACCACGTACCAAGAAATAATCATTTGGAGTTTGACGAAAACGCTTATCCAGTTAATACATACAATTTTTAGGAAAAGGGTTTTTTGGGTTCTTTAAGGGATCATTGAACAATTAAAGGTTCTTAGTTTCCAAAAATGATTCTTCTTGGATGATAGGGACATGCTCTGTTGTAAGGTTCTACATACAGTATAACCTTTCTGGGTTCGTGTAGTCCTTCATTCTTAGTAAGCCAATATTTCAGGTGCGCACATCACATTATAATGAATCATACTAATCATGGCATAAAAAAACGTCATTCTGTGCAAAGCAAAGCCTTAATCTCAGCACCGAACCAGTGACCAGCACATCAGTCTGGTGGGACTTCTCTGATGACGTAGAAGCCCAGATCTGATTTGATTGTGTTTCTCATCTCATGAAAAACAGTTCAGGGATATAAAACGAGGCGAGGTGGGTGAGGCCATTCAAAGAGGCACCAGACGCAGAGGAAAGACGCCAGGAGTCTTTTACAGCGAACTTCTTTGAGATTAGAAATCACCTGTTTCAGCACCACGGTCAGCGCTCCAAGAGGGGCCACACGCTCATCTGCAACAACCTGAGCACATGTAAGGACTTCCTTTCCTATTCTTACTCACATACCTTCTCAGTATCCTAGTTATTGTCAGCTATTACTTACTAATACTTGTTTCAATATTTGCTTTACATTACTTTCCACTGATTAGTTGCCATGTAGAATACTTTGTGCGTTTTTTTTTTTTGTTTGTTTGGTTTTTTTTACAACCCTTGGAAATTAACCTTGATTATTTTCAATTTATTTCAAATGCACATCCACTGTATTTTTACTAGTACTATAGGTTGCTTCTATCAAAATGCATTTTTTTAAGTCTTACAGCAACCTGTAACAAGTATTTATACTTTGTTTTTCAGTAATATATGTGAAGCTTTAGTAACTTTTTCATCCTCACCTTTACCTAGGGATTCCATGCCTAGGTAATGTGGCTTAACATTTGATTTTGTTGCTATATATCCTGCATTTTACGCATGCAGGGTCTGACAGACTCAGGGATTATCCAAGTGCTGGAGGGAAAGAATAAATATGTGCCGCTTCTGTGCAGGTTTAAGGCGATGTTACATAGGAGCGCCTCTCAGCTGCTGTTCCTCGTAGCCATCTGCGGCGTCTTTTACACGCGGACTCTCAGTTTGCCGCTCGCCACTACACGGTAAGACAGCTCCTACAAAAAAAACAAGGGGGCTCTTTTTATATAACTTTTGGTATTTCTTTCTTAAACTTTCTGTTTTAGCAGCATGGGAGTCTGTACATGCGGTTCTTCATGGCACAGTCTAGTGATGCGTAATGCGTAATGCGCAATGCGTAATTAGTAACCAATAACTAATAATTAGGAGCTTGTGTAAATTTTGTACTAAAAAGATGATGCTGTTAGAATGACGATAAAGTTGACTGTCTAAATGTACGGTTTGGAAGAAAAGCACGTTGTAATTTCGTGTCCAGAGTCTCTTTCTTATGCATAAGCTCCTGTATCCTATATATATATATATATATATATATATATATATATATATATATATATATATATATATATATATATATACTCTCCAAACAATATCAGTGGATTAGAATATGATTTTGATGTGATGTATTATCTGTCGATTTGATCTGTCGTCTTTTTTTTTTTTTTTGGAGAGTGGCATTTTGTTGGATTAATGTAAACGAGAATTTTGCTTATGTTCTTTGCAACACTTCTCATCTCGCTTTTAAAAAAACATTTCTACACAGGTACAAAAGGATGAACTAGTGTTGATGTATATTCCCATAACGCATAGCCTATAATAATAATAATAATAATAATAATAATAATAATAATAATAATAATAATAATAAAAATCTGACATCTCAACACTGTGGAGATTCATCTGGGAACTGAATAAACTCTGAAAATAGATTTTGTTAACAAGTTTCCCTCTTATGTGCAGAGCCACTCGACACGCAGACGGTCTGTTTACCAGCGGCTACAGCAAACTGCTGGGCCAACTGTCAGCCAGACGCTACCTGGAGTCTCTGATTGGCAAACGTGTCAGGTATACACACTAAGACCAACTTCCAAATCCTCTTCCCTATGTCAGAATAGTAGAGTGCTTAACCATAGGCATAGGGGTCCAGTCCTGTGGTGGCTGTTTTAACCTACTGTCTAGTATGTGGTTTGGGTCTCAGGCTTCTCCTGTCAGGTCCAAGTACGCAAACTGTAAAACGCAATATAGTGTCTTGTTTTAGTCATCCCTATCTTCTTCTTCTTCTTCGAAGTAGGTTTAAGCTACTGCCCAATAGTGCAATCAATAACTCTTACAACGTATACAATAAGGACACTTTAAGAAATTGTTGAACTGAAGGTGTGTATGTGAATGTGTGTGTAGTGAGTTTGGGCCCAGAAACAGACACATTCCTTCTATGTTCTCTGTAAGTAGTAAATTAATTAATAAATGCATTGAAAGAAGTCATGGACTGGCATAGTACAAGACCATCAACTAGATCCCAGCGGTATTGTATTAGATTGGAGCAATGAGCGATTATGTTATATGGTCTGATCTCAATGGATTTTGTAAATCAGAATAATTTTGTAAGAATGTATTGCTGTTGCTTCTCTGGTGATTCTCAAGAAAAGAGAATATAAGGGGCTGGGTGGGATTGGCATATTGGAGAATCTTTATTTTTGCCATTTAGTAATAATAAAACTTTGAAGAGTCATTATTTGATGAGGAAAATGAGCAACATCATTCTACTGGGTAACAGACATATAATCCAATTCAGTGATTCTCAAAGGTATCAGGGAAATTTCGTTACAGTCATCACAACCTACCATTATCAAAGTTTATTATATTTATTATTGAGTTCTTATAGTTATACAGTCATTTGAATTGAACAGGATGGGTTTAATCCAAACCTCAATGTCTCAAAACAAGCAAATGCCAAACTAAGCCTAATGTATTCTGTCAGTGGAAAGTTCCAGAACAAAAAAAAGCTCTTTTGCACCAATAAATAGCTAAAATATTTATTGTACATATTTTAATAGTGACCCTAATTGTTTAATAGTTGGATTATGTTCCCTGATGGGGGATATTCCAGGTTGGAAAAAAAGTTTGAGAACTCCTGATCTAGTTAATAGGAGTAGTAGTGTTTCAACTATTGTCAGTTCAAAAGAGGAAAAGCTCGTTTAAAAGAGAGAGAGAGAGAGAGAGAGAGAGAGAGAGAGAGAAAGAGAGAGAGGACTTATTTGCCACCAGCAATATTCAAATGGAACACGTCTTATTTAACATGATGGAAAAATTCAGATAGAACAGACTCCTTTACACATTCACAGCCATCATTTTAACATTGTGGACATTGTGTATTTGACCATAAAGGAAGCCTGAGCAAGTTTAGGATAACTTCAGAGAAAACTGTTCATTGGAACCTGTGCAGCAAAATAACCAGTTCTTATTTAAGTCTTATTTTAATAAACAAAGCAAATCTTCTACTCTCTATAGCATTTAACTCAATGGAGTTTGTTCAGTTTACTGCAATCCAGTGTCTCACTGCATTTCAGTGATGAGCTGGTGGAAGGACAGATGCCAGTGAAGCGTCACTCCGATGCGATTTTCACAGATAACTACAGTCGCTTCCGCAAGCAAATGGCCGTGAAAAAGTACCTGAACTCTGTCTTAACAGGAAAGCGGAGGTAGGTTTCCTACCTAATCTATGTTCAAGCTCTTGGGACTACATAAGACGTTATAATCTATATGACTAAATCATTATTGCTGAGTGGGATGCTTTCACATATTGTGCCTTCATCATATTATATGATTATGTTACGCCAGATGACTTCACTTACACTTTATATATGTCTTTAGCCTAGAAGATCCTGCCAGTGAGCAGGATGATTCCACTGGTGGAGAAACCTCCTACCGGGAGAGCTATGATGATATAAGTGTAGATGAGCTTCTAAATCATATACCAATGGTAAGTCACTTTATTTTAAATTTATAGCCTATATCATTTAAAATAAAATACAGTAACATTTAGTGTGTTCAGTTTCTGATTTTTTTTCTGGCCAGTACATAAGGGTTAAATTGGGAAGGATATAGGTTTCCGTGAATTTATGGTAGCTCAGCTTCTTTGCTCCCTTTCCTCCAATTTAACCCTTGTTTGTACTTGTATATATTATTTTTCTATACAATATTCAATACCACAATCATCCTTTTCCTTTTTTTCCCTTTTTTTTTTTTTTACTAAGCATGACTGTGCCTCTGGTAAATAAGAGCACCAAAGCTTTCAGATAATCTCTGAAGAATCGTGTGTTTGTGTGTTTGCGTGTGCGTGTGCATGTGCGTGTGTCAGTCATCAGTTACGCTCCAATTCTCTCCGTCTCTCTGTCTTTATCACTGTCCATTTCCTTGCTGTTGTTTTTCTTTCTATTAGGGGATTTGTGTAATCATCATGTACATTCAATTATGAATGCTTGATTCTTTCTCACTTTTCTCTTCCCTTTCTCTGTTTGTTTTTTCCCCTCTCATTTAGCCACTCTGAAGACCACATGATTATCAGTGACTGTAACAGACATTCCATATACAGAGTATAGTAAAGGATAGCAGCATTTAATTTTGAAACAATGTTTCTCAACATAAAAAATACATAAAATGTGGTTACCTATAAAGTAAACGTTTACATTGTATATAATAAGTACACTTTAAAAATTTGTTGACCTGAAGGTGTGTGTGTGTGTGTGTGTATGTAGTGAGTTTTGGCCCAGAAACAGACACATTCCTTCTATGTTCTCTGTAAGTAGTAGATTAATTAAAAAATGCATTGAAATAAGTTCATAGACTGGCATAGTACAATCAGAGAACAAGAATTTGGACCCGAAGACCGCAAGCAGAGCATCAACTAGATCCCAGCAGATTATATTGTATTAGATTGGAGCAATGAGCGATTATGTAATATGGACTGATCTCAATGAATTTTGTAAATCAGAATAATTTTATAAGAATCTATTGCTGTTGCTTCTCTGTTGGTTCTCAAGAAAAGGGAATTTAAGGGGCTGGGAGGGATTGGGGTATTGGAGAATCTTTATTTTTGCCATTCAATGATAATAAAACTTTGAAGAGCCATTCAAACATCGGCTGTGTGTATTTTCAGTCAATTTGGTTATGATCCGCTAGCTTTTAGTACATTCTTTTGGCTGCAAAGTAATGCAACTACCTTGTGAGTTGACAAATGTCTACAGCATCGCTCATAATCCATGTCAGTGAATCACATCGATCATCAACCAACTTTGAGACTGGCTAAGTGTAATGGATAAATTCATATTTTTGCCACTTGAGATGAATAGAAAAGGTCTAGAAGAAAACACACACACACAAAATATACACACAGGTGATGAATTAAAGGGGGAAAAAACAGTGCTCTGTTATGCTGTGCATAATTCCAGCCTTTTGGAGGGAAGAGTAACTGCAAATCAATACAAAGTTATTCAGACTGATCAGCTTTATCCTATGATGAAACATTTCTATCCTGATGGGAGTGGTTTGTACTTAGCTGACAATGCCCCCATCTACAGGGCACAAGGTTCACTGAATATTTGATGTCTATGAGAATGAGTCACCAGATTTCAATGCATTTGAATGCCTATGGGAGAGTTTAGACCAGTGTATTAGACAGAGCGCTCAACACACCAACTGGGATGGATTGATGAATGGTGGTAGAGAGCTCTGTCTAACACACTGGTCTAAAATCTCCCATAGGCATTCAAATGCATTGAAATCTGGTGACTCATTTTCATAGATATCAAATATTCAGTGAACCTCATGCCCTGTAGATGGGGGCATTGTCAGCTAGGTGCAAACCACTCCCATCAGGATAGAAATCCTCTCTACCACCATCATCAACACACCAACTGAGATGGATTGATGAATGGTGTTCATCCCTCCAGTACAGCTCCAGAGACTTATAGAAGCTTTGCCAAAGTACCAGAAGCAGTTCTGGCAGCATGTGGTAGCCAAACACCTTATTAAGACATGATGAAAATTACAAGGAGTGTTAACTGAATTCAGTTAAAATAAATTAGGGTGGCATGGTGGTAACATTGCCACCTTACAGCACCAGAGTTCCACGTTTGATACTGTGCTCAGGTTACTGTCTGTGTGGAGTTTCTTATGTGTTCTTAAGATGTTAAGAGGTTAAGATGATAGACTACTGATTGGAAGGTCGATGGTTCAAATCCCAGCACAATCAAGCTGCCACTGCTGGGCCCTTGAGCAAGGCCCTTAACCGTCGACTACTCAATTGTATAAATGAGAAAAATGTAAGTAATGGTGTCTGCCAAATACCATAAATGTAAAATGTAAATGTGTTCACTGTGTCTGTGTGGGTTTCCTCCCACCTCCCAAAAAACATGTCAGTAGGTTGAATGGTGACTTTAAAATTGCCTAAAGGTGTGTGTGTGTGTGTGTGTGTGTGGTGCCATGTGATGGACTAGCATCCCATTCAGGGTGCATCCCTGCATTGCAATCTGTGTTCCCAGGATAGGCTCCAGATCTACCATGACCCTGTCATGTCTACGCCAGAATGGGGGTTTCCTCTAGGTACTCCAGGTTCCTCCCCCAGTCCAAAGACATGCATTGTAGACTGATTGGCATCTCTAATTTGTCCATAGAGTGTGAATGGGTGTGAATGGGTGTGTGTGTGTGTGATTGTGCCCTGTAATGGGTTGGCACCCTGTCCAGGGTGTCCCCTGGGATAAGCTCCAGGCTCTCCGTGACCCTGTGTAGGATACGCGGTACAGAAAATGGATGGATGTATGGATGAATGAATAAAATAAATTTCAGCTTCTTATTCCTTAGCCTCTCATTCTTATTGTTGTAACGGAACCATTCTATAATGGTTTGAGGCCTAGAGGAATGTGTTAATATGACATGACTGGTGAGTCAGTATGTTTACTAGTGTCATGTGTTGCCTTGGAAAACTGAATCATAAATGTCAGAGGCTGCAGAATGCCAGAGCAAACATTCACATAAAGTATTAAAAACAAGCAGAGACTCTAAAATTAGAAATCATGTCTGAATATGTGTCATGTTGAATTAATGCTCATTTTATCATTGACCAGAAAAGTAGCTTTAATATCTTCTGCTGTTAGACATAGATGTATGTGGAGGAGACTACACTGACTTTATAGAGATTTGGTAAAGATCTATAATCAAATTATAGCCAGGGTTAGGCTTTTCTATGATGTGGGCTGATCTGATCAGAGAGATATTCCATTTAGAGCAAGCAATAGGTACCAGAATATCCCAGTTTAGTTATGAATCAAATCTGATTACATCTCCAGGAAGAGGGCTTGGCACCCCTGCTTTCAGGGCTGGAAAGAGTACTGAGGAATTATACTTGAGTGAAAGTATGTTTCAAAATCTTACTCAGTTAAAAGTGGAAAATATGTGCTCAAGTATATTAAATTAAGTATATTAAAAAGTAAATGTTTTAACTGAAATTAAGTTAATGTCATGTTTTCAGATGAAAAATAACTTTTATTACTTATCTAAAATTGTTAATAGATGATTTTCATTTTAAAACAACTACATCGCTTTGCCTGAAAACATCAACCAACAGTTGTAAGTTTGTCATATGAATGACTAACACCATGTAGTTTGCTAATGAATTAATCAGAAGTAAAATATCCTGGAAATATCTAATATTTATTATTATCTAGAATTTGAATCTAGCCAAATACATTAGCTACTGGAATCAATGCAAAATTTAAAAAATGCATATAGTATTTACTCTAAAAACTGAGGCAGAAATTTGCAGCCCCTTTTTTTTTTCTGGATAAATTTTACCTCATTGAGTAAGGTCAAATTTAACCTATTTTAGTAAGTATATGTACTGTATATAACAATATGTAATATACAGTACAATATACATTCAATCTGTACTGCTATATCTTAAAGGATCTATCAAATTTCAATAAATGTTAATATATATTTTTCGATCCACATCCCCTCATGGCTGCCTTTTTGTGATATTCTTTAAAGCAAGAACACAAAAATAGAAATGGTGTGCTTACATTTACATTTATGACATTTGGCAAATGCCCTTATGCAAATCTACAGTAGTCTCTATAAAAACACATCACTTGGTCAGGGACTAAGAGTACTAGCAGTCCAAAAACCCTGCTGGGGAGGTTAGTACAGTTTGGAAAACACAATACAAAGTGTTTATTTTTTAAAATAAATAAGAAAGGGAGCATGGTGCAGTGCAGTATGTGATAGGTGCTTTAAGATAGGTGGGTGCTGCTCCATTTTTGGCTTTGTAGGCAAGCATCAGTGTTTTAAATCTGATTTGGGCAGGTACCAGAAGCCAGCCACTTGGAGCATAGAAATGGGTTGGTGTGGGAGAACTTGGAGAGCTTGAAAACAAGCCGTGCAGCTGCATTCTGGATTAGTTGCGGAGGTCAGATGGTGTGCACAGTCAGACCTGGCAGGACCGAGTAGCAGAGGTCCAGCCTCGAAATCACAAGGGATTGAACAAGCACCTGAGTGGCCTCTGTGGATAGAAATGGCCGGATCCTCCTAATGTTGTAGAGGAGAAACCAGCAAGACTGAGTCAGTTTAGATATGTGAGGTAAGAAGGACAGTCGGTTGTCCATGGTTACCCCAAGGCTGGGTGAAGTGACAGATGGTGAGATCTAATAAGTGTCCAGGGAGATCATAAGAGCATGCATGGGCATGCATCTCCGGGACTGTACAGCAGCTCCGTTTTGCTGGAATTTAATTTCATCTGATTAACTGCCATTCATGATAAGATGTCTGCCAGACATCCTGAGATCCATGCAGAAACATGAGTGTCTGAGGGAGGAATGGACAGGATGTGTTAAGTATCATCAGCCTAGCAGTGTTATGAAAACCGATGTGAGGATATGACCACCAAGAGTGTGGATATAGAGGAAGAAGAGAAGAGGACCCAGAACTGAGCCTTGTGGGACACCAATGGAGATTCTGCATGGGACAGATGTGGATCCCCACCTTATATGATCGTTGTCCCAGGTAAGAAGCAAACCATTGCCATGCTGTGACCTATGACCTTGAGGAGGAAGTGGACTGATCACAATTTGGCTGCTCTTGCAGCATGAATCTTCTTAGTAATGGCTACAAGGGCAGTGCTTAGTGTGGTATAGAGCTTGGAAGCTGACAAAAGTATTTGAATTTTGTATATTTGAACTATATATGTCACATTAAATAAAATTCTTTTTTTTCTTGCATTGTATTTAAAGAATTTTTGCATTTAGCCAATGACTTTCTTTGTTCTGAACTTTGAATAAATTTAAATTTACAATAAACTTTACACAAATTTACATTTTCCCAATGATTTTCTTAGTTTTGAACACATATACTGTATAATAAACATTCAAAAATTCAAATGTCAAAAGTGCAGCTTTTATGTAAAGTAGGTCAAAAGGTGAAGTATATGGGATTCTCAGGGAACAGTAGATGCTTTCAGAGTGATCAAACGAATGAAAACTTTTCCATTCAAACAGTTTCTACCGTGATGTTAAACATTTTATCCTTGTTATGCCCAACATAACAATTTAGGTAATGGTCTAGGTGCTTAGGGTACCTTAGCTTGCTGGCAAAACAGGGGTCTTCAATCACATAGGCAAAGGGCTGGTGTGGCTACAGGGTTTCATTCCACCAAAGCAGGAATCCTCGTTCATTTCAGTAACCACTTTGTCGTGGACCTGCGCATCTAAAGCCTATCCCGGGAATACTGAATGTAAGGTGGGAATACACCCTGGACAGGACGCCAGTCCATTGCAGGGCACCATTCACATTTACACCTGGGGCAATTCACATTAGCCAATCAACCTACAGTCATGTTTTTTTGGAGGTGGGAGGAAACAAAAGAACCTGGAGGAAACCCACACAGACACAAGGAGAACACGCACAGAAACTCCACACAGACAGTAGCAGGATTGAACCTGGAACCCTAAAGCTGTGAGGCCACCCGTAGTTATTTCAGAAGAACATAAAAATTGTGATTGCTAAACACTAAGTTAAACTATTCTACATTTACATTTATGGCATTTGGCAGACGCCATTATCCAGAGCGACTTACAGAAGTGCTTTGAGGTCTTTATCAATAAATACATACTGATACTGGTTCGCTAAGTCATGGACTAAGAATACAATCAGTATAAAAACTCTGTTGGGGAGGTAATATTGTAAAAAGCACACAAACAACACAGGTCTTTAGACGTCATTTAAAGACTGCCAGTGACTCAGCTGTTCTGGCATCTACATTCTGAAAGCATGTACTCTTCCCTGGGAATCTTCCCCCAAATGCTGCACTTTTGGCCTAATTTACATAAAATCTGCATATTTACCCCTACCTGCAAATCTTACCCCTAGCAAGTATAAAACAAAGGAAAAAACATGGGCAAAAAATGTAAACCTTTTACATATTTTTACATATAACATCTATATTTTGTCTAAGAGTCTATTCTATTCTATTTTATTCATTATATTCTTTTTATTATATTTGGCTTTTATTATATTCTGTTTTATTATGTATCATAGTTGCACTGTGGGACGAGGCACTAAGGAAAAACATTTCACTACATTAATACATCACATGTATGTA
>CM040456.1:26234239-26246011 GCA_022758105.1 Pangasianodon gigas
TGTAAAAAATGGCTGTAATTCCTAAACGGTTAATGCAATATTTTTGTTAAACCCCTTGAATTAAAGCTGAAAGTCTACGCTTCAGTCACATCTTGACTGCTTCATTTCAAATCCACTGTGGTGGTGTACAGAGGCAAAATTACCAAAACTGTGTCACTGTCCCAATATTTATGGACCTGACTGTATGTGACAAATAAAGAACCTTGAACCTTATTAAATATACCACATAAAAAAAAAAGAATTTTATTTTATGTAACATGTCTATAATTCAAGTATACAAAATTCATATTCAAATATGGTTGTCAGCATCCAAGCTCCATAAGAGCGAGAGCTTGAGATGCCCACTAAGACAATCACGTCCTCTTGTGCTCACCAAGTATGACGTGAGATGATACTTCATCCGAATTGTCACTGAATCCAAAATATCCTAGATTGCAAAAGCCTTTAGCTATACACTACACTACACTACAAGTATGACAGCATTTCAGATGGACCCAAGATCAATTCAGTGTGTAAAATAGTGTGGTGTAGTTCAGATGCTAGATGATTTTGCCCAGCTGTATGGACACAGGCAGCTCATTAGGGCTCATTACTGCTGGGCTAAATGGACCAGGGGAATGCTGTCCATAAAAATAGACAGGACTCTGTCCACTACACTGACCAGACCCTCTGCTCTGGTAATTGCTGCTGTACCACTTAAAACTATCCCCCATAGAAATGGACAGCCAGAAACCACTATTTCGTGGGTGGAAAGACAGGCTTTTAGGAACTTTTATATCATTTAGGTTTCTGCTTTTTCATCCCATCCATTTCCTATCCTGTATTTTCCATTTTCTGGCCAAATATTCCTCTGTAAGGAATGCCATATTTGCAAAATCGTTTGCAAAAACTATAAACTATTCATGACATTGTAACCAGGTAGACTGATCTCACACCACAATGTAGGCATACAGTCTCTTTAAAAAAAAATAAAAATAAAAAAAATAAAAAAATTCACGTAACTGGTGAAAAAGTATAGGATCTAATTAAAATCTAGTGAAAAGCCTTCCCAGAAAAATGGAGGTTATTATAACAGCAAAGGGGAACTAAATCTGGAATGGGATGTTCAACAAGCATGTATGGGTGTAACGGTCAGCCTTAAATAATGTAACATAACACACAGATTTATTGTTTTAAACACTTATTGCATAAAAAAGCCTAAAAAAAAAAGCACTGAAAAGCTGGAAATGCAATCCTGTGTACAGCTGTTATTTGACATGTGGTTTGGTGCAGTCTTTATAAATAAAAACAGCATAAAAATAGCAATGTCATAAACCAGTTTTTGCTTTAACTATGAAAAAGTCGACTAGGCGACTGCTTTTTTTGAATTACTGGTCAACTAATTAAAAGTAATAGTCTTACAACCCCTAGTGGAGGGTGTTTTAAGTACAGCAACATCAGTGGTTTTGTATTATCTCAGTGGTATTCAAGAATTCACGAGTCCCATTGCTCCTTACATGACCGCAATGCAGTAAGTTTGGGGCAGGTGAGGCTTGTGAACGCAAGTCTGGTTATTGATATAGTTAGGTGTTGGTACATTAGGCCATGATGGTGATTTGACTTAGAGTTATGATTCAAGTTGCAGTGGCTCACTTTTATCCAGCAGCCCTCGTTTACGGTATCTAACTCACAGATGTAAAAGAATAGTGTTTCAGAGCATTTTTAAATCCACATTTAAAACAAGCAAGGTAGGAATGCACCCTGGATGTACACTCCTTCACACAAAGGGGCAATTTAACCTAGTCCTCCATCTAATGGCATGTTTTGGGGAGATGGAAGGAAACCAGAGAACCTGGAGGAAACCCATGCAGATATGAGGAGAATATGTGAAACACCACACAGACAGTAACACAAGCTCAGGATCAAACCAGGGACCCTGAAGCTTTGAGAGAGAAACGTTACCTGCTGCACCAAAATGCTACAGTGCCAAGCTTTATCCTGGAAGCTTTCTGGAAATATGGAATTTGTGAAAATCAGCAGTCAATTATGGCACTCATTTCTGCAAATGTTTCAATTAGTGCCTCATTTCCAACTCATGTGCATCTGATGTCTCATAAAGCAAGTAAGAATTGAAGTAATTGATAGGCATTTTACAGCAGTCATAGGCATTTTTGCTTTGGGGAAGAAAAGTTCAGTTTAGCACCTTATAGGTTTTTTTTTAGGCGTTTGAATATGGATAAGACATTGGACTGCAGTGTCGACTTTGAGGATAAGCAACCCTGGCACTACCTCAATAAAATGTTTCAATATGCTGGATTAAGCAAAGGCTCGTATAAAACGAGATGTCGCCTTGGCCTCCCTAGAAGGCATGAACTCCATTTCGTTTGAAAACGCTGTTGAAGTAAGTTTTGGTAATTTGCTAACATTAACGTGTATAAATATATTTACATAAGTTCCTGTTTTCTTTGTTAATGCCTGATTCCATTAACTAACAAATTGGCTAGGTAGTGAATGGTTAATGATTACAGTGAATGGTTAATATTGGTTAATTACAGATCTTGAATGACGTTTTCAGGCAAAAATCTTCAAGTGGAACTTCTCCAAAACACTAAGAATCCAAATAGTCATTCATTAATTTATTTATTTATTCATCTTCATGAGTAAACGCGCTGATGGGAGCAAGTCGGGAATACACCTTGAATGAGATGGCAGTCTATTGCAGTCTAAAAGTGTAGAAATCAGTTACTGACACACACTCTGCATCAAGACACACAAGTGCATGCCTTGAAATTACAATCTTACAGTATACACATAGCAAAATGAGGATTATTGTTATTGCATATACATTATAAGACTGGGTCCAGCTGTGTAGGTTCTGTATTGTATCTCTCATCTTGTTCTCCTAGCCAACAGCAACAGAATCTGAAGACATGCAGCCCCAGGTAAAGGATGTCAGTGACTTATGGAAGGAAAAGAGAAATTGTTCTACTGTGAATAGAAAAATCTGCTGTCTGTGACAATAAACTGATGAATCCCTAGTGGTCATCCATTGCTTGTATAAGACAGAAGTGCATTCAAGCAGATAACAAAAACTGGGCAAATTTCACAAGAAAATATCACTCAATTACTCAAGACCGTCTGCTGTTTTAAAAGGTTAATTCTATAAAATATCTATCAACTGCAAAATTAGATTTCTTTGTCCAAACAGCATGACTCGCGAGAAGGTGGGAATCTGTCTTTGTCCTACATTGTTGTGCATGTGAATATATGCTTGTGTGTATGTGTCAGGCAGAGCGTCTTTAGGTCATAGTATGCCATAATGGCATGTTCAATTGCATAGTTCCACTGGAGCTGATGTTTTTAATAAATCAAATGGAATAAAATAACAGGGAGCCTCTGAGCTCTTTTCCATATAAAAGGTCAGCACTGAAATTAATTATATTGCAAGGAAGAACCAAATGATTAAATATCTTTTGGCCTTAAACATTTTGAATGCCAATCTAATTTTTTCCATTTCATGTATTAAAACTCTCCTTATCCAAGACCTAATGCAGTTTTTATGCGAATATAGCATCTACATAAGCAGATATATATAAATGAGACAAACAAAGAGGCATAACTAAAGCATATAAGAGCTACATTTAGCCTCCGCATCATAGCATGGCCATAAGGGCTGTAGAAAGTCACCACAAAATGGATATCAGGGTGCAGGAATGGCAACCGAACTGCCAGCTACGCACTGACATTTCAGATGGATCTCTGAGTGCCCGAGGAGCCAAGAATGGCAGGCACGGTCTGCTCTGACGCATCTCCAACTGATGCTGGTGGAGCACAAGCTCTAATGACTAGCTTGGCAGTCCAGTGCTATTTTTAATGTGCTCCCATTAACTGGTCTTCGCCACTCCCTCTTGGAGGATTCCTTGTCTTAATGACTGTTCTAATGCTGATGGAGTACAAGCAATAATGGCAAAATCTGTGTTCCAAATCTGTTTTGTAGACTGTTCCACTCTTTTAGCAGCTCAGGTGAAGATTTATCATGTGAAAGTCCAAGAGATCACGACTTCAGGGGCAGAATTTTTCCCCGAAAGCTATTTGAGTAAAAAGAAAAAATAAACAGTCTGCTCCAAAAGTATTGGAACAGCAAGGCCAGTTCTTTGTTTTTACTATACACTGAAGACATTTGAGTTTGAGATCAAAAGATGAATAGGAGATGATAGATCAGAATAACTGCAATAATTACATTAAGCCAGTGACCCACTGACATCATCAAACTGTTGCATTCTTCTTTTGTGATGCATTTCCAGGCTTGTACTGCATCTTTTTTCAGTTGCTGTATGTTTCGGGGGGGTGAAATGCATGCTCAACTGGGTTAAGGTCTGGTGATTGACTTAGCCAGTCTAAAACCTTCCACCTTTTCCCCCCTGATGCAGTCCTTTGTTGTGTTTACATTTATGGCATTTGGCAGACGCCCTTATCCAGAGCGACTTACATTTATGCCATTTTTATCCAACTGAGCAGTTGAGGGTTAAGGGCCTTGCTCAAGGGCCCAGCAGTGGCAGTGCCAGGATTTGAACTCATGACCTTCCAATCAGTAGTCCAACACCTCAACCACTAAGCTACCACTTAGTGACTGCCCCCTGTGTTGGCAGTGTGTTTGGGGTCATTGTGATACCCTCACCCCTGCACTGTGAAGGCTGTTGGTGATGACACTGACTGTTGTTTTTATATTTATCTTCACAGCTCTCACAACGTTTACATCATCAACTGCTGTTATTTTCCATGGCCGACCTGTTTGATTGTTAGTACACCAGTGGTTTCTTTCTTTTTCGGGACATTCCAAATTGTTGTATTGGCTATGCCCAATGCTTGTGCAATGGCTCTGATCGATTTTCCCTCTTTTCTCCCATAGACAGCTCTCTGGTCTTCATGTTGGTTTATCCTTTTTTTTTTAACAACAAGTGGAGTCTTCACAGGCGAAACCCAGGGCTCAAACCAAAACATTCAGAGCTATTCATTGTTTAAACAGTCAATCTAACAGGGCACATCTGGATAAAAGAAACAACTGTCAGTCCAAAATTTGGATCACTTAAAAAAATGGTTGGGTTCAGACAAAAGATGCCATGTCCTAAGTTGTTCAACACATCTAGATACACATATCAGAAAATGAAAGCTGAAATTCTGATCTCAAACCCAAATGTCTTTGGTGTATAGCAAAAATAAAGGAATTGCCCTTGCTGTTCCAATACTTTCAGAGGGGACTGTATATAACATTTGGGTTTTCTACTTCATCTATAC
This sequence comes from Pangasianodon gigas, assembly GCA_022758105.1. NCBI lineage: Eukaryota > Metazoa > Chordata > Actinopteri > Siluriformes > Pangasiidae > Pangasianodon > Pangasianodon gigas. The sequence goes on from CM040456.1 coordinate 26,239,514, forward strand.
AATACATTACAGTTTATGTATCCGATATTACTTTACTCTGCTAGCCTCTATTTCTTTGTTTTCTCTCCTTATGCTGAAAATCTAATACTACAGCCTTTTTCTTATAATAGTCTTTTTTCTTATTTAGTCTTTCTCTAAATATTAGGGCTTACATAATATGCCACATGGTCGTAGTTAAAAAAGGGGGAAATTCCACTGAAAATGAAATTGAAGTGATTGTATATGAAATAATTTGTTAGAAAATTGTCTTAAATAGAATGAAATTTATCATTCAAATTGTCTACAGCACAGCTTTAACTATACAGTAATGTTCTAGTAGCTTCTGCAGACAAATTTGCCCTCAATCACTTATGCTACAAGTGGTCTAGGTGTGGCTTGTGTAGGTGATGTATAGTCTACATCATGATTCATGATGGGAAGTTAACAACAGCGTTTTACAAACTGCAACACAGAGTAAAGCTCAGTGAAGATGATCTGATGGAAATGCTACGTTATAATCGGTCAGTTTAAGTATGTGGAGAAATTTGTTCATGTTCAAACTTGTGCTAAACAGCTGCTTAATTGGATTTTCAGACTGGCCCATTCAAATATTCAGATAATAAATTGATCTGTATGCAGTTTATGACACCAAAGTTGTTGGGTTTTTCACGAGTAGAGCCCTTGGGGCAGATGTCTAGACTAGCAGGTATAAAATAAGCATTTAAGCTCAAAAATAAATGAGGGACTGAAAAAGCTTCACATTTCCTGGAATAAATATGTTGTCAATTGCAGTGTGATGTATTATAACATTCCCAGGAGAGGCTTTGGATCCACCGTGACCCTGAACAGTTTAATAGATATCATTACAACCTATGATAATAACAACCTGGGGACACAATATATCAGGCGATTTACAAACAGGATATCGAAGGCAAAGATAAAGTCATAAAAAACAGGGAAACAAACCAGATCAAACACCAGGAGCATAAACACAGGCAAGACAGATTGGTACATCATTTGTAGAACAGAGCTGAATGGAGACTTCACAATGAATGAAAGTTCAGAGTCTCTATTTATAAGATGGGTGGATGATTGAAACCAGGTGTGCTGTATCAGAAATCAGGCATCAATGTGGGACGTGGCTGGGTGTCGTAGTCCGTGGCGGCCATATTTGTAGGAGGTGGTGTGTTCTGGGAAATGGCATTCGATGCCAATTCTGGCATTGACATGACATGGCTGTAAACGGGCCTACCTTTAGAGCCAGTGTCTTTCTGCTCTTGATACCATGAGAAGATCCAAGCCCTCCAAAATTATAGACCTCCACAAGTCCGGTTCCTCCTATGAAGCAATTTCCAAACAACTGAAGCTACCAAAAGCATCTGTACACAAATTGTATGCCAATATAAAAAAAATAAAATAAAAATCTTGGGACCACACGGACTGCATCATTCAGGAAAGAGGTACAAACTCACGCCTACCATAAGAAAGTCTTTATTTGACGTTTACTCGTCATTTCAGCTGTGTGATCTTTGCCTTTTATGGTGTTTTGTGGGTGTCACCAAATTCAAATCAGCCATGCCATGCATGTGCTGGGTATTTTACAGGTGATTGGCATTCATCTACATACGCTCAAGAGTATACAAGAGAATAAAATCAGTGTTTCCAAAACTTCTGTAAATCTGACAGAAATTTTTCATATGATTTGGCTTATGCAAACATTTACACACTTTACTAAAAGACTGATACATGAGGCCCATTTTCCAGAATCCAAATATCATAAACAGCAGGTAGATCCGGCCCATACGCAATAGGCAAAAGGCTCAAAGTAACACAGTCCAAAAGACAGATCCAAAGTCGGGATCAGTAAACACAGGCAGGTGTAGGCACACAGGATAGAGATAACAAGAACAAACTGATAATCCAAGGTTGTTAAAAACCAAGAAGGCATGGCAAGGCAAGGCAAGGTCATTAACAGAAATCAGACCAGGATGTTCTGCTCAGAATGTACGCAAATGGATTTGCAAACAGAAAGGCTTGTCACTTGGCATAAGGACCATGTGCTTCATATGTTTGTGACAGGAAACAAGCATGACCAACAAGGACGACTTCAAAATGTGGGGGAGGGTGCCCTCTGGTGCTTCCCATGACTGGTGTGACAAATGCCTAATCCTGCATTAATGATCTACTGCTCAAACTGTCTGAACATATCTGAGCACTGACCAGCACATGTCCTAAATGCTAAGATACAACATATATACGTATAAACTTTGTTACTTTACCTGATATCATAACAGTGTGAAACATTAGGTAAGTTAACCAGTTAAGTAAAAAAAAAAAAAAGCAGACCACCACCATTTGTGGTCTACCTTTGTAATATTGTAAACTGACTTACATGCCCATAATCTAATATGTTTTTCATCATACAGAGATCCAAGTTTCTACTATAAAAGGGTTTGTGAGAGGAGTAACACTATGGGATGTTGTCAGTTGTTTAAAAAAAAGGAACATTCTGTACACAATCATATACAACAGGGTTGCATGCTTATAGTTTTATAAAAGTAAATAAAAATATGGTTTAACTGCAGTATAATGCCTAACAAAGGTCATTATAGTCATACACGTCTTTCCACAATTTGCAATTATGACCTTTTAAAGGTTTCGTGCAAAGAATTTCATGGTGGATAATGAGATTTTTACATTCACTCAGAAAAGAATAACTAAACAGATGTCTGGCTGATGAACTTGCTGGCTTATGTACAGTAAAAAAAGAAAAGAAAAGAAAAAAAAGGCCAGGATTCAGTCCTATGACAGCTTTGTTTTTTCCTTGTGTTTGGTGCAGCCTGGAGTCAATCTGTCTTTAGTTCTCAATTACACAAATATTTTGATATTCATGAGGAGAAAACCAAGTTTCACTAAAATATATTTAGTATATTTAATATATCTAACCAACAAACATGCAAATTACTCTTAAGACCAGTTACATTTGTTAAATTAGATTCACTGGTTTCTCCACCAAAAGAAAGGCAACCAAAAAAAAAACAAGTTTAAAAAATATAGGACTCTTTATTCAGCCACGTAAATATTTACATTTTGCTTGGACAAGGCACACAAATAGTGATTTCATTAATATATTTACAATTATAAAAGTTTATAAAATTTTTACGGTATCAGTGGAGAAGGCTGTTCATTTCTCTCATTCTTTTTTTTTTTTTTTGGCATTTAGTACTTTACAAACATTTGCTAGGACCACAGACAAAGTGGCCTACATAGGTTCACATTAAGGACACTGAAAAACATATAAAACGTCCACATTATAAAACTATTATAAAAGAATTTTGAAGAAATAAAGGCTCGTCTTAAAGGTGCAAATTGTGTTTCCTGAGTTAGTGGAACTCAGAGGCGCCGGATGCTGCGTTTGCTGCGAGCAGAACCTGCTAGCGGAGCGGTCTGGCAGTGTGGTGACGATGATGCCTTTATTATGCCCCTCGGGCATGGGGTGGACCCGTGGTACGCTGACTGGCACAGCGAGCAGAAGTCGAAAGCACAGCTAGCCCGCATGCACACCGCCCTTTTCATGGCCGAGTCGAACCGTGCGGGAGAACCACAGAGACGGCAACTCCTCAGCGCCTCGTGTCCTTTCAGGATTTTAGTAGCCTGAGAGAAAACAGAAGGGTTTAGTCACCAGCAATTCACTAGCAATGCTGTTCTAATCCCTGCAATACTCACTTCCCTGATCCCATTTGATTTCAAGACTAACTTATGAGCAAAGTGATGTATAAAACTACAACACGCCTCAAAAACTCTGTTAAAAAGAAAAAAGTCTCTGGATAGTGACCACACTGAACGTCCTTCATTCAATACGCCATTTCCACCCCCAAGTACGACGGACTCCTGCTTACCTCGTGAAACTCAGCAAAGCGGCTTGGCTTGGCTGCGTTTCTCGTGCTGTCTGTTTGGCTGTGGGTCTTCTTCGTGGGTTTGTGCCCTGGTGTTGAGGAGGCTACACTCTGTAGGCAAGAAAATACCACCCTGCTAAGGCCAAAGTCCCTGGATAAAGACTCTGTCGACCTTCTGGAGTCCTGCAACCAAAATGAGAGTTCGAGTGAGATGAGACAACAAATCGATATAATAATACATTCTTATTACGTTCAGCCAATCAAAAATGAGCACTCCTTACCCTTAGCATTTGCTCTGTATTTCTGCATCTCTGAACGGCTCTCGCGTCTTGGTGAATGATTTTCCGCCATGTCTTGCTCACTTTTTTACAGCTGTAGAAGTAATATTTTCAGTCAATACAGCTTCTGGGTTTTTTGTGTTTTTTTTTAAACACACAAACAACAGGAATAGTATGGCTTAGGTTAAAGTATGAATACGTCAGAAAGGACCTACTTTATCAAGTCACACTCTCCAAGTAAGCCCAAGATCCTGGTCAGGATGTGCTTCATGTCTTTCTTCAACAAGCCACAAAAAATATCTACATACTCCAGGCCCATCTTTGCACCAATGATGTTATGGAGACCATAACGCTCAGCTAGCTTATTAATCACAGTCCAGTCATAGCTTTGGCTTTTCCTGTAGCCTTTGGCCAGCTGTTTGCATACCTCCTCCTGGAACTTCAGTACAGGAAGGCAACTTGATTTCGAGTCTGAATGAATTGGAGACAGTGTGCAGTCTTTTTCCTCTGTGCATTTCTCCAGAGTCTCTGTACAATGTGTGTCTCCATCACAGTGCTCAAGCTGGCTGTTGTGAAGGGACAGGTAACCGCTGTCTTCTGTGAGACTGGAGCTGCTCAGGAGCACCTCATCATCAGACAGCACCTCTACAGAACAGGGCTTTTCCCTGCAGTTCTCTTTGTTATGAGGCCCTTGGGGCTCGCTGTCCAGGTGCTGAGAGGTGGAGGAAGGCACGCAGGAAGATGGCGCGCTTTTCTTCAGTCCCTTTAACCCGGCGCTCGTTTCCGTTTCCGCTTCCGCTTTCACTGCTGAAGCTCTGCTGCGGTTCAGGCACTTCATAGCTGTGCCTTTACAGTTTGGTCACCACAAAACTAGAAAACAGTGAGCCACAGAATACTGGATAAGCATCACGACAGTATTTCAGTGTCATGTAGTCGACCTGAGTGTTGACTTTTAAATAAAAACAAACAAAAAGTCATTTAACTAACAATACTATTGTTACAATACTACTAATACTACCACCACTAATAATAATAATAATAATAATAATAATAATAATAGTATTAGGCTGCCAAACTAACGTTATTTTCCCTACCCATTTAGTTTATTTTTTCTACTCATGTGAAAATGTGACTTTTATTTGACCCAAATGATAATTAAATCCTGCTAAAATTTTACTAGCTAACGTATAAAATGTACGTCTGTAGCATTACCATTAACATTAACGTTATTTAAACCTCGGGTAAGCCTAAATACATAATATTTCACTCTTGTTGTTACAATAACCATGTTATTTTAGTAGTTTCTAAACATTATTTCTTAGTTTTGTATATCTAAGGTAGAAGGTGGTTTTCTTCGCGCGCCTAAGAAGGCTAACAGGATAGCCACATCACTGAGCTAGCTGGTTCAGCTGCCCTGCTGGACGAATTAAAAGGCTAACTTAGCGCATTAGCTTCGCGTTTATTGGCGGGGTTTAGCAAATAACAAGACCACAGCTGGTAATTAGACTCACATAATACAAAACACTGCTGTTATTTAACATTTTAAAAAATAACACGCGTGTCTTGTTGCTATGGACACGTTAATTAACTCTATTTCATGAATAAACTAGCCGGAGTTATCTTATGACTGTCTTCTGCTGCAGTATATGTTAATGCACTAATATACTGTAACATGTAGTACACCTTACCTCGAAAATTAAGCTCCAGGTTTTTTTACACGAGTCTTACAAATTTAGGCAACTGTTCTGGCGCGGATTGCTGTACACTAACTCAACATTGTCGGTTTACGCGGTCAAATCCAGACGCCACTGACTAATGAAATCAGGGAGGGAAAAAGCGCCAGTTACTACATAGTTTGAATTTCGCGTCAAAAAACGCGCTGACCAATCAGAGCTCAGCAGAGTACCTTTAATCGCCCGATAGCCAATAGGAGCGTTCCGCTCCAAATGCCACTACCTATATTATGGAAGTCCCGCCTGCTGTGCTACTATTGGCTACAAGCTCGTTTTTCACGAAGGAGTTCCCCAATCGGAGTCTTCAGTCGCCAGATTTGTTATTATATATGTAGCCACCCCTAGCGGAGGAGGTGGGATTTGTCTGAAAACGGGTAGTAAAAATAAAAATAATACACCTACTAAGAGGAAAGAAACGGCGCGTACATATGACGTAGGGTGACCGGCAAGGCGCCTTTCTTGAATCAATTTAGAAAAAAATATATAATATATTTGTCTTTCTAGTTTTATTTTATGTCTTTCCGAGTTTTTTTTTTTTTTTTGCAAAGAAAAGAAGTATTTAGTTCATGAATATAATTTTGCAACCCTTTTCTGGTATTGTCTAGCCTTTTT
>CM040456.1:26248157-26295354 GCA_022758105.1 Pangasianodon gigas
TGTGATTTATTTTCATGCATATAATGTCATGTATATGTGAGGAAAAATGCAACTAATTACATGAAAGTCTGAAACCCATTTGATGAGGAAATAAATCTGATATTGTTGAGTTTTCACTTTCATTCTATAATTCATTAGAGTAATAAAAATTCATTCATATAATTCACATTCAAGTAATTTCATCATTTGCAGGTGCTATTCTCTGTTATTTCAATTCTGTCCCCATTGGCCATGTTGCAGTTTTTCCTCCCTCGTGCCCTGAGAACATTACAGACAAAATTACCAAATTATCTCCGTGATTTTACAACCAGATTCTGCCTATTGTGTTAAAAAATGATTTTCTGACCATTGCTACTTGCTGTATTTAGTCGTCTAGTGCGTATCCACATTAAACACTTCCCAAATCGGTAAAGCAGAAGAGTGTGATCTCGCATGCTGCTTAAATTGCTATTATAATGAGAACTCCACTTTATATTTCCATACGCCACAATTTAATGCAACATTTACTTTTTTAGAAATTAAATCAATGAGAAGCTGTATCACTGTCCTTAATCATCTAACGATAGATGCTGTCAGATCAATTACAAGAAGTTCTGTCAGGCATGTCGCCATGGACTGAGATCACGAGAGAGACCGAGGACCTGCTGGCAAGATTATATCTCACAGCTGCTTGGGAATGTCTGGATCTATCAGCAGGGCCTGGAATCTGTGCCCAGGGATAGAGAAGTCAGCGCTGACCTTCTCAGCTTGTTGCCACCACAGCGGAAAGAAAATGAACAAATAATTCATTGTAAATGAATAAAATCAAATAATGTTCTGTATCTTCAAACCACTAATGCGTCTAAAACATGACTGTGCATAGCTTCTTGCTAACAAATGATGAATATGGAGGCGTCCATGTTTTTGCTCCCTCACTTTGTAGCTTGAATGCACAGCGGTCGAAAATGACGTCACTCCGCGCTCCGACTCGAGGCATTTCTTTCTAAGTCGAATGCAGCACATAATACCATATGAATAGGGCTATTGTCACAAGACAATTTTGAAAATGGATTCTGGAAGTGCTCATAATGTCACACCACTTCTGCCAACCAATCCTCAAACTGCTCCATGATGCTTTTTGATTTAGACAATAAGGAGGACTGTTTTGGGTCTCGCTGCTAGGGCTCAGAAACAGAATTAAAAAAAAAAAAAAAAAAGTCATTTCACTCTGAGCAGATCCATCATTTTTTTTAAATAATTAAATTTTTTATTTCTAAAATATTATAATCAGAAAATAATCAACTATCTTTAGTGAGTCATTTCAGTCCATTCGATCCAAATGATTCATTCAGATTTGTTCACCAATATGTTCAGCTGCATGGTTTGCCTAAAAGCGTGTAATTTAATCGTGCAGCCATCTAAGACGGACAACTTACAACTTGAAAAGTGTAAAATAATCATTGCCATTTTGTACTGTTTCATGATATACTTGTATGTCTTGTACGAGTTTAGCAAAGGAACCAGTTTCACACGCAGCCCAGCACAGACTACTACTGCATGCACTGAAACACCAGAAATCTCCAGCTCTTCTGTGGATTCTTTGACTCGATGGGGTGTGGATTAGGTTCGACATACAGTATTGTGCAAAAGTCTGAGGCACATGCAAAGAAATGCTGTAGAGCAAAGATGCCTTCAAAAATAATGAAATTAAATGTTTCTACATTTAAAAAAGTACTATAAAGAGCAGTAAACAGTAATAAATGAAGCAAAGTCAATATTTGGTGTGATGATCCTTCGCTTTTAAAAAAAAATAGTAGTCTCAGGTACAGTGTGTGCAGTTTTATAAGGAAATGAGCTGCAAGTTTTACTGAGCATCTTGCAGAAGCAGCCACATTCTTCTGGAGACTTTGACTGTCACACTTGCTTCTTATTTTTGCAGCAAAACCCAGCAGCCTTCATTATGATTTTTGTCTGAAAAGTGTCTCTTACATAATATGTAATCTGCTGCTTTCTTTACTGACATACAAACATTTTTCTGTAACATTTAATTTTGTGCTGGAAAACTAATGTTTGGAAATCTAAAATGTTTTTGTACTGAATTAATAATGTAGAAGTCATAAAATACAAATCTATAACAAAGTTTGTACTAAAAAAAAAAAAAAAAAAAGGTGCCTAAGACTTTTGCACAGTACTGTACATGCATGGATGTTTATAAAAAAAAAAAATACAGATATCTTTTTGACAATTATGAAATTGATTATGGAAATATAAGTATGGAAATACAGTGCTTTGGTTTGCACATTTCAGCTTTGTGGCACTGACTGATATTGATTCGTTGAAGACTGAATCATTCGCAAACAAAACAAGTGTAATCAGTAGTGTACCTGGAGTTTGCGGGCCTGGTATCTCTTACTCGTCTCCTCCTCCAGCTTTGCACTGTAGAGCTTGGCCCGCAGCAGCTTCATGGCCTTCTCTTTGTTTTTGATCTGGGAACGCTCTTGCTGACACTCAGACACGGTGCCTGCAATTCCAACATTTACCTTCAACACTCTAAGCTCCAGAAAGTGTAACATATTATATACGGCCCCGTCAGAATCATTTGACTATGAAGAAGGTTAATAAATAATTGACCTGTTGGTAAATGGACGATCCTAACAGCACTGTCAGTCGTGTTAACATGCTGTCCTCCAGCTCCGCTGGCTCTTTTCGTTTCAATCCTCAGGTCTTTGGGGTTAATAGTGAAGGAGATCTGTGAATGCAATGCAGAATAATTCCATGAGTGTAAACTTCCACATCAGTATGGATGAAAACTGACATATAACCATTATATCAAAGTCACAAAAAAATTGTCCTCATACAACTAGATCACTTGCTTTTCTCAAACTATGTCTCTGTGGTCAGGTCAGGGACATTGCTTAGTTTTCATAGTTATTGGATTCTACAACTTACAAATAGCAAGGGGAAAAAATTAAAAATGCACGTTAAACCATGTTACAGGTCTCAGGATGATACTTCAGTTCTAAACAATGTACAAATACATCTCATACCTCTGTACTCTGTACCAAGTATAATGTATATGATATTTGGTATAATGTACCAAATTGTTGATTTAGCCACTTCTAAAGTTTCTGCTGTCTCTCTGATAGGTCTGTTTTGTCTTTTAAGCCTAATAATGGCCTCCTTCACTTGCATTGACACCTCTTTTGACAACAAATTGAGAGTTCCCATGAACAGCTACCAAATGCAAATTCAATGCTTGGAATCAACTCCAGACCTTTTATCTCCTTAATTTGTCATGAAATGACAAGGAAACAGGCCACACCTGGCCATCAAACTGCTTATCAGTCAATTGTCCAATTACTTTTGAGCCTGAGAAAATAGAGGGACTCTGTAAAAAAAAAATGTCTATAATTCCTAAATGGTTAATGCAATATTTTTGTTAAACCCCCTTGAATTAAAGCTGAAAGTCTATACTTCAATCACACTTTGATTGCTTCATTTCAAATCCATTGTGTTGGTGTACAGAGGCAAAATTATGAAAATTGTTTCACTGTCCAAATACTTATGGACCTGACTGTATCTGTTGTATTCGTCACACCTCTGCAGGCTGTGGCAATATTGCCACAGTCATAGTGCTGGTGTGCATGCGGCCTTGTTTCTCTGTCTTTGGGACTCTCTGGACCCGATGGACGCCTGCTTCAAACTTCATCTTCTTATAGCTCAGTGGACCACTGATGCTGGCTGTGGCATGTCGTACACCCCCTGAGATAAAGAACCAAAAGCATTAGAGTCCCAGGCCCAGTCCTAGAGCCCCAGTCAGTGCACTTATTATAGCTCACAGTAATAATAAATGGAATTAACAGAGACTGGCCTATATCACTTGGCATGTATTCCAGCGTGTCAAAGCCCCAGCCGTGGAAAGCAGCATAGTTCTGATACATGTCAAATATCTCTGCTGTAAAAAGCATGGCCTCTTGACCTCCAACCCCAGCGGTGACCTCTAGGACCAGATCGCTCATGTCTGATTCTTCCTCAGGGACGAGAAGAGACAGAATCTATATGAATTAAAAAAAAAAAAAAAAAAGAACAACGTTAATGACTTTTAGTGTGTGAAGCATAGATTAGGGGACATGTCCACCCAGTGTATGGAGGGCAGTCGATCAATCAATCGTATCCCTCCACCCCATCCTCTCACATTTCCCATCAAAAACTGGCTCTGTTTATAACTGTGAATAGATCTGGTAAAAGACAGTGTGATCATACAACATGTTTTTATAAAAAGATATACAGTATATAGTAAGTTTTTATAGTTGTTATAAGTGATATTCTTATTCATAGGAAGTTCAGTTACTTCTAATAACCACTCTTTACAACCGTGGTGAGCAGAAAAGCATCTCAGAACACACTGCACGTCAAACCTGAAGGTGGATGGGCTACACCCACATCGGGTTGCACTCCTATCAGCCTTGAACAGGAATCTGAGTACACTGAGCACAGACTCACTGAAACTGGAGAGTTAAAGATGGTGTTTTTCCAGTCTTTAATTGTCCAGTTTCAGTGAGCCTTCCTGTCAACTCGAACCAGTCTGGCCATTCTCCTCTGACCTTTCCCATCAACAAGGCATTTCCACCCACAGAACTGGATGTAATTTGCACCATTCTCTGTAAGAGACTCTAAAGCGTGAAAACCCCCATACAGCAGCAGTTTCTGAAATACTCAAAACCAGCCCATCTGGCACCAACAACCATGCAAAGTCACTGAGATCACATTTTCCCTGTTCTGATGTTTGATGTGAACATTAACTGAACCTCTTGACCTGTATCTGCATGATTTTGTGCATTCTTCTGCAACATGATTGGCTGATTGGATAATTGCATGAATGTGCAGGTGTACAGGGGCTCCAAGACACTGCTTGTAAAAGACCTCACATGCCTAAAGCTTTGACATGGTGATCTATCATGTTGCAATGCTGTAGAAACATCTGTGAGATGGATATCTGCTTGTGGAATAAAGCTGATCTACCTTTTGTTTCGTTTCTTGCATGGATGCCAGGCAGTGCTCCCTCTCTGTCTCTGCAAGCTCGTGCAAGTCAGGGTCATTTTCTACAGAAGATAAAGTTGACAGCATCACTTCAGTGAGCACTTTACAACCAAAATACTGGATGGCTCTTTCTTCCTACCTTTCAGTAATGACTCGGTCTCTTCAAAATCCCTCTGTTTTGATTGCAGCTCGCTGATTTTTTGGACTAGAGGCCCTAAAGCAGTCACTCTCATCCTCTTTGCTCTCAGCTCCTCATCGTCTGTTTGCAGGTCTGCAGCATTGACAGCGCGCAAACACTCGTTATACTCCGTTTCCACTGTCCTCAGGTAGTCCTGCAGGGATTTCCTGGCAAACATCTCATCCGCTGTCAGGATCTTCGCGACCATTGCTGAGTTTGTTGTATGGAAGTTTCTGTGGCAGCTCGCGCGTCGGGAGATTGAGCTTTCACGCGCACTGCAGCGCGTCACCTCTCTGAGCTCGTGATTACACAAAGTTCTAATGACCGGTCTCGCGCGCTTTCCTATTAGCTTAAACCCAGCGCACCTCAGCAGCTGCTTAGAGAAACAGGCCACAGCCATGGCGAGAATGTTTCTACTCACTTTTTCCTCTTTAAGTCACATAGCAGGACGTTCCCGACCCCTAACCTACCACGCTTTCTTAGTACAGGATGACAACAATCCGGTCACGTTCTTACTTCCTTGTTAACCGAATTTCAAAATAAAAGTCTCCGTTTCCGCTCACTTTGACCTCTTCAAGTCACATAGCAGGACGTTTCCGACCCCTAACCTACCACGCTTTCTTATTACAGGATGACAACAATCCGGTCATGTTCTTACTTCCGCGTTAGCCGCATTTCAAAATAAAAGTCCCTGTTGTATGACCGGGGTTAATAACATTTCTTTATCCGTTGTGTATCCATGGTACTTTTTAAGCTTTTATGTAAATTTTTTTTAGTATTTTCCCTGCTCTAACACACCCACTTCAGCTCAGGAAGGGCTGTTTAGCTGCTCATGATGCAAGTTTCTGATTTCCCACTGATTTCCCAATTATTATTATTATTATTATTAGTAGTAGTAGTAGTAGTAGTAGTAGTAGTTGTCAACAAAGGTTAGAGGTTAGCACTGTTGCCTCACACCTCCAGGGTTGGGGGTTCGACTCCCGCCTCCGTTCTGTGTGTGTGGAGTTTGCATGTCCTCCCCCCGTGGGTTCAGGGGTTTCCTCCGGGTACTCCGGTTTCCTCCCCCAGTCCAAAGACATGCGTAGTAGGATGACTGGCATTTCCAAATTGTCCGTGGAGTGTGAGTGTGTGTGCGATTGTGCCCTGCGATGGGTTGGTACCCCGTCCAGGGTGACCCCCACCTTGTGCCCCGAGTCCCAGGGATAGGCTCCAGGTTACCCCGTGTCCCTGTGTAGGATAAGCGGTACAGAGAAATGGATGGATGGATTATTAATCAACAATTGTATACAAAACAAGGGTTGTAAACAGAGCATGTGCCAAGGGATAATAGCCAAGAGTTCATTATTATCCAGGTTATTACTTAACCAGAGAAATTAAAGAAAACAGGTACATAAATCACTTACATACAACACCCCTCCCCTCAAAATATAAATAAATAAAGAACCAAAAAAGTATACAGACACACCAAAATGTGAGAGTTTTAGTAGGAGGTGGACAAAGTTTTAATATAGATCCCAATATCTCTTTCAAAGTGAGAAAAAAGGGGGGGGGGGGGGGGGGGGGGATTTTTAATACCTTACATTTATGGATAAAATACATGGCAAGTAAAATTCCTACTGAGAGAGTCAGAGTTTTTCGATTCCGTGACTTCACTTCAACACAGTGGAAAAAGTCAGAGCAGGGAATAACAGTGTGATGTGATTTAAGCAGTTTTAAGCAGTCTTGGAGTCTCTGTTTCTGTCTGAAATCCCTAAAATACTGGGTGATACTTTGATAATTGAAATGTCAATTCGCTTTCTGCAAGAATGTTTGATCAAACTGTTCTTTCATGTCATATTCAATGTCATGATTAGTGAATTATCCCATCTATTTAAAATAATTAAAAATAATATATAAATAATGCACTAATTAAACAGCTCTTTAATACCTGTTGTTGTAGACAGTTTACAGTAAGTATTCGTTTTATTTCCGACTTTAGTTCGCATGAATGTTGTAAGTGTATGTTGGAAGTAGTAGTTTCCGAGTTGGAAAATGAACGTAGGTGTGAACGCAGCATAAAATAAATCGAATCAGTTGTGTTCGAGCAGGGAAAAAATGTGCAGGGCAGGGTGTACTCCAGGACCAAGATTGTGAACCTGTGATTTATTTATTCAGTCAGTTTGTTTGGCATTTAAATTTCACAGCACTGCATCTTTCCATGTTTTTATACACCTTGATGCACTAAATGAGGAGGTATAACAGAGACTCAGTCCTGAGCTCAGATTGTGTGAAGTGTCAGATTGGCATTTCCAAATTGTGTGAGTGAAAAAGTAAAAGTGTGTGAATGGTTGTGTGATTGTGCTCTGCGATGGGTTGGCACCCCATTCAGGGTGTCCCCAAGCCTTGTGCCCCAAGTCCCCTGGGATAGGCTCCAGACTCGAATGGCCTGCATAAAGCACTGACCTCACCTGCACCCTAGACGTCTTCACCCAACATCAGTGCCTGACCTTGCTAATGCTCTTGGGGCTTAATGAGCACAAATCCTCGTAGGCATGCTTCAAAATCTAGTGTTAAGCCTTCCCAGAAGAGTGGAATATTATAACAGCATATAATGGGATGTTCAACCAGCACATGCAGTATTGGTATCATTGATCAACTGTCCACATACTTTTGGCTACATAGTGTATATAAGCAAGAGTCATGAATTTTGGCTGCTGCTTCTGTGATAGAGAAAAAAGAAATAATGTATTTTGGTATGACATGCCTTTGGTTAGCAGTTTGCTAAATATGCATCAGTGTAGGAATATAATAGACCTGTTTTCTCCTTCAACAAGAAGGTGATTAGCTCTTTTATTAAAGGAGTGGGACTTACCATTCATATTTCAACCAATGAAGTGTTTCATAATAATGTCTCTACTTGAGTTTGATGTCTGTCAAACTAATTCTAGTTCTCATTTTAACCAGTCAATGGCAGCAGCACTTCTCACTTCATTGTGTGCATTAGTGTATATGTGACCCATTATTCATTAGCAGCCATATATCTGTCTTTCAGAATCAATCTTTTTGGCCTACTGTATTTGTTTTAAGAGCTCCTACATTTTGTGCGAAAGTTTGAATACTCGTTAAAAAAAAAAAAATTTCTCTGAGCTTTCGGATCCTCTCACTTGTAATAGAATGTTCTTCCCGACATTCTTCCTGTTCTAACCCTGCGGGTCAAAGTGCAATTCTTGCGACAGAGGCATCAACCCTATCAATAATGCAGCCTAATATAATTATGCCAAAACACATCCTTAAATTTCTTATCAGGTTCATCTTCAGTTCATTCATTCATCTTCAGTAACCTCTTTATCCTGGTCAGGGTCATGGTGTGGTGGATCTGGAGCACACGAGCACAGGGCATGAGGTGGGATTAGACTCTGAAAGGGACAACGGTCCATCACAGGGCACAGCACTCATTCACACACTCATTACAATTTAGAGCAGCAATTTAATAATTTACAATTTAGAGAAGCCGAGCCACTTACTGGCATGTTTTTAGGAGTTGTGAAGAAACCAGAGAAACCTGAGGAAACCCACACAAACATGGGGAGAACTCTGCACAGACAGTAACCTGAGCTCAGGATGGAACCTAATATATCATGTGTATGTGTATATATCTCACTGGCCACTTTATAAGGAACAGCTGTACACCTGCTTGTTCATGCGATCATCCAGTCAGCCAATCACGTAGCAGTAGCACAATGCATAAAAAATGCAGAGTGAACTCTTTTCTAAGGAATTCCTTAGAAGTTTTCTTTACACAGAAAGAAAAAAAGGCTTGGGAGAAACTGGGTTAATCCTCTGCAGGATCTTGTGAACTATTCAAGGACTGATTATGGGTATTTCCTCTGTACTGGTAAACCACTCAACTATTAATTACAGACTCAGTTGTTTGGAGATGTGAATAAAGATTTGGGTTACTGAATAATTAGTGCAAAAGGAAATCCCTCCACAAAAATATTTTGGCACAGAAAAACGGAAATAAGTAATTTTATTGTGGCTATGAAGAGCAGAGGAGATGAAATTTTAGAGCTTTTTTAAAGTATAATGGAGGTCTGTTAGAGTGTACATGTTCTTAACAGCTGTCCTGCATCACACACAGTTAAGCACAATAATTTTGTTGTCGTTTCAGGTTTATAGGGTCATTATGGGTCATTATCTTCAGATAATGTTTTTTTTTATTTGCAGTGGTATAATTCTTCTTCCATATTTGTCAAATATCTGCTGCATGGATTGTCATTTCCTTCCTGTACATTGTTATTTATTAATTATTCATCAAGCTGCCATTCTATATCAGTCACCTGCTCTCTTCCTAGTGTTTGGTATGTAATATATTTATTATAAATACAGTATATTATACAGTATGTTATATATTTATACTGTATAATTCTGCATATTCTCTTTAATAAATTTGAATGTTAATCCTGTTAGCCCTCTGACTGATTTCAGCTCTATTTATAAGAGCAGGAGCATCATGTGACACTGGAGCTCTCTTTCTGTGTGACTATGGGTCAGTGCCAGGGTTCTGTGCTGCGGGAAATTAACATGGGAAATTTAAGCAATAAAGCCAAGATACACCAAAAGTTTAAGAAATTTTCAAAGGCTTTCTCAAGCTTTCTTCAAGTCATTTCATTTTTATCTGAACACAGCACAAAGCTGACTGATGTGTGGAGGAACACTGATCAAGGTCGAGCAACCAAATCACATCTGATGTAAAGCTTTTACTGACCTCGACCAAAAGTTCAAGCAGTTTCCACAGATTTCTAAGTAATTCCTTTTCTGTTTTGCTCAGCCCATGTATTGCATTTTAAGATGCCACTGACATGACTAAATGTTTTAGGTGCAACATTCCTCATAACTGTGTCATTGACAGAGGTCATGGCATGGCTGGTGGGAAAACTAATTCAGAGAAATGCAGTCGCTTTCACGATCACTGCTGAATGTGGAGCTGGCAACTTTTCAATGTGTAGCAGCTTTGCATGTGAATGAGAGAACCGCCGTGTTTTTGTGCGCCGGTACGGACACCTAAAAGAGGAATGGAGAACCGATGCCTTTTTTAGACAATCACTGCAGCTTAAGAAGGTAAAAGAGCAAAATGGTTTTGGTTACTGAGTCTAAGGTTAGTTAGCTTTAGGTGTGAATTCATAGTATGAATTAGTTGCATTATTATATCAATGGAAGGTCCTCACAAGGATAGTAAGACACACACGAGTGTCTTATAACAGGGTATAGCAGATAAGACATGGTCAGATCACATACATTGGTGGGTTTACATGTTACTGACTTAAAGGGTGTACTAATTTTTTCCCCACTTGGTTTTTGAATGTTGTTTTACTTTTTTGGGGAAAAAAATGACTACATATTGAAATGTTTTTTTTTGTTTTTTTTTTATTTTTGTGGGAGTTGTGTCAGGAACACACATTGCACTTTACAGGTGATCACCAGATGCACTTGAATACGAAGAAAATCAGCAACTTCTGTAAATCCAGTGGAAAATTTTTAGTTCCGTTTGGCTTACGCAAACATTTACATACAGCTTTACTAACAGATTGATAAACCAGGCCCGTTGTTTTTAGTGTATTTAGTGGAGAGTAAATAAGAGGTGTGGTAAATTGAGCCAGTGGTTTAAAATGAGCCGCCCTTTGTATCTGATACACAGAAATAACAATGTGATCACAGATTAAGGAAGATTATCATAATAACTGTGATGTAGATGACCATGTAGAGAGAGTGGTAAGTGAACCAAAACCAAAAATGTGATTTTTGTTATGCCAAGTGAAATCATCATGGTTAACATGTCAGCAGTCTTGCATGTTAAATAGATCATTTGAGAATATGATTACATATTAGTTTAAAGAAGAATAAGCTACAACGTGAGGCCTTTATACCCTGTTCTGCTTTAAAGACCCTGAAATCTGGGTTCACTCTCTCTGTGTTGGATAGATAGAGTTGCTCATTGAGTAGAGGGGTGGTTTTCCTCTCAAGCATACATTCAGCTGTGTCTAGAATCATTCAGCGCAACTGAGGCATAACCATTACAAGTATGTTGTAGTCAGTGATGGCGTTAATGCGCTGCCATATCTGCCAGAAAACTTTTCTGAATATCTTCAGCAATATCTTCAGCACCCAATCTAATGGCAGTTTCATTGGTTTTCAGAAGCACACCCACCTCTGTGCCCAGACGTTGGTCTTGGAGACACTAACATCTACACATCTGGTGATGTGGCCACTTGCTGCATACTCAGATGTTGTATAGAATGCAGTATATTTAGGTTATGATGTTCTTGGCCTGGTCTGTATGCTGGATTTGTAGTCCCAGTAGCCAAAGTAGGATCCTCGTGTGCGCAGATCATAGATGTTGGTGTATACAATGTCCATCATGTTCAAGTCTGGAATTTTGTGAGCACTTATAGTTTATATGATTGAAATTCCCCAGAGACTATAAGAAGAGCATATAGCTTTTAATATACCAGATAGATAAGGAACAACTTGCAAAACTAGTTGTTGCAGTATAAAAATGGTTTATGGTAGTAATATCATTAAGGAGTCCATAAGGACAGAATGGTTATAAGAATATTAGAGAAATATTGTTGACTGGATGTTGAATTCCTTTTATAATGAATTATCAATCAACTTAACTTGAAATTGTTTACAGTAATATTTTTCTTGAAAACTGAATCTTTTGATTTTTAACTGTATTTATGGTATTAACCATATAGCAATTATTGTATGTTCATTTCAGTCATGTAACATGTAGCTACTTAATTATTTCCTGCATACCGACGAACAATATGGTTCCTTTGCTCATATTAATGCCAGATCTATTCATAATCTTTCAGTCTGTATTAACCTCGCTTAGTTCATTGTCTGAAAAATGCTTACAAGGCCACACGTTGGTGTGGAATATAATGACTGCATGCTGTATAGTCAGCTAGTTACTTATTTATTGAGTAAAGAAGTTCAAGGCAAACGACTGAGTTGCTTATATGCTGTGTACTATGTATGTGTCGAATCTTCCTATCAACATTTTGCTAACTCTGTCACTTTCAAATTAGTTATATATAAAATCCATTTACTGGACTGTAAAATGAAGTGTTGTCTGGAATTTAAGAACAGTGCTCTTTGGGGTACACTGTATATGTATATGTCTCTTGGCTAACTGAGAAATTTATTTTCAAAGAAAATAGGACAGTGTTCTTGTATCTGTCTGCTTTTCTGGTTTTAACCCAGTTACCTGTGTTGAGGGAATACCTTGCAATTGCTATGTCTAGGTCCTTGTTCGACATAGTTTGGAGGACACACACCATACAGCAGGTTGATTACATACAGGCTGAGAAAGATGACATCCCGTTTGGATTTTTCACATCTGTTCAGTTGCTTAGCTGAAGGTCAGTGTTGCATTTCGTGCACCTCTGACACATACAGTATGATGTAAAAATTGACATTTGATTTGACATCCATGTTGTGGATTTTGGACAGAAAAATTATTCCACACCCAGCAAAGAACTCCACAGGGAAAGACTCCCATTCACACACCCCAGAGCTTACAATAAAAAATAAGGGATGCTGAACTCCCATTGCATATATCCTACACAGCACTGCCTGAGATGTCATGTATGATCTCACTCCCAGACAAGGCCACAGTCTCCAAGTGTATCTTTTATACCCATAAAATATCTTTATAATTCAGTTAATGAGCAGCCATCCTGCACTGTCATTCTATAGCTGAAATACTTCAAGCATTATGTTCTCTTCTACTTAAATCCTTTTACTAAAGTCAATAATTCGACTAGTAATGACAATAAACTCGACAGTAACTCAGTTTTCCCAAAGCGATTAGTTCTAATGGTTAGAGAGTCAGACTTGTAACACGAAGGTCGTGGGTTCGAGTCTCAGGTCCAGCAGGAATTGTAGGTGGGGGGAGTGAATGACCAGCGCTGTCCTCCACCCTCAATACCACGACTGAGGTGAGACCCGAACCCCCAACTGCGCCCCGGGCACCGCAGCGAAAAAAGGCTGCCCACTTCTCCGGGTGTGTGTGTTCACTACTGTGTGTGTGCACTTGGATGGGTTAAATGCAGAGCACAAATTCTGAGTATGGGTCACCATACTTGGCCACACATCACTTCACTATCACTATATTCTATAGCTAAGGTATATTCTTTTATAGAGTTTTGTGGGTGTCACCAAAATTCAAATTAGCTGTGCCATGCACCTGCCTTTTAATTACAGATGATTGGCATTCATCAACATATGCATACAAGTACGAAGAAAATCGGCATTTCTGAAACTTTTGTGAATCTTGTGAAAAAATTTAGCATCTAAAAACAAAATCTTGTTCACACACTTTGGGCCTCATTTATCAATCTTTCAGTAAATTTGTGTGTAAATGTTGTGAAATGAGGCCCAAAGTGTGTGAACAAGATTTTGTTTTTAGATGCTATCAATCTCCAGGAACTTTTAATTTTCCTTCTGACTATTTCCAAATATGTAGTTGCACACATGTAAAATCCCATCATCATTCATCACCATATGGAGAAATAAAAGAGCTTTTAAGAAAATACACACAGGGCTTTTTTTCCTCTGAACAATTCAAGGATTTGGATATAAAAAAAAAATTACGCAGCTAAAAATAAATAAGCACAAGTGTATAATAAAAATGCTGGAACAATTGCCAGGAAAAGTATGGCCATGAAGGGATCACATGAGCATATTTATGACAGATTACAGTTTCAGAACTGCAGAGTTTAGTTGATTTTGGGTTGTTAAGTACCAGCTATTGGCAATAGTTTAGTAAAAAAAAAAATGTTTATAATCTCTTAATAACCCATGACATGGGGGGACATGGCATGGCAGTCTATGCATTATGGATTATTGCTTCTGACAAATCGTCTTTAAGAAATAATGTTGTTTGTGAAATATACACATAAATATAATCTGTAAGTATAGTTGGATTTTCATTATCACTGAAATGCTCTTGACAGTGAACTGAAAGCTTGATGATTATGAATCACATAATGTAAAAGGAAATGCTGAACATAGTAGCTTACTCTTGTCGTATTTAGATAGTGTGACTTGGGTGATCACGGAATGTGAACAATAGGGGGGTCGTGTGTGTGTCTGTTTGACAGGAAGCTCCTCCTTGAGAAGGGTCAGCAGGATGACCAGCTTTCATGTCCACAGATAATAAACTGAAATGATGAAATATTCTAAAATTGAAGCATAATTTCAGTTTTTTTTTTAATCTTACAAAAACGCCAAATTTGACAGCTAATCCTAATTATAATTATCACTTTATAAGCAAAGACTAGGCTTACAAAAAGTTTTTCATACATTATATGCCCAAAATGTTGTGGACATCTGACTATCACACCTATATGTGCTTTTTGAATGTCCCATTCCAGATTTATTCCCCCTTTGCTGGTATAATAACCTCCACTCTTCTGGGAAGGCTTTCCACTAGATTTTGGAACGTGGCTGTGTGTGAGATGAGATTTGTCCATTCAGGCACAAGAACATTAAAGAGGTCAGACACTGATGTTGGACAAGGAGATCTGGGGCGTAGTCAGCGTTCTAAATTATCCCAAAGGTGTTCAGTGGGGATGAGGCCAAAGCCATGCCTTCATGGACCTCACTTTGTTCACAGGGGTACTGTCATGCTGGAACATGCTTAGTTCTAGTGAAGGGAACTCATTATACTACAGCATGCAAAGACATTCTATACGGGTGTGTGCTTCCAGCTTTGTGGCAACAGTTTGGGGAAGGCCTATATATGGGTGTGATTGTCAGGTGTCCACAAACCTTTGGCCATATAGTGTAAACATACACGTCAGTATTTTTATTCCAATAAATTTGACATTCATCACCTTGAAATAATTCATAAATTCTGTTATATTCATTCTTGCATTAACATTTTGTACCTTAACATGAAGTCCTTGATTGGTGATCCTTATTATTGCCCTGAAGTAAAAGTGAAAGGTTCATGCAAAACTGTGACTGTAACAAAAAAAGTGATTTTTACACCACTAGTTGGCACCAGTTGCATGTAGGCTTACAAGGAATGATTATTTTTTTAATATAACTAATTAGCCTAACTGACTAACTTTTTATTAAGTGATTAGTTAATGAAAAGATTAAAATAAGTTTTTTGCTGTTTTAATGACAACTAATTTGTCATTTGGAAATTAATTTTGAGAATAAACTTGATTTTTGGAAAGCTTATAGTAGTCTGAGTAATTAAATCATACAGACAGTATGAGTATAAGTGGATAATTAAGAACAGGAGACCACTTACTGTATGTGTCGGGGAGTTTACTGCAAAGCTTCAGTGGAAATACGTTTATTTGAGAAATTTCAGAAAGTTATTCCTCCTCTTCACGTGCTTTACAGCCTGGCCTTGATCGGTCTATTCAGCACAGATGATTACACAAAGATTACTTAGTGAGGATACACTGGTTTACTGTAGCCATAGCCTGAGGTGACCTCATGCGGGTGCTGATTGTCCCCTCACCCACTCCCTCTTTACCTTTTCTTTCACTAGCAGGATCGCTAATATAAGGTAAAATACTATACAGTTGAGGTCAAAAGTTTACATACTCTTAGGGACATTCAAACTCAATTTTTCACAACTCCATACATTTCAAGTTACCATATATTTCCTGTGTTAAGTCACTTAGGGTATCTGCTTTACTTCCATAAGAGGTCATTTCAAACTAGTAGTTAAGAGACAGATTGATTTCAGCTTTTATTATCTGTAGCAGTGGGTCAAAAGTTTACAAACACCAATTTAACTGTCTCTTTAAACAGTCCGGAAGGTTCCAGAAATTGATGTAATGGTTTTTAGATGCTTATTTGGCCAGTTGTCATAATTAAGAGCTAATGAGAGTGCACTTGTGGCTGTAAAAGGACCAATGTTTTAGAGACAGTGCCTTTTTGCTCTTAATGCCATGGAAAATCCAAGCAACTCAGCCAAGACCTCAGTCTCCAATCGATTGTTTTAAAATGACCTCTGATGTGAACAAAGTAGAGGCAAAGTAGCTGATTTGCCAAAAGAAATGGTATGGTAACATGAAATGAGTGGAAGTGGGAAAACTGAGATTGAATATTTTTAACCTAGGTGTATGTAAAAATTTGGCCTCTGTATATGTGCTTTACACAATAGGCTACAGTTTTAACATTATACTAATTACACTCTCTAACTGATGAGTGTATCAGTGTCAGATGAGAGTGAATGCACAGACTGAACATTATGCACTAAGTGGTGAGTATATATCAGTGTCAAATAAGAAAGGATGACAGGGGTTGCACAATTATACATTTTTACTAGTCAACCAGTAATTCAAAAAAGTAGTCGACTAGTCATCTTTTCCATAATTAAAGCAAAAACTGTTTCAGGGCATCACTATTTTGGGCTTTTTTTTTTTTGTGCAGCAAGGACCGCACTAAACTGCATGCCATACACAGGCTACAAATTACATTTTAGGCTACATTATTAATAATGAAAGCAAATAAATGTGCAATAAATGTAAAAAATAATACACCTATGCATCATGTTACACACAAATGCATTTTAAATAGTATATCAGCTGAAATCGCTGATTAATTGAGAGGAGAATTGGGAGGTTTTAATGCCATAGTCAACTCTGGCCTCGGTAGGGTTTGAAAACTAGTCTGGATTGGCCTGTTTGAGCTGCCGTGCAACGCTGATATGACTCTAAACTAGCTGAGTGGGATTTGGCACTGTCTTGTCTTGTTCACTTCATGCAACGTGATATCAAAGCCTATTAAAGCAAAAGCAAAACACTTTTCCCAGCATAGTCTTATGCACTTATCTTAGACTGTCACTGTATCCCAGTTGACAAACTTCATTTATTCAGAAATATTTCAATATAACAATTAAAATACCTGCTTCAAAATGTACATTTATGAAAGTACTTTTACCTGCTTTCTTTACCGTGTGCTTCACTGTTTTTATCCACCGCCCGACTAGTCGTCATCTCCCCACAGCAGTGACTAGTAAATGTATTATTCGACTAGTCTATGTAACCCCTAGAGGATGGTGAGAGTTCAGTGAGGCACCCGGTATGAGTGGAAAACAAATCCAAGTCTAGACACCAACGACCTAAGACACTGCCAGAAACAGGAGTTAGTGATGATGCATGAGTAACACACATTAGTCATAACATTAAAACCACTGAGAGATGAAGTGAATAACATTGATTATCTCGTTACACTGGCACCTGACAAGGGGTGGGATATATTAGGCAGCAAGTGAACAGTCATTTCTCGAAGTTGATGTGATCTGAGTGACTTTGACAAGGGCCAAATTGTGATGGCTAGATGACTGGGTCAGAGCATATCCAAAACGGCAGGTCTTGTGGGGTGTTCCCGGCATGCAGTGGTTAGTACCTACCAAAAATGGTCCAAGGAAGGACAACCGGTGAATCGGCAACAGAGTCATGGGTACCCAAGGCTCATTGATGCATGTGAGGAGTGAAGGCTAGCCCATCTGGTCTGATCCCACAGAAGAGCTACTGTAGCACAAATTGCTGAAAAAGTTAATGCTGGCTATGATAGAAAGGAAAGGTGTCAGAACACACAGTGCATAACAGCTTGCTGCACATAAGGCTGCGTAGCTGCAGACCGGTCAGAGTGCCCATGCTGACCCCTGTCCACCGCCGAAAGTGCCTACAATGGAACAATGGAACAATGGAAGAAGGTGGCCTGGACTGATGAATCATGTTTTCTTTTAAATCATGTTGATGGCCGGGTGTGTGTGCGCTGCTTACCTGGGGAAGAGATGGCACCAGGATGCACTATGGAAAGAAGGCAAGCTGGCGGAGGTAGTGATGCTCTGGGCAATGTTCTGCTGGGAAATCTTGGGTCCTGGCATTCATATCATTGTTATTTTGACATGTACCACCTACCTAAACATTGTTGTAGACCAAGAACACCCCTTCATGACAACGGTATTCCCTAATGGCAGTGGCCTCTTTCAGCAGGATAATGCGCCCTGCCACACTGAAAACATCAGATGCTCGATCAGATTGAGATCTGGGGAATTTGGGGAGTCAACACCTTGAGGAACATGACAAAGAGTTCAAGGTGTTGACTTGGCCTCCAAATTCCCCAGATCTCAATCTGATCGAGCATCTGTGGGATGTGCTGCATAAACAAGTCCGATCGATGGAGGCCCCACCTTGCAACATACAGAACTTAAACGATCTACTGCTAACGTCTTGGTGCCAGATACCACAGCACACCTAATGAAGAGGTCTTGTGAAGTCCATGCCTTGATGGCTCAGAGCTGTTTTGGTGGCACAAGAGGAACCTACACAATATTAGGCTTGTGGTTTTAATGGTATGGCTGATTGGTGTAACTTTTATGCATATATTTAGTGTTCATGTATGTGCTTATTGGAGAGAAACATTTTCAGTCTGCGTTCGAAGGCAGGAAGGACATCAGCTATTCGGACAACCAGAAGGAGTTCATTCTACCATTCCATTTCGGCACTATAGGCAAGTATCAGGGTTTTAAATATAATGCAGACAGGTGCATTAATAAAGCTTCAGGGTGATGTGGGTCTGAACAAACACCCAAGTCACCTCCTTAGAGAGAAAATAGTGCATCAAAGCTTTATCCATACATTGCCCTAATTATTATGTGAATCTATTATCTCCTCAGTAAAGCATTCACTGATGGTCTTTTCGATTCCACTTTAAAAAGAATTATATCCACTACAACACTGACCAAGATAAAGTGATTACTGAAGAAGAATTGAATGAATGTATTTCCAATGAAATTGGTGAAACACATATTTGGCAGTCTGTCTAGTAAAAATATTGTCTCTGCGATATATACGTATGCCACCATCTAATTAATAATTTTTTTTTTTACACTTCCATGCTTTAGGAACTGATCTGTTATGTAGTGTTATGACCTATTCTTGGTCCATAATATATAAAAATAGTAATAGGTGTCCCATGGGTGGAACAGAATTGCATTTGCTGTGTTTGTTTTTTTTCCTAAGTAGGGCCGCCAAGCCTATGAAAAGAGAAAAGGAAATTGAAACACAATAGCTTCCATAACTCCTTGTCTAAACAGGAGAAATGTTTTAACAGAAATGATGTTGACTTCCTATTTCCTTTCTACGTTAAAATGTAGCTATTTGGAAATGTATTTAAGTGAGATCCAGATTCTGATAGGCAGAATTTCCCAAAGTGAACTTCCCGATTCCAAACAGCTAATAACAACGGAGTAGAGAGCAGGCAAACGATTATTCACAACAGTCCAAAGGATCCACAATTTCACAATCATCCAATACTTACCTCATCTAATAAGAACGAGAAAAACAGAATCAGATCGATGGGAAAAAGTCATATGGCAACTGGCTAGATCTAAAACAGAAGACAAGAGTTCAGAAGATTTAGCAGTGAGAATAGAAGCCACTTTGCCAGATCCTTTCTTACTGATTGGATCCTTTCTTACCATTTGTTGAGAATATTTAAGATGAAACTCTTCACGATGGCAACTGTTTGAGCCATGCGCCCAAATTCAGTTTTGAGCATGCCAGTGCCAGTGCCAGTGCCAGTGGATTATGATCTGCCAAAAAAAACAAAAAACCTAACTGGTTCAGAATTCAAATGCTGGAGAGTTAGAAAAAGTGCAGGGTGATCTATTCCATGACTTAGCAAAATCTGGAACAAAGAAATTAGGTGCATTGTGTAACAGACTTAATAGTATCAAAAATAGACTGATTGCTATGGGATCACACAAAAGGAAACAGACACATTTTTTACATAATATCCAAAAATAACCAGCTATCCCAAGAAACTGCCAAAGCTCACTGTTGGTCTTGTGTGTAGGAAAGCTCTAAGCCTTAATAGGCTGCTTACTGACGTCTGTCACAGAGTCATGACCAAATTCACTCTCATACATTTGGGGTCATAAGTTCACATACGCCTTGCAGAATCTGCAAAATGTTAATATTTAAAAAAAATAATAAGAGGGATCATAAAATTGCATTTTGTTTTTTACTGAGTACTGCCCTGAATAAGCTATTTCACATAACAGATGTTTACATATAGTCCACAAGACAAAATAATAATACAAATGAACCAGTTCAAAAGTTTACATACGCTCGATTCTTAATACTGTGTGCTGTTTCCTGGATGATCAACGACTGTTTTTAGGTTTTGTGATAGTTGTTCATGAGTCCCTTCTTTGTCTTGAGCAATTAAACTGCGCAATGTTCTTCAGAAAAATCCTCCAGCTCCTGCATATTCTTTGCTTTTTCAGCATCTTTTGCATATTTGACCCCTTTCCAACAGCATGTAGTTAATGTAGTGCTGATCAAACTTAACTTTGGTTCCTTGCTTGTTAAACCAGAGATGGATGTCACTGAGAAAACTGGACTATTGCCAGAAATTATAGTATTATAGTGTTTTTGCTGCAGTAAAAAAAAAAAAAAAAAAAAGCGTATATGATGAATAAAGAAATGTAGCAAAATAAACAAGTTTATTATATAGGGATAAATTCATAAATTTCAAATTTATATCCTGAATTTATATATGTCTATAAAGCTGCTTTGTGAGAATGTCCATTTTAAAAGCGCTATACAAATAAAACTGAATTGAATTGAATTGAATTATCATGTTTATTATTATTATACTGAAGCTGAAGTTAATAAATCAATAAATCAGTTGTGAATATGGCACAGGGAACATCGAGCCTTACTTTCATTTTAGTAATTTTAGTAATTTAAATAAAAAATTCAGTTGCAGTCAAATCATAAACACACGCATCTTTGTGTATTATGTGTATGATGTGCAGTATTTGCAGTATTCATTAGGACATTTGTGTTCATGCTGAACTGAAAGAATAGAAGCATAATTATGTAACCTCTACACTAAATGCCATTTTAGTGTTGAATATTAAGTAATATGTAGGAATATTCCAGTGTTTTCTCAACCTAATTTCTATCACATCTCCAGTATATGTGGGATTATATCAGACAGGATTTTTCCTGTATTTAAAAGAATGTAAGGCCTGTTTACTAAATACTTGCTTATAATGGAAGTCAATTGGCAGTTGTTGGGACAAGGGTCATAAAATATACACGCTTTCCAAGTGAATAGAAAGGATACACCCTTAATGAAACAATGCATGCATGTACTGTATTTTTTACTAGTTTTTTTTAATAAGAGCATCTGTACAAACAATTGTATGCTTATATAAAAATCTTGGGACCACACAGACACTGCATTATTCAGAGTCACAAATTAACTCCCCAGGATAAACGAACTTTGGTCTGAAAGGTTCAACTGAACCCCAAGACAACAACAAAGAAGCTGTTGAAGGAGTTTGGAGGCATCAGGTACAAAATATGTACATCCACTATTAAGAGAGTCCTACATCACCATGGCCTGAAAGGCTGTCATGCAAGGAAGAAGCCCCTACTCTAAGATTGGTATAAAAGAAAAGCCAGATGGAAGTCTGCAGGTCCTCATGGAGGAGTGTTCTCTGGTCAGATGAAACAAAAATTTAACTGTTTGGCCATAATGATCAGCATTTTGTGTGGAGGTAAAAGGGTGAGGCTTTTAATCCAAAGAACACCATCCCAAATGTGAAGCATGGGAGTGGCAGCATCATGTTGTGTGGCTGTTTTGCTCGAAAAGGGTACTGGTGCATTTCAGAAAATAAATGGTATCATGAGGAAGGAGGATTATCTAGAAATATTGAAGAAACACCTCAAGACACTTCACAACCCAAGACTTCCAGCATGACAATGATCCTAAATAGACCTCCAAAGGTGCAACAAAATGGCTTAAAGACAACAAAGTGAAAGTAATGGAGTGGCCATCACAAAGCATTGCCCTGAATCCCATAGAAAATTTGTGGACTGAACTGAAAAAGCGTGTCCAAGTAAGGAGGCCCACAAACTGACCGAGTTACCCCAGTTTTGTCAGGAGGCATGAGCAAAAATTTCAGCACAGTATTGTGAGATGCATGTGGAAGGCTACTGCAAACACTTGATTCAATTTAAGCAATTAAAAGGTAATGCCAGCAAATACTAACGAGGTGTGTATAAAAGTTTGACCCACTGAAAATCCGATATAGTAAATAAAAACTGAAATAAGTCTATCTCTTAGCTATTATTTTGAAATGACCTCTTAAGGAAATAAAGTAGATACCCTAACTGACATAACACAGGAAATGTGCAAAGTTGTGAAAAATGGAATTTGAATGTCTTAAGCCTAGGTGTATGTAAGCTTTTGGCTTCAACTGTAACAAATAAATTGTGTAAATCAGCAGAAAAAAACATTCTGGGCCTTTTCAGACTTTATATTATGACCACAAATGCTTTTCAATAATTTTTCCTTCCATTATAAAATCTTTAACAATATTAAAATATATTACAATACTTTTTTCCATCCACTAGATGACCTTCAGTCCCCGGTTACTGGCAAGTGCTTCCGGTCAGTAAAAATAAGAACAATAAGACAACCAAAGCAGCTTCTTTACAAGAGTAAAGAATACAAGCAGCTGTGAACAGACTCTAATTCATGCAACACACCCACTTTTCAGGACCGTTTTGCACTTTCAATATTTAGCACTGACAACACTTTAACTGCCAAAAAACACCACTTTAATTGAAAAAAAACCCAAAAAACACCACAGGCGGATAAAGTATCCATCAATGATGAAGTTTACTCAATTTCAACCAAAATGCCAGAGATAATAGTGAGGTCATGATTTGTGTGTGTTCTTTTTTTAAAAAACTAGCACGTCAGAATTTTAATTTGTGTGAAAATCTGGTTACAACTGTGTTCCATATCTGCACTACTACATTTAATTTAACTTATTGTATTTTATATTTTATATTTTGTGTGTGTACGTGTTGTATCTTGCTACTGACCATGCTGCTGTAACACAAGAATTTCCCTCATGGGATCAATAAAGTATATCTATCTATCTATCTATCTATAACAGCAAAGAAGACTGGAATGTCTTTTACTGATATTCCTGGACCACTGGGGCCTTGAAAAAAAAACTTTTTCAGAAATGTAATTTTGTGGAAATGTAATTTTGTGCCTGGAAACATATTTTTGACATAGTTTCTTTGTTTCATAGTACAGAGTTGAGATAAAAATGAATTAATATAACTCATAACTTTATACAATAATCAAACTGAATATTTTAGACATTTTTTTTCTCTCTGGGAGATTCTCACACTCTCTCTGAGTCTTTCTCACACTGTCCTTCACTGTCTCCCCCCTTCGTCTTTCCATCTCTGTGTTTGTGTGTTATTTTCAAGGGCAGCCTACAGACAGTCTCTCCCAAACCACAGCAGGCTGATTTTAGACTAGACAGGGTGGAGGTAGAAACGCACAAGTCTGGCTGTAAATGCAAATAGTGTCTTCAAACTCTGTGCAGCCAGTGGTTTATAGCCAAAACCATAAGAAAAATAAAACTTCAGCCAGTTTTGAATAAACAGGGGCAATGTATTGAGGGATAAAGCTAGACACCAGCCCAGGAATATGTCTTAAGGGAGAAACTAGTGGAGAGAGCTCGGGCAGAGGGCCAAATGCAGGATATTTTCAAACAGCCTGGGATTTATAGCTTTATTATCAATCCCAAATAATATATTGCATCACACAGTATTGTTCAAAATGTTCTCATCCTTTTTTAGAAATTGAAGAAAAAAAAGTAAAAGTCTACTTGGCATGCAAAAAAACCAACACAGATGCTTTAGTAAAAAAAAAAAAAGAGACATAGTGTAATTGTTTTGTAACTACTAGTACATATTGGGGTTTCTGACGACCATTTTGCCTATAAACAAGAGCTCTCATATTGTGACAGAGGTCACTCATGCTCAAGAGCTGTTTATACAAATGCTGATTTGTGTTGACAGGCCAAAAGTACACTGGGCAAAGAATTTGTTGTCTTCTAACATCTCTCCGTAGGGTGGATTTGGGTCTCAGGCACTGCTAGAACAGACAACCATGATAGTTTTTATGGATTGTAATTTGGATTGGAGAGATTTGCAACCAAGACTGTCTTTGTGGAGTACAGGGCTTGTATCTTGTACGTTTAGTTATATCATTTATGTACAGTTGTTCTGTTTACAATTAGAGACACAACAACTGTACATAAATGATATAACTAAACATTTTTCATCCAACTAAACATTATTTATCATTAAAAAAAATGCAGGTTATGCAGGTTATCCTGCTCCTTGAAAGAAAGGGAGGAGGTATAACATATCGTGGGACATCATGCTCCCGCTTATCTTGTTAAGGACACCTTTCTTCATGCCAGTAAGCCATCATGTATGTGGTGAAGGCCAGGAGGCTGGGCTGCAGCACAAATGTAATGAGTAATGTGCAAAAAAAAAAAAAAAAAAAATTAAATAATAATAATAATTTAAAAAAAGGAATTGACAGAGAAGTTCATGCCAGGGTCATCACTGTAATTCTCCAGGGATTACGCAAAACTTTCCGTTGGTATGACAATATCCAGTGCAGACTTGCACACAGCAGAAGTGATACAACCACAATCATAGATACGACAGATGAAGATAGCTGCAAAACATCCACCCCTGCATATGGCTTTGTGACAGATGTACAGAACTGGCAAGAGATCATATTTCCAACCTCAGAAAACATGTTTTTAGCAGGATATTAGCTCCCTTTTAGATGGAGGGTGGCATGTGTGACAGTACAATAGCCTTGTTTTCTTGTTTTTTCTTCACTCAACCTTCTGCATTTACAGTCAGGACATCCAGGTATAACAGACACACTCCAATTTGTATCATAATATAATACAATAGCCTCAGATGTCCCCCTTATGTGCCACTTCATTTAATGCACACTGTAGTTATTGCCTGTGATGGATGGATCAGATGGATAAAAATATGAAAATAACACAGGACTAAAGTACTTTCTATCCAGGGGAGAAAGCACCGTTCTACTGTGCACAGTGACCCAACCAGAATGTATTAGAGGTTTGGCTGGGCTTGCTTTATTGCAATCACACTAAGCACTTAAATTTTGCCCTGAGGATCATTAAAGCACTGCCTGAATGAATTGTATTTTCCAATCCACTTATACAAGGGAATGTTTGATTGCACTCAAAAAAGGAATGGGAACTGTTTTGAATAGAAAACTCTTTAACTACTGTGACTGGGTTAGAGAGCTGTTGGACACATGGAAACTGTACTGGAGCAGTCTGTAGTAGAGAAGTTCAGTGTAAATTGGGAACTCTTGGATAGCGTTTATGACTAAGTTCTATTGGAAGCCTTTCCTCCAGGCTTACTGGTGTAGGATTTGCTTAGGCTGCTGCTGCAGTTTGTGAGCACATAAAACATGGAAAAACATGGGAAACAGTCTGTATTACTCAGCAAAATTGATAGTTGCTACACACTGTATATAGAGGGACTTATGGTAGGCCCAGCACTTAGCTAAATTGCTTATTCTTGCTTGCAGTGAAGGAGACAAAAGTCATTTTTCTGAAATTAAAATTTGGATCTTAGTTCAACTGTAGGAAAACACATTAGATAGAAGCAGATATTCTGAGCCATCCGTTCTGAGTGGGGTTAAAGCTGATTTTATACACTTGCTGTAATTCCAGGTGGTAAGACTAAACCTGAATTGGATCATGAGGTATACAGTCCCCTCCAAAAGTATTGGAACGGCAAGGCCAATTCTTTTGTTTTTGCTATATACCAGAGACATCTGGGTTTGAGATCAAAAGATGAATATGAGATGATAGATCAGAATTTCAGCTTTCATTTCCTGATATTTGTATCTAGATGTATTAAACAACATGGCACCTTCAGTGGCAGACCACCCAATTTTTAGGTGAGCAGAAGTATTGGAACAGATAGTCTTAAAGTAAATAACACTTAATATTTGGATGCATATCCCTTGCTTGCAATTGGATGCATTCCTAAATTGGCAGACAAAATGTTTCATCAATAAAGATTAGTGAGCCTGTTCCAGAAGCAGCCATGCAAGCCCAAGCGTTGGTGCCATCATGCTTGACCGATGAGCTTGTATGTTTTGGATCATGAACAGGTCCTTTCTTTCTCCACACTTTGGCCTTTCCATCACTTTGGTAGAGGTTAATCTCGGTTCCAGAACTTTTGTGGCTCATCTCTGTATTTCTTTGTGAATTCCAATCTGGCCTTCTGATTCTTACTGCTGAGGAGTGGTTTGCATTTTGTGGTATGGCCTCTGTGTTTCTGCTCTCAAAGTCTTCTTTGCATTGTGATACCTTCACCCCTGCCCTGTGGAGGCTGTTGGTGATGTCACTGACTGTTGTTTTTGGGTTTTTCTTCACAGCTGTCACAATGTTTCTGTCATCAACTGCTGTTGTATTCCTTGGCAGACCTGTTCGATGTCTGGTTGTTGGTACACCAGTCGTTTCTTTATTTTTCAGAACACTCCAAATTGTTGTATTGGCTATGCCCAGTGCTTGTGCAGTGGCTCAGATCAATTTTCCCTCTTTTCTCAGCTTCAAAATGGCTTCCTTTTCTCTCATAGACAGCTCTCTGGTCTTCATTTTAGTTTATCCTTTTTAACAACAAATGCAGTCTTTACAGGCAAAACCTAGGGCTCAAACCAAGAGTAGACATTCAGAGCTATTAATTGTTTAAACAATCAATATAACAGGGCACATTTGGGCAACAGGAAAAACCTGTCAGTGATATGTTTCCATATTTTTGATCACTTGAACAATGGGTGGGTTCAAACAAAAGGTGAATTGTTCTAAATAGTTTAGCTAAATGTAACTATTATAAAATGAAAGCTGAAATTCCGATCTATCATCTCATATTCATTTTTTGATCTCAAACACAAATGTCATCATTGAGCTTGATACAAAAAAAGTGTCCTACAGACAAACTGTGATAAACTATTCCCCACCATGAAACAAAACAAAACAGAACTTTGTGAGTGAACATTGTAGATATACTTCTTTACATTTATTGAGAACACACAGGGCTGGTGCATCCATATAGGCAAAGTAGGTGATTGCCTAGAGTGGAACTTGAGTGAGGGTGTTCCAAAACTATTCTTTGTCTGGATACAGTTGTAATACTATTGTGATTGTAACTTGTGATCTCCTGATGATAAGGTGAAACCTAGAGTGGCAAAATGGCATGCAGCAGCCCTTAGAACATGTAAATCTAGCACAGGATGCAGCAAGTGAGCCATACGAAAAGCCAGATAAAGAAAAACCCTGAAAACATTTTGTGAGTCTTTTTAGCTGGAGGAGACACAGACATCTGCTCGACATCCAGCTTCTGTAATGTGTAATGCTCTTCCTTCTCATAGAGAGATCATGCCAAGATCAGCCAGGGTATTGTCACTATGGCCTGCCACAGAGTCTGAGGCCTGTAGATTGCTTAGGAGAGCAGGATATCTGTGATGTTTCCTTCAAACACTCCATGTGGTCAGACCAGTTAAGACCAGGATCCCAATCCGTC
The DNA here is from genome assembly GCA_022758105.1 of Pangasianodon gigas. Lineage (NCBI taxonomy): Eukaryota > Metazoa > Chordata > Actinopteri > Siluriformes > Pangasiidae > Pangasianodon > Pangasianodon gigas. The sequence goes on from CM040456.1 coordinate 26,275,863, forward strand.
CTTAGAGAATCCTTTGGGTTAGGAGCTGCTTGACTGAGAATTTTTGTGACCAACATCACAGACCCATCGAGGAGCAACAATCTGAGCACTAGACCACACAAATATCAGGTTGTGCCAAACTGCTCCTGTGGTGCATGATACATGTCCAGTCAGTGTATGAATCATTTTCCTCCTTCTAATGAAAAGGAAAAGGATGCAGTGGGGTCACTGGAAAGTTTTACCAACCTTTATTACGAAATTCTATGCAGATCAACTTGACTTGTGGAATATTTTAAAATAATAAGAATAATAATATAATGGAATACCTCTTAAGCATATTTTACAGCAAAACACAGCGGCACTGCATCCAATATACTACCATGTTAACCAAAATTATACCGGCTTATTTTTGTGGTTTCTACATATAAACACTACAAAATACAATATTCACGCTATATTTTGCAGTGTAAGACCACAATATAAACAACATGTTACCTGTAGCCCTACAGTAATAGTGCATGCTCTGGCATCAATTAAGATCCAAAATATGTAAAAGTTTTCCACAGAGCATCAAAGGTGATAATCTTATTGCATCAGTGCACTCACTGGATTACCAATGTGTATATAGTTCATATATTTATAATTTTATTCATAATAAATGGTTAGTGTAGACGGTTGCCCATAATATGTCAATGCAAGAACACAGAAATGAATGGTCCAAGTGGACGAGACATGCCCAGGGTACACTCAGGGTTGTCTTTACACTCATGCAAATACAACATGAAAGGCACCTCTTGACCCCAACTAAACCAACAAATCCAACTGTTGGTACAGTGTGCAGCAGAGTTCAATGCCCTTGTGCACCAAATCAAAGTACTGATCTTGGGTGGTTGATAACATCCACGAGAAGAAATGTGTGCTTTCATCATGATGTTATGTGATTTTGATAAGCTACATTGGGACAACCTCGTTACACAACAATGAGTCTTTTCCTGTAATGTTTGGCAAGGATAGGTATGCTTGTAGGAGATGGTCATCTGGAGATGGTCAGTGTATAAGATGTTATGTTTCTTTAACCCTTTCTGTGTTTATTTGGTTGTATGTTTGCTTCATCATCTTGTTGAAAGACTTTGACTTAAGTCTGAACCTCTTGGGAGAAGCAGCCAGGTTTCGAGCTGAAATATCCTGGTACATAACAGAAAACATTATGGTGTCTATGTTCACAAGAGTCCCCGAATCACCCACCAGAAAACAGCCCCAAAGCACCACTGATTCACCTCCATATTTTACAGTGGGTATCAGGTCCATTTCCTTGCTGATGGTGTGCCTGACCAATGCAGCTTGTTCCTATGAAAGTGGTTTTAACAGTTGATTTTGAAACCATATAATTTGACAACCAAATAAAGGGTCATATGAACTGCAAGACTTTTGGGCCCTTAAAATGGGGCCACTACCCAAAAAATGTTAAGCACCCCTGCTCTAATATATAACGATCAACACTCCTAAGGACCAGGACACACGGATTTATAAACCATGAATAAAAGCTAAAATTAGGTTACACTTCTGGTTCCTCTCAGGGTTTCTTCCTCATGTAGTCTCAAGGAGTTTTTCCTTGCCATTGTCGCCTATGGATATTATGGATCTAAATCTACATCTGGATTTATGCAAGGCTGCTTTGTGACAATGTCTATTGTTAAACATGCTATATAATTGAATTGAAAATTGAATTGAGCTTCATTGAACTTAGTTTCCAGACAGCATATTTTACAAGAAAAGATGTAAATAAGGATTCTGTGTGATGACAGATATTCAATACACATTGTTTTTCACATTGAAGCTAGGTAGTTACCCAAGTGCTGACACAGCATTAAATATTTTTTTCAATAATAACTTTTTGCTATGCTAGGAAAAAAGAAAGGTAGGCTGAAGAAAACTAGTAGCAGTATACTCTACCATGAGAAATAATATTGTTTGATGTCATAAAATGTCATATTAATAATTAATGAAATAATCATTCATATCTAGGAATTCATTTCATTCGACAATAGGTATTAAATGAATATTGTAATAATATTTTGGGGGCACATTCAATATGTGGTTGCTTGCTATTAAGGCACACTATGCAGTGGTATAGTGTGGGTTTGGACGTCACAGTAGCAATGCAGCTGCAGCACGTGTGTGTGTGTGTGTCTGTATACCCCTTTCACAAGCGAGCTAAGAGTCCGAAGAACAAGGACAGGATAGCCTTCACTCTACAAAAAGGTAATTTTAAACACAACTAGACAGAAAACTAACTCAGCTTTTTTGTATCGGGTTTTATTTTGATCCTTTTTAGCGACAGTCTGACTAACACGCGCCTTTTCTTCTTCTTTTTTTTTTTTCTTTTTCTTTTTCTTTTGTACTCGAATTCAGTCTCGCGCTGTGGATAAACTTATGTCTTAGGCGTTAATGGTACTTCTTATTCCGTATATTCTTACTTTTTTGTTTATTGAAGCCTGGGGAGCTTATAATGAGCTATAAAATGAGCTATAAAATGAGCTATATATAAACGTATGATTGAGATTGTAACAGCGCGCGCTTTCTTGTTGTGCTTCAGTCTAAGTACTTGTGTTTAATTTAAACACATTTTGACCCCCCTGATTATTACAAATGGCGGAAATGTAATAACAGTTAGTGTGTAGAGATATTATGAATGGATCTCTCCATTGTCAGTAATGTTTGAGGGAGGGGAAATACACGTGGTTTCCACGCTAGAAAACGGAGGATGTGCGTGCTTGTATGCGCGCGCGTATGTGTGTGTGTGTGCGTGCGCGCGCGCGAGAGCGAAGCTCGTGTTCATGGTCACGTTAGTAGAAAGTCCAAGATGGGTTTGTGACCATGCAGGTTATGTTTAATTCCCTTCAGATGTTCCTGTAAGAGGAAACCTGGCCAGTCAGACTTTGAGAGAACTCTTGTCTTATCACCATCACATTTTGTAACATTTGAGGATGTGGAACTTCAGCTCAGCTTGAGCTTAATCGTATCTAGAGTTCATCTAATCATGTTGATGTTAATAACATCATTGTTGTCATGGTTCATATCTAAATAGCAGTGGTGATATTCTCCAGCTGTATAAATGGGGTCACCAGGGCCGCTTTGAGCAGGTCCAAAGTTCATAAATAGAAAAATATGTGTAACCAACAAACAAATAAACCCATCAGAAAGTCATTTTTAATATAAACAATCAGTGGTCTCAGGAGAAGGTAGAAAAGAAAAGGAAAAAAAAAAAAATCATAACTTTTTTCTATACTTTTGGCAGCAGCAGTAGGCTGTCAAATATGACTTATCTCAAAAATCTGACTTATCTCATTATCTCAGATACTGACTTATCTCAATTTTGACTTATGTTAAAATTCTGACTTGTATTAATACTGACTTATCTCTGAAGTCAAACTTGTTTTAGAATGTGGCCTTATCTCATTTTTCTCTTATCTTAAAACTTCTGACCTATTATCTCAAAAGTTATCTCAAAATTAAGAATTGAGACTGTTTGAGGTCAAAATTTATATATATGAGTCAGTTTGAGTCATATATCGGATTGTAAGTCAGATTTTTTTTTTTAGGTGATGAGTCATAGTTTGAGATAATTAGAACTTTGAGATGGTAAGTCAATTTGAGAAGTCAGAATTTTGAGATATAAAGTCCAAGTTTGAGATAATAAGTCAGACTTTTTAATATGATGAATTACAGTTTGAGATAATAAGTCAGATTTTTTTTATATGACGATTTACAGTTTGAGATAAGTCAATTTTTTATATGATGAATTAGAGTTTGAGAAGTCAGAATTTGAGATATAAAGTCAAAGTTTGAGAAAATTTTGGCATACTACTGTTTCTTTCATTTTTAGCTGGTGGAAATGGGTTTAACAGTATAACATTCTGTATATTAATGTTAACTAACTCAGCAGAAGCAGCATATCCTTGCACACACTACAGATAGAGAAGTGAAAACACTGGATGATTTCTTTCTTGCTACTATTGTTGTGTGAAGCTCATGATTAGAACTAACCCTTTACACATGAACTGCACAGTCAAGTCACAAATTTCTGTACCTCTTTCTTACATGTTTTTAAAAACTCATTCCTCTGAGTGACTAATATTGTCGCTGCAAGGCAGTGGGTCTATACAGCAAATCCACTGCAATATTATTATATATTATATTGTTATATATAATATAGTTTATCATTAAAAGGGAAGAATCACTACGAATCAACACTAAACTATTGACTGATCACCTTTATTCTATGATGAAGCATTTCTATCCTGATGGGAGTGGTCGCTTCTAGGATGACGATGTTGCCATCTCACTGAATGGTTTAATGAGTATGAAAATTATGTAAATCATATACTGTGGCCTTCACAGTAACCGGCTCTTAACTCAGATGAACACTTGTGGAAGAGCAACGAGTTTGCCAGCACTCTCCACTCCCATAAAACATTTGTTTTAGATAGAAATGTTTCATGGGGGCAGTCGTGGCCTAATGGATAGAGATTCGGACTTGCAACCCGAAGGTGAACCTGAAGGTTGTGGGTTTGAGTCTCAGGTCCGGCAGGGATTGTAGGTGGGGGGAGTGAATGGCCAGCGCTCTCTCCCACCCCCAATACCACGACTGAGGTGAGACCCTCGAGCACCGAACCCCCAACTGCTCCCCGGGCGCCACAGCAAAAAAGGCTGCCCACTGCTCCGGGTGTGTGTTCACGGTGTGTGTGTTTTCACAACTGTGTGTGTGCACTTGGATGGGTTAAATGCAGAGCACAAATTCCGAGTATGGGTCACCATACTTGGCCACAAGTCAAACTTCATTTGTAGTATCCAACAATATGGGAAAAGCAAATCCAGGATGGCCCACATCCAAACATTCAGAGAATGTAAATGTAATTTCCAACAGAATGTAATGAAATTCTTTTCAGCTCTGAGGCTGGGCTCACTCATCTCTAGTAAATGCATGAAAACCTTTCCCCATTGTCCTCAAATAAATGGTACAAAAAAACAGAGCAGGACTGAGCCTGTTGGAAATTGTTAGGGGTAAAAAATGAAGAACAGGAAGGAGTACAAAAAGTAGTTTGAAAAGTTTCCAGTATGTTGCATGTTGACTAAAGCTTATACTAAGCATGAAAGTGATATCATTTGTGACTCAGTTTGTTCCATAAGCAGTTTCCTCCCAGCAAACAGCAAGATGACTCAAGGCTAAGCATTTTTTGAGGTAATTTTGCTCAGTTTTGACAAACAGCAAGAGAAAACACGGGCATCCCTCCAGAGTTTTGCCTCATTACACTTGGAAATGATTTAACTGTAACCATGGCCTGCTGTTCTGCCTTACTAAAGTCTTTTCTGAAGAGGTAGTGCTCTGCATTTCGTACTCCAAACATGTTGTCTAAGTACATTTGGGGTGACAGTTTGCATCATAGCAACCAGCTTGTCCTTGGCCCTTAGAAGGAGTTCAAGCAAAGTTGTTTGTTCCGCACTGTTCTGCTTCAGGAAAGTCTCTGAACAGTAGAGAACAAGTTTAACCCTGCTGCGTTCTGCTGGAGCTCCATGATGGGGCTTTAGGCTTACTTTTTTTTTAGAAGCGCTCAAATTTGCAATCAAATTAAAAATAGGCACACTGTTTAAAAAAATATGGGTACATTCAAATTAGATTTTTTGGAAAAAACTGTAAGTTAAGATATTTTACTTGTCTTTAATTTTAAAGATACCTGTGTGGGGCATGTGAAAACTGAATGAAGAATCACAGTAAACAGTTCCGAAGTACAGGATGTACTGGTGACAAAAGATGTAAGACTGCTTACCTAATTAAACCTCTTCCTAGATGTGGTAACCTGGCACAATTTGTGATCTGATTTGCAATTGTCAGCAGGCTTCTTCAATATCAAGACTTGTTTGCTTACATCTGGCTGTATTGTCTCTACTACTATGTTGCTACATATTTATAATTTTAAAAATTATATTTAAAATTATATGTTTAAATTGTTTTTTAACCCAAATCTCTCCTACTTTAGTTGTTTCTAGCTCCAACCCCATTAATTAGCCCAACTTACAACACAACAGATACCAATCAGGGAGGGTTAGGAACAACACGTACTATCATAAAGCAGCCGAATGCACTTGGTAGACAGTGCTAACAGTGCTGAAGGTCAGGGGAGACCTTCAAAATAGTGGGGTGAAATTTGATGAGCTGGTTTATTTCATATTAGCACTACATATGCTTCATTAACATACCATGATCACAATATTTTTGTAAACTGTGAAAGACCAAGATACTTCTTTGGATTTTGTAGGTTTAGGAGGTCACCAAATTGGAGGAAGCGATAAGGGGCTATCTATTCCCCACCATGGTTTGTAGGACCTCTAAGAACCACGGTGGGGGAATAGATAGCCTTGTTAGCACGTAAAGCAGGTCACCATATGTATAAACACTGCAGCTCTGAACTCAGCTGACGATGGATCGTTACTACTAATTGGGTCTGAATGCAGATTTTGACACACATTGTAGACTACAATCTGCCACCACATTATGAGGACATCACTGTTTACACTGTTTGTATTTATATCCTATTGAACTTGACAACTGGAGGATTCTTGACGGGTTAAAAAAAAAAAAAGCAAAACAAAAAAAAATCAAACCCAAAACCACCATTCCAAAACTTCAGAGGTCCAGTGTCATCACAGCTAGATGTAGCTATGAATCAAAGCGAAGCAGACTGCATACTGTGCTCTGTGAAAATATCAAGAGGAGGAGCTACAGCAATGAAAGTAACCTGATAAAACATCTCGAAAACTCAGCAGGAGTTTTGCTAGCAGCCCACAGCAGAAGACGCAGAAGTCTAGACAAGAAAATATGTTTACGTACAAACCTAAGTGAGTGAGAATAACAGCTCTTACCCAGTATGTTGTTCTTGGCGATCATCTACAATGTGTCATTGATAACGACGGATTCTGGCACAATGAAAGCATTTATATTTATGGTATTTGGCAGATGCCCTTATCCAGAGCGACTTGCGTTTATCTCATTGTATTCAGCCGAGCAGTTGAGGGTTAATGGTCTTGCTCAAGGGCCCAGCAGCAACTCCTGACCTTCTGAATGACAGTCCAGTGTTTTAATCAAGCCCTACAGAAGCACCTTTCCAAAGTCAAAGTTTTTCCTTGCATTGTTGGCTGCAAATAACATGAAAGGCTAATATAATAATTATGGAAATATTACTTCATTTCTGCATTTACACTATATGGCCAAAAGTATGCGGACACCTGACCATCGCATCCATATGTGCCCATTCCAAAACCATACACATTACCATGGAGTTGGTCCCCCTTCGCTCTTATAACAGCCTCCACTCTTCTGGGAAGGCTAGATTTTGGAACGTGGCTGTGGCGACTTGCCTATTGAGACACAAGCGCATTAGTGAGGTCAGGCACTGATGTCATGTTAGGAGGCCCGTTGCACAGATGGCATTCCATTTTATTCCAAAGGTGTTCAGTGGGGTTGAGGTCAGGGCTCTGTGCAGGACACACAGATTCTCCCCCTCCCAGCTCGCTCTCACTCTCTCTCCCCAAGCTTCCTTCCTGTCATCGGTAAACTGGAAACAAGGTGTGTGTTCACTGTGTGGTTTAAAAATATATGATGCAGCTGTTTCAGATGAGACAAAATTATTTGAGCTGTCCTCATTTAGCTGGTTGGGGTGCTAATGTATTGTTCCTTGCTGCATAATGTGCAAAGTAGTATGCCTAGGTAATACTGACAAACTATTAAGAATGGTACTATGCAGTTTGGGACATGGCCCAAGTATTTGGGATTATGAACGTACACTCATGGCCCACTTTATTAGGAACACCTGCACATTCATGCAGTTATCTAATCATCCTATCATGTGGCAGCGGCGCAGTGCAAAAAAAATCATGCAGCTACAGGTCGAGAGCTTCAGGTAATGTTCAGAATGAAGAAAAAGTGAAATGGTTGTTGGTACCAGATGCATGCACAAAACATCGACCTTGAAGTGGATGGGCTACAACAACAGAAGATCACATCAGGTTCCACGCCTGTCAGCCATGAACAGGCAGAAACCTGGACATTTTTTCCCCATTCTGATGATTGACGTGAACACTAACTGAAGCTCTTGACCTGTATCTGCATGATTTTTTTTGCACTGGGCTGCTGCTGATTGACTGATTAGATAAGTGCATGAATGCGAAGGTGTACAGGTGTTCCTAATAAAGTGAATGGTGAATGTATATGTATCTGTTTTCTCAATATTACACAAGCATTATGAGAATAGAAAAATTTTGTGCACAGAACCTTTGGTGTCACAGTTAGGGATGCATCAATACCATTTTTTTTTCCCACACAGAGGACTGGTACATGTAAATACTCGGTCAATACTGATACCGAAATGAGTAACCTACTTACTATTAATCAATCAGCGTCATGGACCATGTTCTCTAGCTCTGTTTATGTGGCCATGAAAGTGTGTGTTCATGCATATAGACCACTAGGCTTGTAGTTTGTAATGTTACGTAGTCGATATTAAATAAAATGCATTAAAGTATGTTTCATTGATTTACTTGTGTCGGTATCCTTTATCAATGACTGATCGTCAACAACGTTCTGGGTAAGAACTGATATTTTCACTCACCTAGCGTTGTCTTAGCCAGAGTTTGATTCCATGCTGGTTGCTGCCGTGTGCTGAAATGAACTCCTCATGCTGAGTGCAAGTTTGAGTTTTATATTTAAGATGTTTTATCAGGTTACTTGTATTGTGGGAAGATGGATTTTTTTTTTTTTTTGGGATCAGTTCCCACTCACTAGCCAGCTTTCCCCTATCGCACTACAGCTACCAGCCAGGGAAGGCGAAGGCTATCATGTGCTTCCTCAGACACACGTTAAGCCTCTGAACAGCTGAACACATTCAGAGGAAATCTCTGTCTGGCCTCTTCTGCATACATGAGCTCACGGAATTCCACGTTTGGCTAGTGACTCTGTGATTGATAGGGGAGAGAGAGTGTGCTGTTTCGTCCACCCAGAGAGCATGGCCACTTTTGCTCTCTTGGACTCCCATCAATGGATGGCGCAGACATCATCAGGAGTCGAGCTGACGATCTCCCAATGATAGGGTGAAACCACATAGTTTCTTGTCTTGATGTTTTTCAGAGCACAGTTTACACTCTGCCATCATTAATCATCCAGATTGCTGCTATTTTCTGTTGTCTATTCATTAGCATGGCAATGTACACTAGACTTACATCACATAATATAACATGGTATCGGATGTTGGTATGGGTTGGTAATTTTTATGAGTATGAATAAATGAGCACTGTATTGGATTGATACCTGATACCAGTTTCGCTGTCAGTGTAGTCACAGTTATTGATTACCAAGTGAAAGAACAACACTTTTTGGTTTCTTGACTGTAATCATACAGAGGGAGTTTGAAATACTAAAAAAAATCCAGCGAGACATACAAATCCAGTCAGTCTTGCCTAACATTTTAGTGCCAGGGGCTCCAGGAATAGCCAGCCTTGTCATAGCCACCAATAAACAACATGTAACCTGAGGAGGTCTCTTATGAAGCAAAAGCAACTAGTCATAGTGATGATGGGTTATATAAACACATTACATGAGGAAGTTTTTTTTTTTTTTTTTTTTTAAATCCGAATGGTTTCATATACCGGTTTTAATCAGGTGTCAAGTCACTTGCTGTGGTGTCCCTAAATCATTTTTCACATCCACACAGCAGCTGTACTTTCGAGCCCTGCTGCCTTTACTTCACTGTAGACCTGCTCAGGTTACTTGCTGTTTATTTGAGGCTCAGCAAATCAGCAGGCAGGCTATTCCTGGAGCCCCTGGCACTAAAATACCATGATACCCAAGCACAGGAAGTATTGGTGGTGGAGTATATTGGAGAATCTGGTTGGATTCAAACCACTAGGGAGTTTTGATTGCTACAGGTTTCGCACAAAATGACCTTGGAGTGTTTTATTCTAATAAATTTGAGAAATGACTTGGAATACTCTTTACATCAGCAACCCATTAAAAGGGATGAAACATGGCAGAAGGGAAGTGTGTATCATGCCTTAATCTAATATTTGTGCCTGTTCTGTCCATACGTGGGTCAAGAAGTGTTTTGATGAAACACAGATAAAATTCTATCGTTGCCTTTTTTTTTAGCCATCACCTTTCCTCATTCGGCTTTAGACTTGTTTTAATATGATTTCCTGTCCACTACATAAAGGAGGGAGTTTGAGGATTTTTGATAGTTATCTGAATCTGAAATGCTTCTCTTGCATATTTTGTTCATCCCAAAGTGTCAGCGTGAATCTCGTAAGGCGATGAATTCAGATCCTAATCTGACTCCATACTTGCTACTTTTTTTTTTTTTCTTCGCTGACTTAAGTGGCACATTTGACTCCGCTCATAAAGGACATTTGACAAGGCTGATTCATCTGAAAGATAACAAAAATGCTGAGTAAGGAGTTCTGGCATTGGGTAGCAGTACTTTACAGTGGATGAAGCTTGGCTGTATGTTAGGCACCCGCCCTCAAACTAATTAAATTGCCTCCTGATAAATGTCACAAAGTAAGCCACATTTCTGATATATAGTCCCCTTCAAAAGTATTGGTATTACAGCAAGGCCAATTCATTTGTTTTTTTCTATACACTGAAGATATTTGGGTTTGTGATCAAAAGATGAATATGATTTTTCAGTTCCTGATATTTACACCTAGGTGTGTTAAATAACTTAGGACGTGGCACCCAGATTTTAGGTGAGCAAAAGTATTGGAACAGATGGTATTAAAGTAAATAACACTTAATATTTGGCTGCATATCACTTGCTTGCAATAACTCCATCAAGCTGGCGACCCACTGACATCACCAGACTTTTGGATTCTTCTTTTGTGATGCTTTTCCAGGCTTGTACCACAGCTTCTTTCAGTTGTTGTATGTTTTGGGGGGATTTCTCCCTTCAGTCTCTTCAGGAGGTGAAATGCATGCTCAATTGGATTAAGGTCTGGTCATTGACTTGACCAGTTTAAAACCTTCCAGTTTTTTCCCCGATGAAGTCCTTTGTTGTGTTGGCAGTGTGTTTTGGGTCATTGTCTTGCTGCACGATGAACTTCCTCCCAATGCAATGCACTGAATGCATTTCTCTGTAAATTGGCAGGCAGAATGTTTCTGTAGAGTTCTGAATTAATTCTGTGGCTACCATCATGAGTTACATCATCAATAAAGATTACTGAGCCTGTTCCAGAAGCAGCCATGCAAGCCCAAGCCATGACACTACCTCCACCGTGCTTGACCGATGAGATTTTATGTTTTGGATCATGAACAGTTCCTTTCTTTCTCCACACGTTGGCCTTTCCATCACTTTGGTAGAGGTTAATCTCTATCTCTATCTCTGTATTTCTTTGCGAATTCCAATCTGGCCTTCCGATTCTTACTGCTGATGACTGGTTTGCATTTTGTGGTATGGCCTCTATATTTCTCTGGAAGTTTTTTCAAATGGTGGATTGTGATACCTTCACCCCTGCCCTGGTGATGCCCTGGAGGTTGTTGGTGAGGTCACTGACTGTTTTTGGGTTTTTCTTCACAGCTCTCATAATGTTTTTGTCATCAACTGCTGTTATTTTCTTTGGCCAGCCTGTTTGATGTCTGGTTGTTGGTGCACCAGTGGTTCTTCCTTTTTCTCAAATTGTTGTATTGGCTCAATGCTTGTGCATTGGCTCTGATTGATTTTCCCTCTTTTCTTAGCTTCAGAATGGCTTGCTTTTCTCCCATAGACAGCTCTCTGGTCTTCATGTTAGTTTATCCTTTTTAACAACAAATGCAGTCATTACAGTTGAAACCCAAGGCTCAAACCAAGAGTAGTCAATCAGAGCTGTTAATTGTTTAAACAATCAATCTAACAAAGCACATGTGGGCAACAAGAAACACCTCTGTCACATGTTCCAATATTTTTGATCACTTGAACAATGGGTAGGTTCAAACAAAAGCTGCCATTTTAAAGTTGTTTAACAAATCTGGATGTACATATCACCCTGTATGTATCATCTCATTCATCTTTTGATCTCAAAGCTTGTGTTCAGTGAATAAAAAAAAAAAAAAAAGAATTTTTCCAATACTTTCGGAGGGGACTGTAATACTGGTATGGGAATATTCTTCTTAAGTAGACCCTCATCTCTCAAACTCTGTTTAAGATTAAGACAACTTTCCCACAGAGGTGAATTCTGTACATATGCCAGCATAGATTTTCCAAACCAACTGTTCAGACCTGCCATCTGCCGGGAGAGATTATATGTTACTTAAAGTTTTCTATTATCATATCTCTGAAAACTGCTTCTTAAAATGTCTTAATTTAACTGAGGAGTGATTTTAAACAAATGATAGACAATTATGCAGTACATGGAATTTGGAGAGCCTCTGTACATGATGTTTCTCTTCAGCACTTCTTAACCAAGCCTTTAAAAAGCAATGGTCTTTTTCTTAACACGCTTTGACTTCAGCTGTGTTTGATGTCCCCAGTCCCAAAAGAACAGTGAGTTATAAGAATGCGTACGTTGATTTAGGTTGATTTTCTGAGCAGGAAATGGTAAAATACTAACCAAAGCAGGTTGATTAAGACCTTGATGACTCCAATCAGACACCCCTAACATGTGATGGGCTGACCCAAAGTAATTCTATTGGTCATAACAGAATTAGGCTGTATAACACTTCAGGAAGAAAATAGGCTACAATCATTGGCCATATGGATTTATGTATCTATTTACTGAGAAAGAAAACTATTTTACCATCCTTCTTTTTTTTTTTTTTTTTTAAATAAATAAGGAGAATCCCATGCAAAACTGAACTTTGAATCCTTAGTTAATTCTTAGTTCCTGTTTCATTTCTTTCATATAGCATGTAGCCATGAAGGACAGATTTCACATGCATGATGCAAGATTTTCCTCAGTAAAGCTTTCTAAAAATGGCAGCAAAAAAAAAAAAAAACCTCTGCAGCATATAAGGGGAGGGGTATTTGGAAACAGAAAAATAATGTTTAGATGGCACTGATGGGACACACTGTATCGGATCAGTATCGGGCCTAAACAGATGCTATTGAGATACTATTGTCGTTCATACAATAAGTAAATATTTCATTTTCGTTTTCAAGGTATTAATTCACAGTGATGACTTTTTCTACTGATATGTAACTAGAATCTACTTTTTTGTAAGCTTGAACTCATCCATCCTCAACACAGAGAGAGACTAAATCCCACATGGCCTTCTATTCACTGTATATGCTCACTTCCTTGTAGAACATACAGTACATCAGTGTTGTTTAATACAGTGCTCGAGGACCCACTCTTTCAGTTCCCAATACACCTGAACCAAGCAGTGAAACAATATACACTCACCGTCCACTTTAATAGGAACACCTGTACACCTGCTCATGTTAATGTTAATGTTCACATCAAACAACTGAATGGGGAAAAAATGTGATCTCTGTGACTTTAACCCTGGCATGGTTCTTGGTGTCGGATGGGCTGGACTGAGTATTTCAGAAACTGCTGATCTCCTGGGATTTTCACACACAGCAGTCTGTTTGCACAGAATAGTGCAAAAACAAGAAACACTGAGCGAGCGACAGTTCTGTGGGTGGAAAAGCCTTGAAAATGGCCACATTGGTTTGAGCTGCCAGGAAGGATACTCATACAATCACTCTTTACAACCTTGGTGAGCAGAAAAGCATCTCAGCATGGAGAAAACATTATTGAACTTCGAAATAGATGGGCAACAACCATCTGAAAACCACATTGGGTTCCACTCCTGTCAGCCAAAAACAGGAATCTGAGGCCATCATGGGCACAGACTCACCGAAACTGGATAGTTGAAGATTAGAAAAAATCACCTGATCGTTTTCCAGTCTTCAACTGTCAAGTAGTATATAAATGTAGTATAAACCTCTCACCCTGAATTTTGTGTGAATATATTTTGTCACGAATGTTGTTCCAGGTCCGTGAATCATTTTAGTTCTCAGTGAAATTAGCTGCAAGTTGGAGAATTGAAGGCACTCTAAAAGAAATGTACATAGACCTGATTTTCAGAGTAAACATATTTTATAGACACGCAGGAAAAAATACAAAACATCTGTAAAGTTGCAAATGCAAATTAAGTTGGTGGTATATTTCAAGTGACGAAAAAACCAAAAAGAAAGAAAATTTACATTTACGGCATTTGGCAGACGCCCTTATCCAGAGCGACTTACAATTATCTCATTTATACACCTGAGCAGTTGAGGGTTAAGGGCCTTGCTCAAGGGCCCAGCAGTGGCAGCTTGGCGGTGCTGGAATTTGAACTCTCAACCTTCCAATCAGGAGTCCAACGTCTTAACCATAGTATAGTATAGTTATGATGTTAGGAAAAGCTGTGCATAGAGTTTGAAAGAGGCTGTCCGTCCGTCCGTCCATCCATCCATCCATCCATCAGGCTTGTATTTGTTTTGCAGATTTGGCAAAAATACACACACAGCAGTGGCAGCAGTAAGAGAGGCACGAATGGTGCAGAGAGCAATTTTAGAAACAGAAAAGGAGGTGGTATGCTTTCCCTCAAATATCTTCATGCTGATGCTTTCACAACAGCACACAAACGTCATTATCGCTCCAGATTTAGTCTTAGGCCAACTGCAGCATTTCTCAGCAGCAGTTTTCATAGTGCATCACTTAAGGCCATGTGTCTAATGGAGTAATTATTATTCTAAATTAACAAACATGGTAACGTGCTGTTTGGATTATTGTTCAGACTAAAATGTAGCAGATATTGCTCTGGAATTTGTCTCAACTATTTTCTGACTGGGAACCCCCAGCTCTGCCGATTTTCTACAGAAGCCCATACGTTAAAATACCATAAACACCATTATGTTTCCTTTTAGTTTTGGAGTGTTGGCTCTGAAGCAGCTCTAGATAGAGTGGTGTGTAATTAAGAAAATGCTTCCTAATGTTTACAGAATTTAAACTTGGAAACTGCCTTTTCCATTTATATAAAAAGAATTTATCCAGCTCATTTTAGGTTGTACAGAACTAGAAAGGACATTATACAGAAAGGACATTGTTCATATCACACTCTCCAGTGTCACCCAAATGAGAATGGGTTCCTTTTTGAGTCTGGTTCCTCTCAAGGTTTCTTCCTCATATCATCTAAGGGAGCTTTTCCTTGCCACAGTCGCCTCAGTCGCCTCAGGCTTGCTCACTAGGGATAATTTTGTCTAACATCTAGGACTGTTTGCATGTTTTTGTTTCTGTTTGCATGCTTTTTGTTTCTTATGTTCTGTAAAGCTGCTTTGAGACAATGTTCATTGTTAAAAGCGCTATACAAATAAAATTGAATTGAATTGAATTGAATTTGTGAATGGAAATAACATGCTTTTTTTTTTTTTTTTGTAAGTTACAACTAATAAAAATCCTTCCACTCTGGACAAAGACCAAGATGGTACTTTCCCAAAGTATGAGTGTGGTCATGATTGTGCAGATCATTTGAATGGTTAAAGGCTAGATTAAACGCAAGTGTAGTAGAGTGCTAATGGATCATATTGAGCAGATTTGTCAGAGTAGAGCTTCACACGTATCTGAAAAAGACCCTTAACCCTTAACGGTGTTATCTTAATACTTCCCTGCAAAATAGATACAAAGGTCATTTAGTAATTTTCCTGTTGCTGAGTGAACCTTGCTTCATGGAGAACTCTGCATGTTCTTATACTGAGGACAGCTCTAGAATTTTGCTGCAAGTGTAGACCGTGATTCCTCTTACCAGCCGCGTCATGTGAATACAGTTAGAGCTCATTTACTCTCAGATCATATTAAATGTGCAGATGGTTTCCAAAGGGAGACAGTGTTCAATTTTTGCCTGTACTAATGCTGAGAGCACTGGCATTTAATATGATGCTTCAAAGCCATTTTTTCAGATTGAGTACGAGTATGTGGTTTTTTTTTCTTTTTTTTTCTTGGTACTCGTCGATACCATGAGTACCATTAGTTTTAATCAAACGGTTGTGTTATGGAACATTTTGATTTAGGTCCGTTTCTGTAGGTTGCTGCTCTGTGCTGCTGACAATGAACTGGATTGATAGCAATTTCACCATTAATGATGGCAGTCATTTTGTGTCATCTGTTCATTAGCGTGACTGCATACACTAGGCTTAGGTCACATAGCATCACATGGTATTGGATGTTGATATCGGAGCATTTTTACATGTACAAGTAAATGAGCCTGATGTTGGACTGATACCCAGTCCGATATATGTCGTGTATATACCTTGTATACACTACAGAAAAAAGTTGTCAGTCCGTGTAGACAAGTCTGATTTGAGTCACGAGGACTCAATTCTGCTCATGCGTTGGTAGTTATTCAGTTATGTGCCTCTAGGAGAAGGACCTAGAGACCTCTGCTTAATTCATTATTCTCTGTCAAACTCCCTGAACAGAGTAGCCTTCAGCATCATTGTGTAGAAGATGTAATGGATGTTGGCCAAAGACCCGAGACAGCTGAATTATTGAGTTCCACGAGTAAATCTCTTTAATGGAGGAGTTGCTTAGTTTTCTGACTGCTCTTTGAACCTCTGTAGCATGTATTTGTGTTCAGTGTATATGCAACAAAGCTGTTGCTTGTTTTACTGAGCCTGAGAATGTCCCACATTGTTTGGATGATTTTGGAGTGCCTCATCTTTTCATTTTTGTTGTCTTTGTGGGACCACTTCAGTAAAGTTCAGTCTCATCGTTGGTGTGTGTGTGTATATATATACACACACACACAATATATACACACACACATATATATAATGTGTGTGTGTATATATATATATATATATATGTATGTTTGAGAGAGAGTATATTAAAGTACAGGCCTAATGCATATAGTCATGCTTTCTAATCCCTACATCTATGTGATGCATTCCAGAGATGTAGTGTTTGGGAGGAGTGAATTTGAAGGCGGGGGAGAGCTGTTTTCCCAGAACTCCACTGTACTGTTGCACTGAACATATTAGATGAGCTTTGTTCAGCAGCTGACGCTGTAGTTTGACACTGTTGGTGGAGCGCAGAAGGATACACATTGTAAGACTTGTGTTTTTTTTTTTTTTCTCCTCTTTCTTACATTTGTATGAATATTCAACGTAGTGTGCTGCACATTGGCGGTTATTTGTTATTCTTGATGTTTGCAGTTGCTAAGGTCAGTTAAACAATTAGGCAACAGCGTGTTCTGCATTGCATTTTGAATAATTGATCATATTAATTAAACATTGTAGCACCTGTCTTCTGACTGATTTCTGTTATAGATTATCTGCTAGGTCTTGATAATGCAAACTCCAATACAATAAGATGATGGGCAAGGAGAACTTTCTCATGTACCTTTCTTTTTTGTGATTTTTTTTTTTTTTTCATTTTTGTGATACTAAGAAACCGCTTCTGAAGCCTAAAGTAAATGTTAAATAAATTATTTTCAGCGTTTCATCAGTGCTGTAGCATTTGTCTGTTTAGAATGGCTAACCCTTTTTTGTTAGACTTGGAATTTAGCTCTGATGGTTGGAATTTTACTGTTTATTAAAGAAAAAAAAAAAAAATCACTAGATTCCTGAGTTTGTAGACTTTTTCTGTCCCAAATGCCAAACCCCCCCTGATGGGAAATTAGTGGCATTGTTGTTTGATGAATTCCACTGCCTATCATAACAAAGGGGGTATTACTATTTTTTAATAAGTGCCTTATGAGGTTTCAAAGTGAAGGCTTACTTATTAGGTCTGTGGTGCTTTTTGGTAACACATCACCACTGAGCACTGCTGATCTCTTTTTGGGGAAAATAGGTTCGTTGTTTTGTTTAAAAAAATCATTTTCATTTTGTGACAATTGTTTTATCTGACTTCACAAATATGAATTTGTTACTACACTGGGTTCAACCAAAGTTAAATTGGAATATTCAATTCTAGTATAGCGCTTTTAACAATGGACATTGTCACAAAGCAGCTTTACGGAAATATATAAACTAAGGATACAAATTTATGAATTTATCCCTAGTGAGGAATTCATACATTTAAAATTTATATCCTGAGTTTATATATTTGTAAAATAGTTTAATACTATTTCACGTGCTACTTCTGCCTTTTAAAAACGCTGTGAATTTGATTTTTGACCGATTTTTTAATAGCTTTTTTAGTAGTTTGCTATATGAGTACATTTGCATGTTACTGACTCGATAATTCTCACTATTGTCTTCCAGCTTTTGAATCTGAACCGTAAACATTCCACCAGTGAGAAATAATGACTGCCATTAATTCACCACGAGACAGGTGAGTAACATTCTCTTCATACATTCATTTCAAAATACTGGAAGCTGACGTTATGCAGGTAAGTAAAGTTGTTTTTATCTTCACAGGTATAATGCTGTATGGATTATATTTTTCATCCTGGGCCTGGGAACTCTTCTGCCCTGGAACTTCTTCATGACTGCCAGCATGGTAACAATGCACTTTTTTTTGCTCATTTGCATGAGTGTGTGATGGAGTTCAGTATAAATATAAACCTTTTTACTAACCTTGATTGGTTAGGACTGATGGTTTTTAGTTTTTCTTACAGGACTAAAACTATTGCACAAATCAAATGCTATATTATTCGTAGCCTGTTTGTAGTTTCCCTTTTCAGATTGTAAATTGTAACCGTGATGCAGGTATTTGAGCAATTGATAAGATGGTGCTTCATAAGGTTGTCGTATTATTTCTTCACAGTACTTCACCAGCCGTCTCAGAGATCCTCCTATAAATGCAGATGGTCAGAACCTGACCCTCAATGGCACACTGGTAGAAGGTGACACGCGTAGCGTCCTGGAATCGATATTCAACAACGTGATGACCTTGTGTGCCATGGTGCCACTGCTCATCTTCACCTGCCTTAATTCCTTCATTCATCAGAGGTGAAGCAAACTTTACAGTTCTAAACTCTAAAACTCAGGAACTAAACTCAGGAACTATCTCTTTCTCTTTGCCTCTTAAAAAACGAGATTCCTTTCACCCAATTCTTCCTTTCACCCCATGTCATTCATCAACGTTCTATTTGTAGTGACACCCTGCTTGTAATTACACTTAATCTGACAATCAGAACTTGAAGCAACCAGACTGGTATGCCATCGTCTTTGCTTATTATTCAGCATTAGATTCATTTTCTGTTACAAAAAAACAGTTACATTTTCCCAGCAGATTGTATTCTTCTTTGTATTTCTTTTCCTTTTTTTAAAATTAAATGACCTTAGTTATTTAATTTTATCTCCACTAACAAGTAATATTGTTAAAGCTTGCCCTCGCTCGCTCGCTCTCTCGCTCTCTCTCTCCCTCTCCCTCTCCCTCTCTCTCACTCTGTATGTACTATACCTTGCAATTTCAGTGTTTTAAATATGCAGTGTTTATTATGAACAAAGTTTAATTTCGTGAATACGATGTAGACGTGTCGCAGTGTGGTTGCCACTATCTC
>CM040456.1:26297263-26334378 GCA_022758105.1 Pangasianodon gigas
CTAACAAGTAATATTGTTAAAGCTTGCCCTCGCTCGCTCGCTCTCTCGCTCTCTCTCTCCCTCTCCCTCTCCCTCTCTCTCACTCTGTATGTACTATACCTTGCAATTTCAGTGTTTTAAATATGCAGTGTTTATTATGAACAAAGTTTAATTTCGTGAATACGATGTAGACGTGTCGCAGTGTGGTTGCCACTATCTCATTAATTAGGTTAGCTAACCTAGTAAGTTGTGTATGCCTCAGTGGAGGCTGGTGGTTTTTGAAATGGGGAAACACAGGTATCTATTATTAAAGAATGTATGTGTCCTATGTTTCATCTGTTCTGGCCTCCTGTTTCAATTCTCATTCTCATTTCTCAGGTCTCTTCTCATAGGCAATAGCATGTAATGACTTTGTTCCAAAATCAGGTCGACAAACTTAGTAGTGTGTGCCCACTAAGCTGCTAACTAGCAGGCTCAATTTCATGGAAGAAG
The DNA here is from genome assembly GCA_022758105.1 of Pangasianodon gigas. Classification (NCBI taxonomy): domain Eukaryota; kingdom Metazoa; phylum Chordata; class Actinopteri; order Siluriformes; family Pangasiidae; genus Pangasianodon; species Pangasianodon gigas. Next base: position 26,297,735 of record CM040456.1, read on the forward strand.
ATGGATATCTAGAGTGATAAACAAACAAAAATGAGCACAAATAATCAAACAACTTTATACTTAAAATTTATTTACAATATATACCAGCTATGATGTTAAAATAACAAGCTATGCTAGCTGTGTAAAATAATCTCGCTTTAAAAAAAAAAAAAAAAAGTTTGGTTACTGATCAACTACTGCAGATCCGAGCACTGTTTGTCTGACTGGCGCTGAAGCTTAAGATGTCAGGTATGTTTATTAGCGTTTGGGTGATTGGCGGTTGGTTATAAGGTTCCGCCCCTTTGAGAGATCTAAACATCTTATTGAGAAGGGACAAGAATGCACTGTCCAATGAACATTGAGATATTTTCTATGCAAAACACAACCGCCCACACTCCCATTCATCCCCAGAGACGCATCGGGCAGGACTCAAATGATTTCATTAAAAGCCTGTTGTCCAATGAGCATTAATCATTCCTCCCATTAAAGCCCAGCGTACTTGAATCTATAGAAGTCCATAGAAGCCGTGCTTCACTGGATTCCAATCGGTGGCTTCAGATGAGATTTTCATGCAGGCTGCGCTGTCCGCCGAAAACAGTTTGTGCAATATTACAGTGAGATATTAGCTTCAATAAAACTCAATAAATACTGAATTTCACCAAGAGCGATGAATAATATAGATACTTTGTTAAACATCTGAGTGCCACATTTTAATGAATGAATTTTAATGCATTCTTAAAGCAATCACCTCTGGTACGCGTCTCTACTTCCATGTGTTCTCAAACCAGGTACTCTAGATAATTTGTTATGATTAGTTGTTGTCTAGTCTTATGGCAGAATTGGCACTTCATATTGTCTGATACTACAGTGTGCTAGACAGTAAATTGAACACAGCGTAAGGGGCATTTTGTCCTGTTGGCCAGGCTAAATGCCATTTGTCCCACCGGCTCAAATGTCAAACTCAACCCATGATGGAGGGTGTTTACAGTAAAGAGGCTTTCACATAATTCATGGGAAGTTCAGCGTGGGACGAAAAAGTCTACATAATGGGTCATGTATATAGTTCAAATGTTTCAACCTTTTGTCAGGCATTTTACCAGTGAGTCTTTGCAGGGCAACAGAGCAGTGTGTTGGCTTCTTCCTGGTCTTTTTGATGCTTCAGAACTTCCAGCATGCCCAAAATGCAAAGAAACAATGAACATTATATCGCTAATTGTTTACTTAGAAGTCTTTATAATACTGTATATTTGAGCAATTCCTGTTGCAGTGCATTAACAGAGTTTATGAATACTCCACTGTAGACATGTGTGGGGCTTTTATTTATTTATTTATTTAAAATTTTTTTTTTATCTCAATCCCACCAGCTCCTGAAGGAATTCTGACCAATCCTGCCCACTCTCATGGTTATTTGTTTATATTTTGGGAAATTGAAAGAAGTTCATTAGAAGATATTGTGGGAAGGCACAAACAGAAACCACAAAACACTTACTGAAGATCAATAAATGTGGTAAAGGTGCTGTGCGAGCCCCACCCTGATTATCAGCATACCTGTTAATCAGCATGACCTTTCTTTGTCCCGTGAGCTTCATATCTCCCCACGTGATCCCCTGTTTGTTTGTTTGAGTGTTTAGTTTCCACCGTGTCCACTAGTCCACTAGTCCACTATGCTGTTGGACAAGTTAGATGGTTGACTGCCAAAATGTATCTAGTGAAAAGGGCATGGTTTTAGACATGGTGCAGAGTTTGCGTGAGATGGACATATAGTCTGGGTTTTTATTAATGTTTAGATACCCAGAGGGTATGTTAGTATTAATTTACCAGAGAATTTTGTAGGATCTCTCAGCTCCCACCTTTACCTAAACATTATCTAAGGACTGTATAAGGAATGCTGATCTTTGTCCCCTTTTCTCTCTGTCTTTGCTCCTCCACCCCAGGATTCCTCAGAAATGGAGGATCTCCGGCAGCCTCTCTGTGATCCTGCTGGTGTTTCTGATCACCGCAGTGTTGGTCAAGGTGGACATGGCACCTCTGCCCTTTTTCACCTTCACCATGATCAAAATCATCTGCATCAACTGTGAGTGGCTCTGCTGGATATCTCTGGTTTGCCTCTTATAGAAGTTGTTCCATCCACTATCATGCTGTGACTTCTTTCTTCACTTAAAGAGTTAGGGTCAGCGTGAGGGACTAGCCTTCTTTGATGTTGTTATTATTACATGCTGGTTTGGGAAGTCTAGCTGTGGAAAAGACAACAAAAAGAGACTATGTGGTGGGAACAAATCTTTGACATTCCTATGGGGATACATTGTACCATGTGTCAAGTTCGCTGTATATTTTTCATCACGATTTATCTTCCTTTCTCACCACTGTGCCATTCTGTTTTCTGCTTCTCTTCTGTCCAGCTTTTGGTGCGATTCTGCAGGGGAGTCTCTTTGGGCTGGCAGGAATGCTTCCAGCTTCTTATACTGCTCCCATCATGAGCGGCCAGGGATTCGCTGGAACATTTGCAGCCTTTTCCATGATCTGTGCACTCGCCAGTGTGTACTCAGTGATCTAGCTTTCAGATTCTTGATTTTGTTATTCTGTTTCTGCAGTTGATTAAGACCTATTTTTTCAGCACATTCTGTTGATTTTACATGTCATGACCCTTTGGGTTTATGTTATTCTAATTTTTATTTTCCCAGGTGGCTCAGCGCTGCAGGACAGTGCTTTTGGCTACTTCATCACTGCCTGTGTTGTAATTGTTCTGGCCATCATTTCTTACTTTGCCCTGCCCAAAATGGTATGACCCAAGTTCTTAGGCATTATGGTTTTTAATTTCCAAAATTGGCCAGATCTTTAACTTTTAGTTATTGGAGGTACAGTTTATTTGAATATATTGCAAGGCATATTGCAATTGCAGTGTACAGCAGTAGAATCACATGCTTTTTTTTTGTATTAGACCAGACATATACAAAGGTTTTCCCCTTGAGGCCCACTTCCCAGTTTTCAGTTCTTGCACTCCACCCTCCTCCCGCTCAACAAAAACAAACTTGTCAGTTGGCTGCTTAAATTATTGCAATATATGCATATAAAAAAGTCATCCAATTTGCCCAGGGGCTTTTACTGCCTGTTTCTAAGTGGCTAATATAATAACATAAAATAGAATAATGTAGCCCAGGGGTCTTGAGTCTTATCTACAAAGGGCCGGTGTGGCTGCAGGCTTTCATTCCAACCATGCAGGAGTCACACTTGATTCCACTTGTTTAATCAGTTCATCTTGGTCTCCAACCAACTATCAGGTGTGCCTCCTATTTGGCTGGAATGAAAGCCTGCATTAATACCGGCTGATTGCAGATAAGATTGAAGACCCCTGATATAGCACATAATACAGCAGAACTGACAATCCCGAAGAAGAAGAATGCCTAGTCCTACATTATTGAAGTGTTTAAACGTGTCTGAGTGCTGACAGGCTCAGGAGAGCAAAGATCAGTGTTTATAATCTCTGTTCAGTTATTATTACCATTAATATTATTTGTAATGTGTTAGATAGATGTAGATATTCTTTCTCGGTTAAAATTTACGTGGAGTACATTCCAGCGTACTCTGATGATAAAATGCGGCACGCCTATACAAACTATGTGAAGGTTGACAGGTTTAAAAATATAAATGTATTTTTGGTATTTTCCTGGTATTGATATTCACCCCTTACCCAAGTATTCATGCCTTATCCCTTATCATTTCTCAACTTTGTGTAGCTCTAAAATGAGCACAGTTAAGCCTGTCTTCCATGAAGTTATGCCAAAATGTGTCCAGCCTTATATCACTCATTTGGGATTTCTGCTTATTTGTTTCATGGCTTTGCAGGAATTTTTCAAGTATTATGCAGATGCCAGCAGCCCCAAACCTTGCAGTGAAGAGGAAAACAATATGGACCTGTTGAACAAAGGTAGAGTAATTAGTAACCACACAGATGCTCCTTTTGAAAACTCCACTAAAAAGAAAAGAACTCAAAGCAGAGGGCTTCAAATCCAACCCAGAGGTTTCCAGGAAATTGTTTTCATTAAAGCCTGCTCTAAACTCCAAACCATCTGGCATATTTGTTCAGTTCTCTTTGGCACTGCATTTGAGTGGTTTTAGATGGAGCCAGAGCCTCTTGAGACTCTGCAGTGTGTATTCTCCATGTTTCTTTTCAGTTTGGCCTTAATTGCACTTGTATGCTCTGTTTTCATATTGAGTTGTGCTGCAAAGCAACAAAGCCATGATGTTATTGATGGTTGTGGATGCTGCTGTTACAGAAAACCCAGGGGAGAAGCCCGCAGTAGTGAGTCTGGCTGATGAGGAGACCACACATACCATCTCTGTGTTTGCCATCTTTCAAAAGGTACCTTTGGAAAAGTTTCCCAATGTCTGCTGTTTGAGGAACTGTACTTGCTAGATTCTGATCTGCTGCACGGTCCAGTAGTCTAGTATTCATGAAGCATTCTCGTTTAAGTGGCGACATTTGAGGTTTTTGATGGTCATGCTATAAAATTATCACTGCTATATTGTAGTAGTAAATGTAAGTCATGGAGACAGGTCTTGTGGTATAATGTTAAATGTTTTGCTACTCATTTGATGGACTTCTACATTTGATGGACTTGTCTAAATGATTATACGACCAATGATTATAAGTCTAATCAAGTAGACTACCTGCTACTAGACATTGCAGATGTCCTAAATGACTTATGCTATTCATTTTTGTACCCCCGCCCCTTTAGATCAGGGTGATGGCCCTTTCAGTGTGCTTTGTCTTCACCATCACTATTGGAATATTCCCTGCTGTGACTGTGGATATGAAGTCCTCTGCGGCTGAAGATGGTGTTTGGAGTAAGAGTGTTTTTCTGAGTGTGTGCTACTTAAAAATTCCACTGTTCATTGTGCTCTTGTTGCATTCGACTTCCTGTTTCACTGGTATCCCTAGAAAACTACTTCATTCCCGTGTTCTGCTTCTTGCTCTTTAACTTGATGGACTGGGCTGGACGAAGCTTAATTGCAAAGTGCACATGGGTAAGTGTCAAGAAGTGCATGTTATTTATTTTGGTTTCATTTAATTTGAATCTTTTATTTCTGTAAAGCTGCTTTGTGACAATGTCCATTGTTAAAAGCGCTATACAAATAAAATGGATTGAATTGAATTGAATGTTTTGTGGTTAGAAAAAAATTGCTGGCTCAAAGAAACAAACCAGACATCTGGTGTGTGTTTTTTATGAGCATTTCAAAGGTAAGTGCATTCTGCACTGATAATAGACTATGGAGTACAAATGTGTCTGTATAGACTATTTCATATTGTTCTCCTCCAGGGAACAGCCCAACTTTTCCTCACACCATAATACAGAACGAAGAGTGAGAGAAAAATAACCAAACTAAAAAAAAAAAAAAACCCTACTTGGGCTACAATTCTGAAATTTCAATTCAACTGTAGTATTATTTCTGTAGAGTTTTTAACAATAGAGATTGTCCCTAAGCAGCTTTACAGAAATCCAGATGTATTTAGTACGATTATAAATCATTCGTCTTCTACAACTGTATGTAGCACCCCAGGTGTGTGAGGGTGCGGAGGAAGACTATGGAGGCAGGCGGATTTTTACCAGAGGTCTGGGTTCGCGTTTATTCAGTGCGTGCTTTTCAGTGCACTTTACAAAAAAAGTCAACAAAAAAGGACAAATCGCTCCGTCAAGTTCACAGTTCAGGTTCACGCTCCGCTGCGTGTGTGTGGTGGGGTTGTGTGCATGGGTGTGTGTAGCAGGCTCCGCCAGCTATGCCACTCTCTCTCTCTCTCGTTACAGCCGTCCCTGAAAGCACAAAGAGACACAAATAATTAGACTGGCGATAACAAGACACAGGTGAGAATCATTACGCGTTACCTGCCGGTTCAACTCGTCTCCTCTCCGTCCACAGCTGACGCTCGACCAAACCCTCGCTGCCACACTGTAGTACTGATTTTATAGTGGGAATGTACTGACATGATGTTTAGTATAAGCACATTGTGAATAAGAGTCCTGGGATAAACACAGGAAAGTCTTTATGATTACAGCAGTAGTTCTTGGGTACAAATCAGGTGACATTATCCACTGAAGCAGGGGTCAGACTTGGACACAAACTGCTTTTAGGAAGTGCAATCTTTTTGAAAGATTTTCTTGGAAGATTTTTTAAAATAATTAACAAAGGACTGCCAGTAACTATAAAAAAAAGGTCAACAGACTCTTGCTAACTAAATAAAACTTTCTCCAGACTCAGAAAAATGCCAAGCCTTTCGTCAGAGAGAATGAGATGAGAGTGGTGGCAGACATCCAACCAATAAAGATCCTTTACTTTGCCAAAAGGAGAGCAAAAAATAGCACTCGCATTTCTGAAACTTGCAGGTTGAAGGACCAGAAGGTGGTCCCTAGTAATATAGCAAAGAAGGCACAAGCACACCCATTGTAATTAAAAGCTAGAAATATTTAACCACAGCCTTTCCGGCTTGTGAAAAAGATCCCTGGTTTTGCATGGCAAAGAGGACAGTAGGACTAATATGTAGAAAAATATGGCACTGGATGGATAAGCTCTATTAATTTTTTTAATCTGCAAAAAATACCAAGCCTTTCAGCAGAGAGAATGAGATGGAGTGGTGGCGGACGTCCAACCAATAAATATCCTTCACCTTGCCAAAAAAAAAAAAAACACCAAAGACCAGATAATATTAGATTTCTGATATACAGTTGGTCATAAGTTTACATACGCCTTGCAGAATCTGCAAAATGTTAATAATTTTAAAAAAATAAGAGGGATCATCAAAATTGCGTTTTGTTTTTTATTTAGTACTGCCCTGAATAAGCTATTTCACATAACAGATGTTTAAATATAAATAAATTCAGTTATTGTTTCTTGTGGACTATATGTAAACATCTGTTATGTGAAATAGCTTATTCAGGGAAGTACTAAATAAAAAACAAAATGCAATTTTTATGATCTCTCTTACTATTTTTTTTAATTATTAACATTTTGCAGATTCTGCATGGCGTATGTAAACTTATGACCCCAACTGTAACCTGTTTTAAGTTAAATGAACCTTTTGCCATGATAAATCAGAAGAAAGATTAAGAAATGAAGGAAGCGAGAATTATGCAAAGTGACGAACTTGAAAATAATGAAGCAAATTAGTATGAGGGAGTTTAATTGAATTTATAACACAACGTTACAGAAAGTGTCACCGTCACAAAAATTGTAAGGCTGCTAATTCCAGGTCTGTTCCAAAGCGTAAAAGTGGAGTCTAAGTGTAGTCAGGTGGTAAATGTATTATTTTTGCATAAGGGAGGCTGCATGAAACAGCTGGCGAAACACTTAAGAATATTCATTTTTAACATTTAACTCTACCCACTAAAGACCTCTGAAATTCTGTAATCATTTTGGTCATTAATGGGACAAAATGGGCATCCTGAATAGAGTAATGTGCGAGTAATATTAATGCCCAAGTCCATAAATCCTCCAGGAGTAAGACAAGGGAATTCTTGACTGAGCAGACTAAGGATGCAGAGCAAAGCTTTTACTCAGCTTTCACTTCAGCATAAAGGAAAACTCGATTCTCGACACCAAGACAGTGCAGTGTATCTGCGTCATGGCTTGAAGGGCAATAGACAGGAGCTCCAACGCCAGGCAAGGAGCAACAGAGATGGAAAGTAAGGGGAGTAGACACAGAGTTTGCACAGACAGGAAAGTAATTTAATCCAAGAAATTAGAGTAGTGCCCAGTCCAGATTATATTTACTGATTGTAATTACTCATTGTGAGTCAGTTAACATAGAATCTTGTTCAGTTAGACAATACCTTCAGTTAAATATTAGAAACTAGTTGAGATTTTAATAATACTGCAATCAGAGAAAACGCAGGCTGTGCTCCATAACTGTGTTTCCCAAAAATTGTTCTATATTATTCCAGATTTAAACATCAGATCTGTTACATTTATGAAGATGTTTTCTACACTATGCTGAGTTTCTACGCTGAGAGATTCTCTATGTAATACTAGTATGAGTTTGTGGAGCACTGTGTAGCTGTGGTGTTAATACTGGCTGTGTGCTCTGTTTCCTCAGCCTGGTAAAGACAGCAAATGGCTGCCTGTGCTGGTGATACTTCGTGTCATATTCATCCCCCTCTTCATCCTGTGTAACGTGCAACCCAGGAACAACCTGCCCGTTTTTTTCGCTCATGACGCCTGGTACATCGTTTTCATGATCATCTTCTCATTCAGCAACGGCTATCTAGCCAGCCTGTGCATGTGCTTCGGACCCAAGTGAGTATGCAGAGTTTACATCATCTCATATACAGGATCCACTGCAGTGTCTTACACAAAACACAAACAGGAACAAACATAAACAACTTATACACTGCGGGGAGCCGTCATTGTTAGAAATGTTCATTTATAAAAACGAATAGTTTCGTTTCGCAAATCTGATTGGCTGAGCTGTGTTTAAAAGCAGTTGTAAAATCATTGATATACACACACCTGGGACCCATCACAATAAGGTAATACTGTATTAACGTGCCAGGTTTTAAACCAATAAAACTGGTACACTATAGCCAGTGTTCTGACCTTTATAATTACCCGAATCTTTTCCCGTTAATATTGCTTAGCCCCCAAAGCTTGGTGGACAATTTGTTTATTGTGAAACTTATTAGTAATAAATTATTTATTGAACATCATAGTTTTTGTTGCTGGTTTATAAAAACAAGGAGTCACAACAGTGCTGATACTTGTGAGAGGCAAGTCTATACACATTCAAGGAGTGTTCAAGACGTCATCTTAATTCGCATTATATGCACTAAATAGTTCAGTTATAGAAGATTGCAACAGTTCAGTTATAGAAGTTTGTATAGAAGTTTGCAACACCTGCCACACCTATGGTGTTAGTTGACCAAAAGTAAATCCTCGAATTTTGGAATTTTGGAAAATTCCAAAAAGCTTAACATTAAGTGCTAGTGCGTCCGGCAGCACGACAAAAACAAAACCAGAACACAAAACCAACAGTCGGAGAGGATGAAAAGGTTTGCCTTGACCATCTCGGTTTGCAGAAGGCTGAGAGGATCCAAAAGATGCTCAATGGACATGGAATATAGACACAGTTACAAAGGCAAGGAATAGGCATACAGTCTATTAGAGAATATCTATGACTATGTTTACATGCACATCAGTATTCCGATATTAATTGGAATTTGGCAATATTCTAATTAGTATTGAGTCGCGTAAAAGCCGCAATCCGATTGCCTGATTCAGATTAAGACAACATTCTGATTCCCATCCCTGGAATATGCCTGTTTTAATCGGAAATTTGTTGCATGTAAACACCTTATTCAGAAACATTCTGAAAGGACATATATGCGCATGCTCAGTCCACAATGAATTGTGGGTGCTAACAGATGCTTAGCTGACCCTTTCCATTTCGAGGCGGTGTTGTCAGGCATTTTTGATGGTGAAAAGTGTTAATTAAATTAGTGTGAAAAAGTAGTAATAAAACTACTAACTGAGCATACTCTATAACCAACGGCAGCATCTTGAATCTCCCGGGAAATAATAGCAGAAAAGGAAAGCGCATGTAGATCGGCTTACTAACAACAACCATGTATACAGGAATATTCCGATGTCTGTACGCATATAAACATCGTATTCGGAATATATCTGCAACCCGAACGTAGCCCTTGAACAGATTTTGATGTGCATGTAAACGTAGCCTATAACATGTTCAGAAAGAGAAAATTATTGATATACTCGCAGATGCTCTTTTGTTACTTGGAATAATGAAGAAATATCCGTGAAACCTAACACACTAAATTTTTTATTGTATCCTGTTGTATCCGTTGTAGCAGTAATGACACTTAGTGCTGTAAAAGATTCTGAGGATGTAATTGTCTGCTGCTGTTACTGTTACACGCAATAAAGCTTTGATTTTCATGTCACAGCTACTGAATATTAGAATAATGCTTTAATTTTGTGGCAAGTCGGTTTAACAACTGACAGCGCAGTTAGCCATCTGAACAGTCAGCTTGGAGAAAGCGCTGTTACTGCTGCAAGATAGAAAGAAGCAGAAAGAACGTAGTGGCAGAGAGTGTTAGAAAATGATGGCCACTCATTCCCTTTCTTCCTTACTATACTATAATTATAGATCACACTCTGTCATCTGATTGAAATTCAAAATGGCCGTTTTACACACTGGGAACACCAGGCGTGAGGCGAGACGAGACACCATTCCATCACAGGGCACCATACATACACACTCCTTTGTTACCACTTCCTGTTAGTAATTATTTTGCTGTTTTGGATTTGTCCCACAGGAAAGTGGCCCAGCATGAAGCAGAGACAGCTGGGGCCATCATGGCCTTCTTCCTGTCCTTGGGTCTGGCGCTGGGAGCTGCGCTGTCCTTTGGCATCAGGGCAATGATCTAGAACCTTTGACTCAGTACATACCGCCTTCTAGGGGGAAGGACAGAAACATTGCCAACCTGCTAATCTTGGAGATACGTTGCCATTTGGAAACATATGGATTTAGAATTTAATCGGGCTTCCGAATTCAACAGAACTGCTGCTCTGCCTAAACAGAAAATAACACTTATTCAGAAGGAATGTGTTCCATGTGTTCCATGGAAACCTGTTCTTTAGAAACCTGGAGCAGACACTGTGGACGGGGTTGACGTTGGAAAGAACAATTTACCACAGATCCTTTGATCAAAAGCCATTGTGTAAGCCAAAAAAAGCAATTTATTAGCCTTCTTTCTTTCTGGGTGTTCAGAGTTAGTTATTTTCTTCAGTTTGAAGTAGTAATAGAATGATCATGGAATCATTTGTTTATTGAATGTGTTTTGTTGTATTTTAGGCTCATAGCTTTTATATTTAACATTGTTATTTTTAAGAAGTGCTAGTACTAATGTAGAACCTCGCTAAAAAAAAAAAAAGGGCAGTAGTTAGAGTTACACTACTCTGTAACATGGCTTGTGTTTGTGCTGATGAAGTAACAGGCACCATGTTTATTTCTCCTGTAACTACATCTGGTCACAAAATTATTTTTAATGGAATATATTTTTTTTACGTGTATATCATGTTGGTTTAGTTAAGAAGAGCATAAAGCTTTAAAGGTGTACTGCAACTTTTTTTTTTTCAATCATCAGTAATGTGTGGGGAAAATACTGAGGATGTACAGTATTTGCTCTGAACAAATACTCAGGTCAGGTTAAATCTCACTTATTATACAAGGCAGTAAATAAAATTTTAAGAGATGGGACTTTTTTTTTGGAAACATTTTTCATTCTGCATTACCAACATAGTCAGCGTACCACAGTAAAAATAAAAGTGCCAGCAGTAAAAATAAAGTGCAAGCAACCAGAATAACTTTTTTTGGTAAGACCTTCTGTCTGCCAGACCTTTGTTAGTGTGCCAAGATTGTAATTTTGAATCCTAGTTATGTAAGATGTATTTAAAAACATTGATTATCGAGGTTTATAGGTTCCATTTTGAGTTAGTTTTGTGTAAATAGGTTTTCCGTTCTTCTCTTGTACTCCTGTGTGTGTGTGGTGTGCACTCCCGCTCTATAGATGTGATAGATAAAGATTAGGGTTAAACAGTCAGTGTGCTCATTAAATAGCTGCCAGTTCTCATGTTTCATTACAGCAGACCTTTATTTTCATCATGCCAGTGATTCAGCACACTGCACTGCCTTGGTGGTGGTATTTCTCAATAAAACCTGAGCGGAATTCTCTGCTAAATTAATGTTGGTGTGTGTATTTATTTATAGTTACGAAAGCTGTGGTCTTTTTGAAACCTCCAGTGCAAACTAAACAGTTAAACAGATTTCAAGAGCAGAGCTGATGTTTTAACAGTTCCAGAGCAACTTTCCACATCTGGTCATTTACAGCAGGGAGTTGTGCTGTGACTGGGGTTTTATAGAACGGAAGAAGTGCAAACACACTCTGTGCTTAAGATATGATGAAACAGAGAGCTGGTTTCAATATTCATTTACTGATTTGCATTTTCATAAACTAGTCCATCTAATCACACACAGGCATGTGAATATGATCCATATTGTACCTGAACTTAGCTTTGTATTACTCTAAACATTAGAAGGTGTTACTTAATTTTGAAGTAATGTGTTGATTGTACACATAGGCAATTAAGACCCCTAAAGAGTTCTTTGGTTTTCTGTCTGGGGGAACCTTTTTTCTTAGAGAGTACCAAGTACAAAGATAGTTTAGTTAAATTTTAAATGCCTGACAGGTTGTAGGTATTAAGAAGAAGAAAAATACCAATAATCCGGAGTTTGTACCACACACTTACTGAGGTAATCCACCCTAATCTATCCTTAGGAAAAAAAAAGTGTTCTAGGGTTCTGTAAGGGTTCACTGGAAAATTAAGGGTTCTTACGTTACAAACAGGGTTCAACGTGGAACTTTCTGATATGTTCTACATAAAACCTTTAAGACTTCTGAAGACAACTGAAGAACCCTTAAGGCAGGCACTGAACATAACGGCCCATGAGCCAGGACTGGCCCAGTAGGTTCTAATGTGGCCCACCACACAGATTTAGAATCTGTATTTTAAATTCAAATCAGCTTGTTGATTTTAATTGCATTTCAGACCTCAAAAAAGAGCTAGTCTCTAGGGAGTGAAATAGGGCAATACACTCAAGGCCATATTCTTTCATATTCTTCATCAGTAGACTAAAAATCTGACACATAATTCCACTTAAAACCATTTCAGTACCACGCCATCACACTACAATGTGAGGAAGTTCAGGCACTGCATGATAAAACCATAATTTAGGAAATTTGTTTTCTTGGTAATGAAGTCTATAGTCTTTTCAAAAAAGACATAACAGTCTTTTATCAATGTGGTCTCCCTTTTTTAAGGGAACAAAAGGAACTGGACAGACTAACATAATGATGAATTAAATTAACATTTTTAATACTTAGTAGCAAATCTTTGCAGTCAGTGACTGCCTGAAGTCAAGAACCCATATTCATCACCAGATGCTGGAGTTCTTCCCTGGTGATGCTCTGCCAGGTCTTTACTGCAGCTGTCTTCTGTTCCTGCTTGCTCTTGGGGCATTTTTCTGATTTTGAGGCTTACCAGTGGTTTACATCTTGTGGTAAACCTTCTGTATTATTTACTCTGGTGAATCTTCTCTTGATTGTTGACTCTGACACCGATACGTCTACCTCCTTGAGGGTGTTCTTGATCCGGCAAACTGTTGTGAAGGGGGTTTTCTTCACCAGGGAAAGAATTCTTCTGCCATCCACCACAGTTGTTTTCTGTGGTCTTCTAGGTCTTTTGGTGTTGCTGAGATCACCAGTGCGTTCTTCATACAAAAATTTTTGGATCTGTGCATTTCTTTTCAGATAATTGCTCATTGAAAGAACACATATAAGAGCTGTTATGTTATTGGTCATTAAACTGATATTTTTTCTGCAGCTCACTTGAGCCTGGATCAAGTGTAATGTGGCCCATTACCTAAAACGAGTTTGACACAACTGCCTTAAGGGCTCTAAATTATTTATGCATGTAGCTGTGAATATAGTTGAAGAAACTAACCTTGCATTAACCTCAGAACCTTAGCACCTTTGTGCAGTCATTTTGCTGTTGAAGCTATTGATGTAATCTCACATGGTGCATGAATGGTGTGAACGTTAAGGCTGATTGTAGTACAGCTGTTACACGGATGTGTGCGTTCAGGCTGGAAATAGAAAGTGGTTCACGAAACTATTCCAACATCAAATGCATTGATGATCTCTGGGCCCCAGCAGCGTGATAAATCAGGAAGCATGGAAAAGGAAAGCCTTGATGTCAGAGAGAGGAACTGTGCAAGCATAAACACTTATGAAACAAATTCTAATTATAAACAGCTTTCATCTATTTAGGTCATACAATTTAGGAAATTCTCACATGCTCTCCGGGTATGTGGGACAAATTTACTCATCAAGAGTGTAAACAGTGTTTAAGAAGCTTGGGAAAAACAATGAATGGAACTTCCAAGAAAATCTCTATGGGTTGTCCACGTTGGGTATTTGTTGGTGTTACGTGGTGTGTACATAATGTACAGAAGAGTGCAGCATTCTGAACACTTCTGTATTCCTTACACTTGTCATGTATTAAATACAAACTGGTGTTTCTGTTATCTATTCTTACTTCCATCAAAACCATTTAGGTGGCCGAACTGTTTACCTTAAGTTATTTACTTTAAAATCTCAGTAGACAGGACAGAACCCCTACCTGATATGAAAATTGCAGGTGGGGAAGTGAGTGACACCAGTGCCATGGGGTAGGAAAGTTTTTGCACTGACTGTCCAAGTGGTGCTGCCTCACAGCCCCAGGGTTCCTGATGCGATCCTAAACTTGGGTTTCACATGCTCTCCCCATGTCCATGTGGGTTTCCTCCGTTTTCCTCCAACGTTACTGCTGGTAGGTGGATTGCCCCTAGGTGTCCCAGAATCACATAAAATGTTTTTTACATAAACAACACAATGTAGTATCATTACATTAGATTTTAAAATGTAATTTATATTAACACAGTCCCAGCTGTGCAAAACCGTCCAGAATATTTCCAGAATATTGCTGAATACCATTCTCTTAACTGTGTCTGGGTTCTGCACCAAGTACAAAACAATTGTACTGTTTGGGTTCAAGCTAAATGTTTTCACTTGTTCACTGCATACTGTGCCTCTTCATTCTTTGTTAATTTCACTAAATGAGCAGAAATCTTCACAAAATTTTCATTGCATTTGTGCATAGCACTGTTTAGAGGTTAGTGAAATGAATGTAAAATCAATAAAGTAGTAAAAGAAGACAATAAAAGAAGAATCAGGAATGCAGGAATCACTGCAAAAACCAAACGGCCAAAATGACAGCAGGTGCTTTTGCAGGGAAAAAAAATCAATCCTGTAAAATATGCATGACTACGTGACAAAAAAATGTGTTTATTGTTTCTGTATTCCTGGACACAACACTGTAAATGACCATAATAGTGAAATTAAATATGGCTAGTGCACTTGATATATAAAACCTCAGTTAGGGATAGGGATTGGGATTGGTCATGCTTGTCTAAGGGTTGCCAAACGACTACAAAATGGGGGAACAAAAAAAAAACGAAGACAAGAATCATAAATAATCATACTCATTGAGCATTATCAAGTCTAAAATGCATTTAAAATACATTCAATCTCACAGATAATCTTTGGCAACGTAACAGTTCTTCAATCGTCAGGTAATCCGAGGGCTAAGAGCACAGGAAGTCCAGCTCCAGCGACCAGAGTGATGCTTTCCATTAAGCCGAGTCCTGTGTGATGGTACGCTCCTGTTTCTGGATGGTGGTGGACGTGACTGGCTCGCTGCTGTCCTCTGCTGTTAATCTCAGGCAGCACATGCACCGTAGCCACGTAAAGGAAAGTCCCAGCCGAGACCAGCATGCCGATTCCTGTCGCTCCGAGACGGTGCTCTGACGATCCACCCGTCTACATTTAAACATTTAAAAAGTTTTTATAAAAGTAGCTGCTCAGATGATCAACAGTTAGATAACCCTGCAACCGGATTCTTATCTAATCTTGTGGTTTCCGCACAAGATTACGTGGCATGACTATTATTTATATCACCATGAGCTAGCTAATAATGACGTATTATGTGCAGAGCCACACATGAAAAGAATAAAGGAAAAAGGAAAAATGTAAAAATACAGTTTATTACACGTTTATTTCTAAAATACCTAAAGATATAGTAAACTAGCAAAAGAAGACAAACTAAATTTCTAATAACCAAAGACCTGTTTGTCTCAAGCCAGCTCTCCTTCATGGACTACAGTAAGTGCAGAAAACAGACAGAACATGTTAGTGCCACATTAAATGTCTTACCGCAATTAGGATGAAGTAGGTGCTGATTGCCGTCAGAGGCGCTGCACATGAAAAAGCCAGCAAATGCTTCTGAATTGTACTTCTATCCAAACCTGCGTGCATGAGGAATGAGACGAGACCGAACGCAGCTGGAGCCTGGAGAGAAAGTGAAGAATGAGACATTCAGAGTTGGCGCCTTATTGTAAGTCCAAAAGTTGCATCACTATTTAGGTGAGGAAAGTTACTCGTATTCAGCGCTGGGTTACGCAGCTGCTTCAAGAATATTCTGGGTGTGGCATGGGTGTGGCATTCAGATTATGCAAATATACTGCGTGTAGTTCACGTTTCCGAGGTTGCCAGATCTAAACCACCACATTTAAACACAAATACATGCCTTTAAACCATTCTATCAGGGATAGAAAATGTGGACTGAAGACGAGAAGATGGAATAGTACTTTTATTTCTTTGCTGTCGAATGAAAAATGATGTCACAGAAAAGCAATTTAAAAAGTAAGAATAAAAAGAGACTAATTCAATGATATATAAATAAGAAGATGGCAAGCACTGAAATAAACATTTTATTATCACATTAATCACTGCAAATTTGGTTTAATTGAACAATTATGGCTTCCACCTCCATGATTCGGCAGATTATAGAATAGCACTTGATCCAGCGCATCTTATTATTTAACAGTAAGTCCTGATTTCCAGGTCATGCTGACTCACACCATCTCTCATTTTATAGAAATAAAACCCTAGCATTTATTTATGTAAACCCTATATTTATGGACTATTTACTTTTCCTCTTACAAGTATGGAAGCATAATTCTGTAATGTAAATATAGCTCCTAGAAAATATGTATTTGAGTTGTTTAGAGAAATTAAGCAAGAAAAGTAATTTTTTGTTAAAAATATAAGATTTTTTTTTGCCCTTGAAAGAACATAGTGATTAAGGTAGTCTTACCTTGTGCAAAATCACAGCAAAGAAGACAATGACCTGAACTGACACTTGAGACGATGCAACGGCGGCACCTAGAGCCATACCATCAGCTATAGAGATGTAGATACAGACAGACAGACAGAGAGATATATACCTCATTAACCATCAAACTGGAAATTTGTCTTTGGCTACCCATACTGTATTAAAAATATACACTCACTGGTCACTTTAATAGGAACACCTGTTCATTCATGCAATATCAAATCAGCCAATCATATTGATGCAGTGCAATGCATAACATCATCCAGATACAGGTCAAGAGCTTCAGTTAATGTTCACATCAAACATTAGAATGAGGAAAAATGTGATCTCAGTGCCTTTTATCATGGCATGGTTTGAGTATCTGACTTGAAGATTGAAAAAATATCACTTGGTCTTATTTAATCATCAATTGCCCATACTCAGTGACTCTGTGCCAACTGTAGCCTCCTGTTCTTGGCTGACAGAAGTGGAACCTGATGTGGTCTTCTGTTGTTATAGCCCATCTGCCTCAAGGTTCAGCATGCTATGCTTCTTGAGATGCTTTTCTGCTCACTACGGTTGTAAAGAGTGTTTATTTGAGTTACCATAGATTTCCTGTCAACTCGAACCAGTCTGGCCATTCTCCTCTGACCTCTCTCATCAACAAGGTGTTTCTGTCCACAGAACTGCTGCTCACTGGATGCCTTTTGCACCATTCTGTGGAAACTCTAGAGACTGTTGTGTGTGAATATCCCAGATCAGTTTCTGAAATACTCAAACCAGCACCAACAACCACACCATGCTCAAAGTCACATGGTCAAAGTCAAGATTGGGTTTTTCTGCATTCCAATCATCTAAAGCTCTTGACCTGTATCTGCATGATTTTATGCGTTGTGCTGCTGCCACATGATTGGCTGATAATTGCATGAATGAGCAGGTGTACAGGTGTTCCAAATAAAGCTCCAATTAATGTGGTGAGTGTACATAATCACATAAAACAAACATATAAAAGATTTACATACATCAAGAGTTAATAATTTTTACTGTCTGTGGCAAAATATATCCTATGCAAATGAGGTAACTGACAGCTTGTAGCTTAAACTGTGGGTCAAGGAGGTGAGCTCATTGAGCTGTTTTCTCATCTACGATATACAGCGAATAAAGACAAAAGAGATAGCTAGATAGATAGATAGATAGATAGACAGATAGCTATAGAAAATGAAGCCGTTTCCATTAGTGCTCATTACTTTTAGTGATAAAGATTTCTTCCAGTGTTAACATGATGTTCAGTATGAGACTGTTTGGGGTGTATCTCTCTCACACCCAGATTCACATATCAGTGCACAATAAGAATAAGCTTAATAAAGGAAAAGCAAAAACAGAGAATATATTTCAGACAGATTGAGTCCTGGCATGCAGAAAGTGTCAGATTTCCAAAGATTGCTTATCTCCTTTGATCTGGATCTTTCTTTCTGGGGCATGGAAACACACCCAGGCTGGAAACCCAACCCACTGTCCAATTAAATGGCTGTATTATCAGGAAGTGTATTATTATTTCCTTTTTTTGTCAAGTCTAAATGGAAACGAAATATTTGTTGACAGTACCTGCTGCGTGAATGAGGAGACCGAGAGTTGCTGTGGTGCTGCCAGTGTATACACTCTGTGAAACTAGAGAGGGAGACAGACATAGAAGGAATGCTGTTATACTTGTACTGCATATTTTATCTGTTGGTTTATCAAACCATTTGGATTGAGAATAAACAAACTGAAACTACATTAGGAAGCAAACTCTGATATTTAGTAAAACTAAAAATGTTATGCTTTAAGTAATGGCTCAGCCCTTTCACTCAGATCCAATTCAGGAGGGTTTTAATACATCAGATCTTACAGGCTTAAAAATGATCTAATGATGACTTAATGCTCTTGTATTACAGCAAGATAAACATGAATATGTTCTCAGTGACAGATTACTTGACTTGTAGGAAAGAACACAGTAACCCATGCTGTTTACCGCGTGCAGAGCAGTAGTCAGCAATCTGATCAACCACAAACATCAGCGTGAACCCCAGGACCAGTGACGCTCCAATGAAGACATGTGGACGCAGTCCTTTCTCTGTGGAAGGCTTGAGAGTAGAATTCGAATCGGAGGCATTCAGCTTAGTTGTTACAATCGAGCAAAATGAATCTGCAGAATGAAACAGTAAAAACATGAACATTGGAGCAGCAGGTGACTCTTATAGAGTTTAGCAAATTATATTTCTCAAATAATATTTTCCCTATAATATAAACAGAAAAGTAGTATTTTCTGAGCTAATAGAAACAATGAAGGATACATCGATACCTATATTAAAATGAACAAACTGCTTAGTATTAATCAATCAGGAGAATCATGGCAACATTTTATTTAGCAATGAACTTATGCTGAGATTTAGTTTAGGATGTCATGGCATTTAGACAGTATCTTTAAGAGAGAGTGCGAGAGCAGCCAACCTGAGTGTGCAGAGCATTCTGCAAGCATGTTCATTTAAAATGTGTGCAAAGTGCCATGAATTGCACCTTGACTCGTGAGCAAAGTGTAGATGATGGCGAGCGAATGGGGAAAGAAGCGCATGTCTTGGTGGTCAGTGCTCGCCGAAGTGAAGTGCTCTCATATGCAACAGCTTCTCTGTATGCTAGAACATAATTCACTGCACCTTACGCTCATTTTTTAATGATCACGCTCACTGATACTGCTCTGCGTGCTCCGGTTGGTTTCCCTTGCACTATGTATTTAAGATATTGTGCAGGAAGATGCTGCATTAGCTCCTCTTGATATTTTCACAGACCACAGTTTGCAAGGTACCCTAGGCTTAGATCACACAGTATCATGTAATATCAGGTGTTGGTATTGGGGGATTTTTATGAGTACAAGTAGGAGTGAGTTAGCACAGTACTGGACTGATACAAACAATACCAGTATTGGTATTGATGCATCCCTAGAAATTACAATGGCTATGTTTACATGCACATCAGTATTCCGATATTAATCAGAATTTGGCAATATTCTAATTAGTATTGAGTCACGTAAACGCCGCAATCCGATTGCCCGATTCAGATAATATTCTGATTCCCATCCCTGGAACATGCCTGTTTCAATGGGAAATTTGTTGCATGTAAACACCTTATTCAGAAAATCCACTGAAAGGAGATATATGTGCATGCTCAGTCCACAAGGAATTGTGGGTGCTAACAGATGCTTAGCTGTAGGCTACGTATTTAGGAATGGCAACTCAGGCATACTTACAAATACCATGTATACAGGAATATTCCGATGCCTGTACGCATATAAACATCATATTCAGAATATGGCTACAACTCGAATATAGACCTTAAACGAAATTTGATGTGCATGTAAACATAGCCAATGAACAACACATAGAGGATCATATTGAGCATCAGTTCGCAGGGGGGATCGCAGGTGGGATAGATTTAAACACAGGCACAAATGATTGGTAAGTCAACACAATATTCTAACATTTTGATCAATACATGGATTTAACAGCAGCAAAAATATAGATATTATAAAATATTATAAATACAAATATTTGTCTCTCTTTTCTTTGAAGTGTATCAGCTGAGTAAAAGTTTGCATTCATTCTGAATCAGTGGTTAGGTTATAAGTAGAATTGCCTCACCTCTGGATGACCCCTCCAGTAGCTCCACCCCCTCCGGAATAATAATCGCGAGGGCGGTGCCACACAGAAGCCCCGCCCCCAGCACTGTAATAAACTTCTGTTTCTGCTGTTAGGGTGTGGATAAGTTAAGCATTTTTAATACAAAACTGCTCTAAAATCATAAAGCACATACATTATATTTATATTCACGTAATATAGATCTATATTCTTTTATCAGTCCAAAAGTTACATGATTATTAGAGAGCACAAATATAGTTTAAACTTTATTAAAAAGAAAAATATTTGTCAGACTTATAGTATAACCTGGCAAAAGTCCAAATCCCTGTGTTCCTAGACACTTAGAGTTTGAGTACACTCCTATTAGGAATGATCGAAGCATTAATATTGTTAATATTTTGAATATGTTCTGAGGTTTGTATACTCACACTAGCATACTGAATAGAAAGTCAGATTAGTATTAAAGTATAGGCAGAGCGGCAGTTTGTTCTTTTGAGACACTTCTTTAGACTGAAATGTTGACTATGACAGGTTTGTTGTTACCTGGGAGAAGTTGATCAGTAATGGAATGAGTCCGAGCAGAAAACATCCCACAAACATCGCGACAGAAATTAAAACAACAGCCAGGGCTCCGTCCATCGCTTCCACGTCTTCTTTCTCCTGTCCTTCACTGCACTAACCTGTATTATACTCAAGTGTCCTACTCCTCACACACACACACACACACATGGTCCAGGGAAGACCGTGGAACAGGTAAACGGTGGAGTGTAGGCCCTCGTGATGTTGTCACGTAGCGCACACTTTCAAACTTTCCACGTCGCAGTTTTAAGCAAATCGACTGGAGTTCTTCATATTAACAATGAAAATATACCCTCTAGTGGACAAGTACAGGAACTACACCAATGACGCAGGATATCTGGAGGCACATCACAAGACTGCAGCACGAGACTGCACAACCAAAAGTGTGATCACTAATAATAATAATAATAATAATAATAATAATAATAATAATAATAATAATAATAATAATAGGATTCCTCAATTACTCGTAGCACTTTATTAACTTGGCTAACAGTTTGTGGACACCTGACCATCACATCCACATATTGGCTTTGCACAAACTGTTGCCACAAAGCTGGAAGCACACAATTGTACACTCTTTGTATGCTATAGCATTACAATTTCCCTTCGCTGAACCCAAGGAGCCCATAGCTGTTCCGGCATAACACAAGGTTGGAGTGAAAGAACTCGTGGTTCCTGCACAGAGCTCTGACCTCAACCCCACTGAACACCTTTGGGATGAAGTGGAACACTGAGTGCATCCCTCCTCGCTCGAAAACAGTGCACGACATCACTAATGCGCTTTTGTGTGAATGTGCAAATCCCCACAGCCATGCTCCAAAAATCTAGTGGAAAGCAAAGAGAGTGGAGTGGAGGTGTTATAACAGCAAAGAGGAACTAGATTTGGAATGGGATATTTTTTGCAAGTACATATGGGTGTGATGGTCAGGTGTCCACAAACTTTTGGCCATATAGAGTAATAAAAAATATCAAAACAATGGAATTATAATGACAAGATAATATATGTAAACAGTAACCCAAGCATAGTACTCTGGGTTTGATCTTGAGCTTGAGATACTGTCACATGTTCTCCTGGTGCTTGCATTGGTTTCCTCCGTGTGTGTGAATGAGTGTGGAAATGTGTGTGAAGGGTGCCATGTGCTGGAATGGTGCCCTTTCCCGGGTGAAGAGTCGAGCAGCTTAACCGCTCCCAGGTTTTCACGTTACAATTTGTTAATGAGGCGACGGTTAACACTGGCTATCTCAAAATCTCAAAACACTGTTTCACTTATCTCCATTTAAGTGTTCCTGGAAGGGGCGAGTTTTCAGCCATTACTTGTAGGTTGTGTGTAATCTGGAATCAGTTCAACTATTTATTTCACCACCATGGAGAGATACACAAAGAGTCAGAGTTTAGAATAAAAAAATTGGTTAAAGGAATGTTGAGTCAAGTTTTAGCAGTAAAGGCTGAATTTATTGTTTTAAAGACATGGAAGGCTCTGAAGTGGACATCATAAAAAAGATTTCTGAGGAACAAGGAAAGCTACAATAGAAAACGTTGAGACCAGAGTAGCACTGTTTGCATTCGACAGCTGACACAATAAAAGGGATGCTTAGTGTTCTTGAGGGGAAAAAAAAAAAAAAAAACAACAACTTGATTGACTGTACATGTCTGAGCTGTACACATGTCCATAAATGCCACAGTTTAGTGTTCATGAGAGCAGTGCAGTGACAGTCTATTTACACACAAAAATTCCAAGTTCCAACAGCTCCACTTTAGTCAAATAGTGGTCTCCTTCTATAATGAGAAACTGTAGCAAATGAAATAAATAAAATCTCAGAAACAAACCGAAACATCGACAGAGATGTGTGCGTAAAGTGCAGCCTCCAGGTCATATTTCATGATTTTAAAATCATCATCTACAGGGTCTAACACCCACCAGAGGTACAATGACAAATTAATCAGATAAACATGGGGATTTCCTTAACCCAAGGACTAACATCGTATATCCAGTAATGGAAATGCTGCATCATCATGAGTGTTTTACATCACCATGATTCATGCTTAAAGTAACATGAGAAGCAGCATCATTGCCACTGGAACATGAGTAGAAGCTATCACTGCGATTCATAAATTAGTGAGATTATATGATTTACATCATTTTTCAAGTGTCAGTACAGAAAAATTTGCATCATTTCTCTTTCTAACATGTAGTCATAGGCTCACAAACTACTCACCATGGTTTCATGACAGAATAAGGCAAGCCAAACATTTGACAGTAATTCATGTAAACAATTAAAATACATGGACTATTATTCGTTTTTCAGTACCAACCAGGACCTGTTGATATGGCATATGATTTTACAGTGATACACTCACACTCACTTTCTCTTTATTGCTCTTACATTCCACAACGTTCCTTTAGTTGCTGCTTCTAAAAAGCAGGTTGGACACACAGAAACCCACAAAGACAGAGACATGACTCAGGATCAGACATTTAAAGTTTTGCTCATTCACTTTTGCTTGCATTTTGTGTCACAGGACGTAAAAAGTTGCATTCAGTGGTGGACTATATTAATTGCTACATTGTTTCGAATTTATGGCAGAAGAGAGAGGATTTTGTTGTTTAACCAAAAAAAAAAAAAAGAAAAAAGAAATAAAAAAAAGAAAAGGAAAGGAAAGTTGAATACACAACTCTCATGCTAGAACGTGCAAGGAAGTGACGACCATACAAAATCTGTCTTTGAGAACATCCACCAAAATCAAGATTTCACAAGATCACGTTACAATCAGGCAGTAAAGGCATCTAAATCAGTGTTATAACCCCACAGGCTGTTTAATAAAGTAGTCAGTAAATCTCAGGATGAATGAGAGTGTCTCTGCAGCCTAACCCTGACAGTAATTAATAACCCACAGTCTAGCCAATGATTTGTTGGATAGACGGTTCTGCTTCAGCACGGATCCACGTAGCGCTAAAACAATTCAGTGAGATGGTAAATGTAGAAGAGCCACAGCAGCTCTGTGTTTAGGTCAGCTTTAAAACACTGCATGAAAGCAAACTACTTGGTGCTTCCTTAATTTTTTTTTTTTTTTAAATAAAAAGTGTTCAGTTACAGCTGAAGCCACAAAGAACATTCGTAACATTAACAATTTGGCTCATCACTGCAAAACTGACATATGCTTTTTTTTTTAATGGAGGAAAAAAAAAAAAAAGACAACCCTGCATTTCCAAAGATAGCAAGTTGGAGTGTATCCAGATAAATACTCACCTTTAGAGAACAGTTTACATTTCTGAACCCACGAACCTACTGATTAAAAACTCGTAACACAAAATAGGTGCATAATGCATAAATACCATGATCAAAAGGATTTCTCCCAAAGCAAAACCAAAAACATTATCAATAATGCTCAAGGAACGGATTTGCACCCACTACAGTTTCCTCCATCTAAAGGTGATGCAGGTGATCGAGAGCCAGTCGTACATGATGTGAACAAGCTATCATGAAGCAGCATGAGTGCCTCAGTGAACTTGATTAGATTTAAGTTAGTGTGTAATAGCACAAGTGGCATTTTCCACGTCAAGTAAGAAAGGAAATGGTCAAGCTTTGTTAGTGTTTGCTAGTTGCCCTCCAAACCCAAAGGAAGGAACGTATCCAAGTGTGACCCCCTGGTCCGGACAGGCATAAGGGTCCTGGAGCACAGCTTTATCCGATCTCAGTACAGTGTGTTTGCTTTTGATCTAATTATAGTCTGTTTAGCTCTATTTACTGAATGTAGTGTGCCTCACTGGTGCACCTCGTTGTCAATGAGACTGTCCTCTCCTGACTGGAAATCTCCCTCGTTGACAGCAGAGCCCGGTACGATGAGCTCATCATCCTGTGAGGAACCCTGGCCATACTCCTCACCACTCCCGGAGCCTGACTCCTCTGGGCCCTGCTCCTGCAGAACCTGTGCGATGTACTTCTGCTGAGGGACAGGAGGAAAAGGGGAAAATGTAATCAGATGTAAAACAACTGAAGCTGGTTGGAAGAACGTTCCATCTTTTTGCAAATATTTATTATTCTTTGGTGTTTTACAGCAAGGACCAACATAATCCCAATACTTCCCCAACATCCAGATGTGACTACCTTGAGAAACAAGCTCTTGTGTTTCTCTATCAGTAGAGTATGTCTCTCTGTTAGGGCTGGGCAATATGACATCACTATACTTTCGTACAATACATGATATGTATCACTTTATATATTATAGCAAAATAACTCCTGACAAAACAAGTGCTGCATTAAAACTAAGGATGTCATAAAACATCAATATATCGATTATTGATCAGCACATTATTTTCTTGATGCGTCTTTGAGATATCAATATTTTAAAATTACATTTAAATGGGTTCTTTGCATTTGCTAGCTGTTTTACACTGTACTCTATTTGACTACTGTTTAATGCTGCCTGGCGTAACAGCTCTGGGTGACCAGAAGGAAGAGTTATACCAGATCCTGGAGATAGACCTGACCTAGCTAACTCATTCAGGAACAAATAATACGGCTCCATCTACTAGATCTTCCCGATATGACACTGTCTGTGTGGTTTTGATGCTGCATTCGTGGCAACATGTAATTCCCCATCTACAACTTGTAGAAGCCAGTGAAAACACCCCCTCAGCTTACAGATTCAACTCGTCAATCCGAGTGGTCTTCTCAACTAACAGTTCCTTCCCTGTTTACTGAGTTACTTCAAATCAACATGGCCGCTCACGGTAAGAACAGTGTAAAGTCCTCCTTCTCTACTTTTAAATGAGTTTATAACAGTATTGGCTTTAGAACAGTTAATATACAGACACAATACTTGGTTAAATCCATAACACTGACTATATTAATCACTGTTTTTGAGAAGGTAATCATCAACATTAGAGTTATCACTACCAGCTGACCAGCTTGTTGCTAAGCTACTCGCTATTGTTCGCTGTTGTTGCTGTACTGCATTTTCATTCCAGAATTTTGCATGAATGCCTGAAGTTCACTATAATATAACAGTACAAATAGCCACTCAGACCTATAACTGTAAAAGTGTGGTTAAAGTAGCTTTTCACAAGTAGCTTCCAACTTGCAACTTACCACTTACAAGGCACCATAAACACAGGATGAGAGCATAAACGTAGGTCTACGCTATAGATTTAAGCATGCGCTGCAGCAGCCAGTAGTTATATTTGAAATTTACTGATAAAAATAGATAATCATTAGGAAAATTTCCAGATTATCAATTCATTAAAGCCATCGATAAGACTGAAAAGCAGGGCAAGAATTCTGCTGTCATATATTTCACCTGAGCCATATACATTTCTTTAATCTTTATGTGAGAATATCAAAATGTAAAACTGGGTACTCATAGCAATTATGAGAGTTATGCGAATTTATGTCATGGTGTGATGAGTTACTTGTAAGAAAATGACAGACAACCCAATACACTCATAGCCATTCAATCTCACCGCAGATTTGGTAGGTGGGGAGGTGCCAGGCGGCTGTCCATTCTCTACTCCATCCATGTCCTGTGAGTCAATCTATAGAGAATACACGAAGCACAGGTTCACAGAAAAATACAGTATAGTACATACAACCACTTTTATGGACGTGGATTATAGACTTACCGTGTAATTGTGTGCGCTTAGGTACTTAAAATGCCCGAACACAACGTGAGAGACGCAAACTATGATGGTGATGATCAGAACCACAAACGTGAACATTGAGGTGGCAGCGAGAAACCCTAGGAAGAGCAAAGACGACAAAGAACAGATGATATAACTGAAAAATTTGTTAGGAAAAAAAAATAATGATGCCTTTATTGATTCTATTCAAATTAATAAATTAATTAGTGTTCGAATCCAATACATGAATACTGAATATTGAAAATCTTTTATACACGGCACCTAGATGACAACACTTTTTAATCATTCAACAGTCTCTATGTCCGACGAGCTTGGTTTAAGGCTCGGAGTGCCAAACGTTGTGCTGGCTTTGTGCTAAACAGGAGCTAAACAGTATGGCATGTTGGAGGGGAGGTTGGGTAATTTGCTGCCATTATTTTCCAGCGTCTAGTACAGTGTGCATTACAGAGAATACAAAGTAGTACAAAATATACACAATACTTCAGCTAGTGGAATTTTAAATTAGCTATCTGCAGTAATCATTTATGAGCATGGTAGTACCAAAATATTTAATGAAAGTCACACAAAAGAAAAAGACTGTTTCCTAGAAGGCGGCTCACCTGTGCGTACAGTGGAGAAGAAGAGCAACCAGAAGAGGCACAGGATGGGTGCAGCCACCACCTGGTTCACAGCTCCAGAGTGGATCTTCTTATCCAGTTTGGACGGCAGGTAGGCGTAGTACATATTATACCTGTCCACCAGGTGCTTTAATAACATGTACATTAAACCTAAACGGAGGACAGAGGGAGTGGTTAAAAGTTTCAGGTAAGTTTCAGGAACTTCATGAAGTCTGCTTTGTCTTTTTTTTTTGTGCCTTTTTGTTAGCCTTAGCATTATTATTCTCACCCTACAGTGAGTCACCCTGAAAAATATTATCTCAATGCAAAACCAGATTTGTCAGGTCAAACTTGACACACTTTTCAGACTTATTCGTCATATGGCATCAGTTCCTGGCATAAGCAACATGTCTGTGCTACTGCCATCAAGCCACAGTTTTAGGCATCAAAATTGGCATGGCATGGCTCTTGTTGCCCCAATGCTTTTAACATACACATATTATTTATTTATTTCTCAATAGCTAGTTCCCCCATATCACATGACAGCTACAAGATGGGGATGGGTTAAAGCACATGGACTGAAATGCTTTGAACATTATATGCAAAGGTTTTTTTTTTTCCTATCACTGTTGTAATGCTTAGGACACTAAGACAATGCCAACAGATAAGTACATCCTCAGAAGAAGTCATTAAGAATGCTTTATGGACGAGAATGTAGTCGACATTACAGCCATTACACTTTGCAGGGAAGGATTGCAAAATGATCTTCCATTAGTTGAGTTTTCACCATCCAAAAAGACTGCTGCTTTACGTGAAGATGTGTCGTGGAGTAATGTTACAACTGAACCAGGGTTTTAGTAAAACTCAATCGATAATGCTTAGGTATATTATAAAGCAGCTAATATTTATAGCCAAATGGTCCGAGAAGTCATTAAATTTTTTTTTCCATATGTTCAAGGGTTGGGTGGGTTTGAGAAGCTTACCGAAAGGAACGATGATCGGACAGCTGATGCTGTAGGTCATGACTACAGTGAAGACGTTCATCAACCAGGCATACGCTGCCCCGAACTGGAACTCGTACGCTTGATGCTGTGAAAGCAAATCTCACATTAATTCAGCTTCATGATTCATTGTATTTTTTTTTGTTATCCTAATGAATGCATCATGAAGGGCTGTGCTTTAAAGTATGTGTAACTATGATGAATTGCAAAAAAAAAAAAAAGCAATGTAAAAAGGCATCTTTTTAAAATAGCAATCAAAAAGGTTTATTCATTTATCTTGTTTGTACTCCCATCTATGCATGCAATCTGTAAGCATATGAAGGGGTTTCATGTCTTTCCACAAGAAGTGTACACTGTATGGCCAAAAGTATATGAACACCCCTCCTAATTACTGAGTTCAGGTGTTTCAGCCACACCCACTGCTAAAAGGTGCACAACAGAAAAGTTTGTTGAGGGATATAGGTCTGGGGCTGTTTTTCAGGGTTTGAGCCCCTTAGTTCCAGTGAAAGGTAAAGTTAATGCTACAGCAAGACATTTCTGACAACTGTATGCTTCCAACTTTGTGGCAACAGTTTGGGGAAGGCCATTTCCTTTTTCAGCATGACTGTGTCCCTGTGCACAAAGCAAAGTCCTTAAAGACATGGTTTGATGAGCTTGGTGTAGAGGAACTCCAGTGGCCTGCAAAGAGCCCTGACCTCAACCCCACTGAACATCTTTGGGATGAACTGGAACGTCGATTGTGAGCCAGGCCTTCCAAATACTTTTTTGACTAAATGGGTACAAATTCCCAAAAACACTCTTCAAAATCTTGTAGAAAGAGTTCCCAGAAGAGTGGAGACTGTTACAGCTACAAAGTGGGGCCAACTCCATATAAATTCCTATGGTTTTTGATTGGGATCTTCAACAAGCTCACGCAGGTGTGATGGTCAGGTGTCCACATACTTTAGGCTACATCATATATATAATGTTAATAGTGAATAAGGCATTAACTGGTTCCTACGCCTATTAGCACCTTAGAATGTATACATGTACGTGATGTGCCAATACGCAAAAACATGGAGATATGGGGTGTCTGAGGAAATTCACTACCTTCTTGACGTTGCGTCTCTCGGCTGCAGAGCGAGCCAAGCACAGACGAATCATGTACATGAGCAGACCCGGAATGCGCAATAGGTCCATGGCATTACCAATGAAGGCCGAGGCAATGACGTAGTTAACAAAGAAAGCCCCATTATCTGGAAGAAATACACATCTGAAGCACAGAGAGAAAAACATTTCAGTAAAAATCTATGGACAGTCACCTCAAGAAATAATATCTATTTAGAGCTGTTAATGTTGTAAAATAAAATTAAACTGATAGGGGTATAGTATAATATTCCCAGAATCCCTTAAGGTACAGAATGGCCTGCTCATGCAA
Source organism: Pangasianodon gigas (assembly GCA_022758105.1). Classification (NCBI taxonomy): domain Eukaryota; kingdom Metazoa; phylum Chordata; class Actinopteri; order Siluriformes; family Pangasiidae; genus Pangasianodon; species Pangasianodon gigas. The sequence goes on from CM040456.1 coordinate 26,327,438, forward strand.
TAACTTACTCGAATCTCACTGTAGCGTGAGCCAGGAACTTCTTGTCAAAAAGCCAGCGAAAAAACAAATCCAAACTACATTAGGAAAAGAATGAAGACACAGCATATTACTAAAGTGACAGCACACTTCCTCATAGTTAAAATACTCTAAACAGCAATGATAAGCCAACCCAAAGTGTTGGCAATAAGAGTGCAATAAGGAAAAATGTGCAGCCTTCATCTACGCATAAGATTTACAGGAATTTATATGCCCAGAGAAATCTATTTGATACATTTCAAAATACTGAAAAATATAGAGTATTTAATCCTATACAGTAATGTACAGAAGTGTAAGATAGTCCAAAGTTTCCACACTGTATTTTCCTCCAGTTACAAGAATTTTATGTATTAGGAGGTCTACCTGCTGAGGCCCAGAGATGGCAGCAGCAGGACCATAAAGATGAGGAAGGTGTAGCACTTGTGCATGGTGGTTCTGTTCTCCCCAGAACTGTTAGGAAAAAGTCCCAAAAACACCAGAATGAGTGAGTGTCCAAAGTGTGTGTCCAATAAGGCATGTAGGAATGATTTTTCATTTTTTCACAGGTTAATTAGCATCTTTCCAATTTTAAACAACATAAAATAGAAATTTAATATAAATTAAAATATATAAAATACACAACTGCTAGAAAAATAATCTCCTATATTAAGAGTGTCAAAATGCACAGAACTCTTATCCTTTCCTGTGCCTCCTTTATGTGCTCTTCTAATACAGCGCTAGTTGATGTGTGTGACAGAAAGGAAGCAGGGAAGCGAGTGTGTACCGTGTCCAGTGTGCCTCAAAGAAAGCGGAGTAGTACACGATGGTGGGCAGCAGGGCCGAGAAGCACCACAAGAGCAGAGTGGGGAAGAACTGGGTGATTATGGGATTCTGGAAGTCCAGACCAAAGCAGAACACAGTGAAGAGAAGAACAAGGCATGGGGGTGACAAATTAAAGTGCATTCAGTTTATTACTTTATAATATCTAACTCAAAGTTTCTAAGTCAAAGTTTCATAAAACACAGCATGCATGTATAGAGTGAGGGCAGTCACACTCGTGTTCAATGCAATACCTACTTACATTCAGGTACTCTACAGGTTTTGTAACGTTGAACTTGTCCATGGTAGATATGATGATGGCAGGAGTGGTGAGAAAGAAGAGCAGGAGAAAGAGGAAACAGTTGATAATTAAGCAGCGGACCCACCAGGATATGCCGCCTATTGACAAGTGCTCCCTGCAGGAGAAATGACAAAATTACTACCTAACCTATGTATACTACTGGCTCATTTGTCAAAAAAGGGCTTTGTCTGTATCGCTGTCCGTGTGGTGATTAAGATGGAGGAGAGTCAGACTGCTCCGAACAGAGGCTCTTACCAGTAGACGTTCTGTGGGTCAGGAGCGTAGGTGACTGACCATTTGTGTGTCTGTAGGATGCTGCTGTACGGCGAGGATTTGGGCTCGCGCCGACAGTGACAGCCATGAAACTTACACGCATTAAAGTCCTTAAGAATGCTAAGAAGGAAAATTACAATATGTTAAATGTTAAGTCTAGTAAACTTTGAAAAAAAAAAACCCAAATGAATAAAAGTGACAAGAGCAAACAAAATTCTACAGTTTTGTTTTTGGTCAAGATTTCCACAAGAGAGATAAAAAGTCAATTCAGCAGAAGGCACTAATGCACCATTTCTAGCTGATATTAACATGCGTCTTGAGGCCAACATATGGTCAGAAAGCAATCAAAAATAAATCAACAGGCATTACACTGAAATTCCAGTCTACTGGATATGTTCTTGAAACACAAAATGTATTGCTGCAATACAGGCGCACTGTTATCACTATATTTGGGCCAGTTTTTAAAAAACTGATGATCTCGACGCATGTAAACACTAATGTGAGTCTGTGAAGATAGCTTCTCAAACCTACAGTGCAGTCATGGCTTCATTCTGGAAGGTGACGAAGGCCATTTCCAGAGGCTTAGTGCTGACCTTCTCTTTCTCCTTCTTATAATCCTCTCTCAGCTTAGACTCCAGCTCAGTGTAGTAGTTCATTGCTTCCCTCTGCACAACACCATGAATTTTCATTAATACAAGGTCAAAGTCACATACGAAAATACATAGGTGTTCGCTGAAGTGATGGCATAAAAATACTACAGATCAAGATGGTCAGACAGATTACTGTCCCAAACACAGAAGCACAGCACCGTTCATTTGACAGTCACATACACTAGAAAGTATACATTATTACATAATGTGTTATATTTATTATATAGCGGTACACACAGAAAAAAAAAATCCAAGCAGATGAGTAACAGATGATGAAAGATAAATGTCACAGAGGACCAAGTGGTGTAGTGGTAAAGTGTGAGGATCTAATGAAGTCCCAAGAGGTGCAAATGAGCTAATCTAATGTGTTTAGGCCTTCATGTGGTGTAATTCTCAGCACACTGTCACTAGTAAAATAGCTGCTTTTAATAGACTAACCAAAAACCATGAGGCAAGTGAGAAATAATAATAAAAAAAAAAAAATCAACCAGTCATGCTTTCACTATTGACTAAAATGGCACAAGCCTTTAATTATTTACCAGCCACATCTGTATGATTACAGTTATTTACCAGCCACATCAGTATGATTACAGCTGGGTTAATACTTTGTATAGAGGATTTGACTGTTTTTTTTCTGCATTACTCCATTTCATTATACTTTTCCAAACAATGTTGCTGCTGCCTGTTTATTAAGTTTCAATATCTTGTTAAGTCTTCAGTAGGTTGGTTGTTTTCATTAGACTTTCATTAGGCTTCAGTCAGGGGAAATAAATATTCAGGCAAGTTTTGGTTTTGTTATTTTATATACTTCCAGTGCATATATCCACTTCAAATTTACAGACATAATGTCTTTTGATTTTGTACCTATGAATATGAAAAGTATGTACTCATAAACATAAACAAAGATATATTAAAAAAACAACACCACCACAATTGATAGGGGGAAAAGTATCTATTTGTCCAAAAACATTTTTGCAGCATTTATATCTAGAACTTTATTTATATTTATGTTTGTTTGTTTGTAATTTAATGCCATGCCAGCTACCATGGCTATTTTCATGGTTAAAATGTAGCAAAATATGAAGAATTATCTTCGCTAAAAGATCTAAAACTATATCTGGCCTCAGTTCATTAAAAAATCTTTTCATATGAATCAAATGAATTAAAAAAAGAAGAAGAAGGAGAAAAAAAAAAAAAAAAAAAAAAAAAAAAAAAAAAAAAAAAAAAAAAAAAAAAAAAAAAAAAAAAAAAAAAAAAAAAAAAAAAAAAAAAAAAAAAAAAAAAAAAAAAAAAAAAAAAAAAAAAAAAAAAAAAAAAAAAAAAAAAAAAAAAAAGAGTCCTAGAGGAGTTGAAACCATCACAGTCCATTAAAATAGGCGGAGGATCTTCCCCCGTTAACAAAAACTTGTGAGTGAGTCTGGAGTGGCCTATTCGGCAACGGGTGTAGAAGATATGGTCCCAGCAAATTATCCAAGCAGAAACAACATTTCTTTATATTTATGTAACCAGTTTTAAGTGTCCGAATACTTTTTCCCCCCTATCAAATTTGTTTTTTAAACATATCTTTGTTTATGCCTATGAATACATTCCTTTTGTTCATATTTATAAGTACAAACGCAAAATATGCTACGTGTGTACATGTGAAGTGGATACATACACACCAGAAGCATATATAATAACAAAAACAAAAGTGTCCTGACACTTATGTGCCCTCACTGTACTACAAAACATCTCATATTTCTCATTTTCACTGGTTTTCTCAGCCTGTGCATTTACAGAGCACGCAAACAAAGCTGACTCAATCCTACTGATCATGATCTGTAACAGGACCCATATATGCTGGATGATACACACCTGTATATAACACAGGTGTCTATGCAGTCCAAAAATGAACCATTTTTGCTAAACAACTTGTGTTATATAACATGATTCTGTACTCTGCATTTTATCCAATAAATACCTGTGGCCCTAAAGAGGTCTCACCTGCTCACAGCCCTTTATGACGCAGCAGCAGAGGTGGCCACATGGTTTGGGGTTGATCATTGTATGCACATGCTCCCTGTTAAACAAGTCAGTGTAGAACTTCTTGCTGCGTTCCGTCTTCTTCCTGTGGAGAGCAGCTCAGTAATGATCTTATCACCGCTCGGGCATATAAATAATCTCAGCAGCCCACAAGCATGCTTTTAGCTGTTTAAAAGAACTAAGTTGCACATGGTTAATGTTCACCTTTCAGAGTCCAGATACATGAGTCTGGCCACATCATAACAAATGCGTGCTTCCAGCACGACGCAATTTTCATATGCTTGCCTGTGTGTAAAGAGGAGAGAGAAGAGGTGTGGAGAAAAGAGAAGAAAAAGGAGAGAGTGGAAAAGAGAGTTCAATTAGTGACTAATTTTCTGAATCCCTGCTGGAAAATCAATATAAGGACCGGCTTTACAAATTAACTAGTACAGATGAAAATAATTATAGGAACAAAAATCTGATTTCTAATGTCATGTCGACAGCATTATGTAAATCTATCTGAGATAACCAGGTAATCTTTCTACCGACAATGAAGACTTTGCCAGTGCTTGTGAGCAGCCTGATTTACTTTCAAATATATATGTGAATGTTGTGTTGTGTATAGTGTTTGTCATCTTCTATGTCTAACAATGCTTGAGTAACTAACTAGTTAGGAGAACTAGCTAGCTTTCTATTTATTGTGCATTATACTATATTTAGATATCTCCCCATCTTCTTCCTAATCTGGTCATCTGCTAAATCCCACCCACCAGCCCGCTTTCCCCAACATACGACTGCTACCAACTGGGGATGGTATGGGCTATCATGTGCTTCCTCCGAGACACATGAAGCTAACACCATGCTGCTCATGCGGAGTCACAAGGCAGATGAACACACTATCTACCCTCTTCCACATACATGAGCTCACAGACATACATGATTGTTTACTGCTGCTACAACTGACTGGGGAAAGAGAGCACGTCATCCCTCCCACGCCAAGAACACCCAGCTTCTGATGGCATAGTCAGAATTATAATGTAAATTTTACACATGTTTTATCCTATGCTTTTAGAAATGTTATGCTAGATACCAACTGCTTTTCATTTATTTAAAGTGCAATATGTAGTGACTGTATATATCTATTTATGTCTATAACTTATAAATTATACCATATAACTTCATGTACATGATACCATTTTATAGTAAATGTGTAACAGATAATCTGGGTCTCACTGCTGACAACTGCAGAAAATGTGTGTGTTCCTGTCTTTGGCTGTGACCTTGTATACAGCCAGGAATCAAAGTTACTAAGGCAACCCCACTACTGTGCAGCTAAAATAATATAAAGTGTAAGCGATAAATAATTTCATGTTTGAGTGTCATGAACTTTAGTGGCCTTACTCAAAGTGAAGCTTTATCTGACTCTCTTCTGCAAATTTGTTGATGCCATGAATGAATAAAGTGCGTTTCACCTGTGAAAGGAAAAAAAAGGAGAAAAAAAAAAAAGCATTTCAAAATTCGCTCTTTCAGCTGGAACGATATAAGTTACGAATTATGAAGTACTTGATTTGGAGTGTGCTCTTGGTGTAAAAGACCAAGATATTTCAGTAGTGCTGTAGCCCTCTCACCAAATCGTCTTCCTTGTAGTGCATCTTGGAGGTGTGTCGCCTCATGCTGTAGACGGTCAGTAACAGATAAAGGAATGCAAAGATAGTGTGCAGCCATAGCAGGTTATTCCTGTGTTAATATAAAGGGGACAGAACTCATACATCAATTTTAATTAAAGTCTATTATCATACACACAAATAATTCATACAATGAACCACAAAAGCTAAAAAAAAATAGGATTCTACCCAGAGTTTAAGTTGGCTATTGTTGTTCTCCCAAAACTGTATGCATTATGATCTGTGAAGCACAAGAAAAGTAATAATGAGCAATTCCTGAATGCTTGTTTCAGAGCACAGAAATCTGTTTAACTAGATCATTAAACTCACATGGCTGCAATTAAACATGTGAAATATACTGACTGAAGAAGATGGTGGTTATTTTTAGAACAAAAGACATTATCAGAATTATCGACCAAAATCTCTTTGGGATAGTCCTGTGCACTAATCACTCACCCAGAAGGTCTCCTGAGAAGTTGACAGGCAGGATAATGCCCACTGACAGCACGCCCACCACCACCAGCAGACCTATGATGTGGCGCTGGAACGAGAGGTAGTGCACTGCGTCCTCGCCACATTTTTCCCTGATCTCATCATCTCTGAGTGTTTAAAAAAAAAGAAGCAGAGATATACTTAGAGCGCTCAGATATACTATCACACAAACAATATTTCAAAAGGCTTTCACACACAGCCCACTTATCTCACCCTTCCAGCACTCACAATAACTGAAAGAGAATATAAGTACACAGCACTCACTTGATCCTGAAGATGGCTGTTAGCCAGGAACAGAAACCCTGCACGGAAGACACACAACATTTTTATAGAGCGTGTACACACACACACAAACACGTGACACTGACATGGTATTAGCTTTGCAGTGTGTGTGGTGTTACTATAAGTGTAGCTGTACAATATGGAGTGTATAACTGCTGCTATAGATGACTGTAAGTACAAGGAGGGGGTATCTGATAAACTGCCAACTGAGTGTATAAGGCATATTAGCCATTAAGATATTCCTTGAGTTTCTTTTTTGGTCACGGCTGCACACACTAGTTTACACATTGTGGCCTGCTCCCTGTGGAAAGTGGGAAAGGGAAAGTCAAACAGATATCCGTGACACTAAGCAGAGTAAACCTTTACAAAACATGTAAGTGTGTATTTAAGGCCTGCACAGGGAGTGACATAGTGAGAGGTGTGTGCCAGTGTGTGCTGGTTAAG
>CM040456.1:26336584-26363542 GCA_022758105.1 Pangasianodon gigas
AAAAAAAAAAAAAGAAAAAAAAGAAATGGGTGTGATGAGATCACGTGATGACAGACTCACTGAGGAAAGAGAAACCCTCTCATGTCAGTGAAAACTTTTTCAACTCCACCGCCACTTAAAGTAGTGATTCTTAACATATTTAATATTACTATAACTGAGACTGTTCGGAGACTGAGACCAGTGCAATTCACTGGAGAAGAATGAACAATGACAGCTACGTGGGTAAACAACATAAAACATAAATCTGTCAATAAAAGCAGCCATGGGCTAAAAATCCGGTGGTGATGAGGGTTTTGTCGTATGGTCATGCTGGAGTCAAAATAGGAACTGCATCTTCTGATGTTAAGGACTGCAATAAATATGATATAGCAGATATATGGCATGGCATATGTGTGTAACCTCAGATTGTCAAAGTGTGCAGTAAAAAGCTGAAGCTGCAGAGGGCAGCTGCTCATCAATACACTTTATGAAGAGGACAGACACAATTAATGCTGAATTAGATGGGTCATTACGCCTTTATTTTTCTTACCTGTCTGCATCTGAGACCAGCGCCAGACGCCCATAATCCCATGCTACTTTCCTCAGGAAAGAGAACACACAAAGCAGCGCCTGGATGAACACAAACACACACACAAAACTGTAAACCAAAACTATAGTTAACAAAGAGACAATCATATTACAGATACATTACAGATTACAGATAAATTATAGTCTTAACTCTAGACAGACTGTCAACTTTCAGTGAAAATAGGCCACAACTTCTAGGCACATAAATGATGAAAAAATTAGGGAGCAAAAAACTATTCAAACCGTAAAATAGTTTCAAACAGTCTATGATACAGCTACATCCATTTATACTCCTAGATCCTGATTGAATCAAAAAGGAAAATTGATGCACAATACAAATGTACATGGTGCATGTGTGTGTATAAGAGAGCAAATGTGTGTGTGAGAGAGAGAGTATGACAGAGAGACCCCACAATGCACCACCAAGTCAAATGTTAGGCAAACTTCAACAAAAGTTCAGCAGGAAGTCTCAATAACAGCACTACAATAAAATACACCCGTAAAACAAATTATTTCACTTGTGTTATAACAGTTATAAATAACTTTTCCCTCAGCAGCCTCTCTTCTCGCTCTTGAACTTAAGCAAACAAAAAACACAACCCGTCATGTTTCCAAGAAACCAGAAACCGTAAAGCTATCATGGTTGTATAATTCCTATTTAAATGTGTATCGTGTTGCCTGAAAGACGATGAGGTCGCACACCCCTAATAACAATTTTAACAAGTTAAAAATAAGACAGAATATACAAAATTGTATAACAAGCAAACAAATAAATGGCCTTTATTAAAAATAGTATGAAAAAACGAAATTAAAAATGGATTAATTATGACAGAAAAAAACGTAATAGAATAAAGAGTTACACAAAAATATGATGTATAAAGAGAGAATTTTAAAACTAACTTTGGTTCCCGAGTGCCTTCAGAGAAAAGCATGAGGTCGCAAATTCGATTCTTGGCCATGTGCTTTGAGTGGGAGGGGCATACTCCCTCTCCCCTGTCAGTCAGAGCGACACTAGCGAATTGTGGGAGTCTGTGAGCTCATGTATGTAGAAGAGGGCAGATGGCACTTTCTTCCGAACATGTTATGCGGCACTGTGATGCAAAATGAGCAGCAGTTTAAAAAGATGTGGATGGCTGCCTTTATGTGTCTCGGAGGAAGCATGTTAGCATTCACCCTCCTCTGTTAGTATGTATGGTGGGTGGGAATTGGAAGGTGAGCAAATTGGGGAGAAAAAAAATGACTTAATACGTGTTTCACAAAAAAAGAATGAATAAACATAACAGGCATTATCAGATATAATAAGTGTTATCAGACATTGTAACCAACTGCAAGCTTCCACAAAGCCGTGACGTACCAGGAAGCACATGAAGTCGAGGGCGAGGACAGTGGGCACTCCTCCGAACGGAAGTCCCTGCAGCACGGTGCTGCGGATTCTTGCCGTATAGCACCACTCCTTGGAGGTGCTGTTTTCCGAGCCTGAGCAGTTTCCCGAGCCTGGGCAGGCCTGACTCTCACCCAACACAGCCATCATCAGCACGAACAACACCAGCATCATGCACAAGTAGCACCTTCACCACAGCTGCATTCTGGATCTGGCCACGCACACCACCTGCAGATTACACAGGAAGACAGAGAATGTTAAAAACAACAATAATAACAATAATTATTATTATTATAGTAGTTACATAGAAAATTAAAGCAAGAAATGAAAGTTCAAAAATATAACAGCTCTATTGACAAAATAAATAAAGCAGCAAAAACATCCCAAAAATCTAGAGCCACCTTGGTATGCATAAGACAGGAAAGACAGGTTTGGAGATAACATGAGAGATCCTGAGGAACCAGAGAACTGCAAAGCTAAACAGAGAATAAAAAAACAGAAACTGGGCAGAACTGATTAAAAAAAAAAAAAAAAAAAAAAAAAAAAAAAAAAAAAAAAAAAAAAAAAAAAAAAAAAAAAAAAAAAAAAAAAAAAAAAAAAAAAAAAAAAAAAAAAAAAGACTACCCGGTCAACACAGCTTACTAGTCACCAAGGAAGCATGTGCATTTCTCACTGCGTGTCTCGGTCTCGCAGCCACTTGCTGGAGCACTCCCTCACACCCACAGATTCCAACAAACATCCTTCTCAGAGTCAGGACACTGCGAGTCTCAGGTGTGACTCAGAGATTACGTAATGGTGAGAAAAAAAAACAAAAAAACAACACAAAGGCAGCAGCTGGCAGCTGAGAACTGTTCTATCTTACATGTGGAGATGTGTATGATCTGTAAAGAACAGCCTCACAGCCTCAGACTATTCTCACACACACAGACACACACACAGACACACACACTGAGCACTCTGTGACATCAGCCAAGAAGGAGGCTGAACAATAGACAAACAGAGGTTAGTCAGTTCAGTCTGTCTTTCCCTCACCACCAGTACGTGCATGAAACACACACTTTCAATCCTGCACATTTGTCCCAATCGGGGTTTGATACATTTGGACTCACATTTCTAAATTAATCAATCAATAAGTCAGATACTATCACTGATAATCCTAAGAACAGAAATCTGAACAGCTGTATGAATAATCTACATAGTAAACACTCACACTACGACTCAGTGACAAAAAAAAAGGTTGTGTCATACTGTGAGTAGCAGAATCTTACAGTATGTACCTCATGCTAATGTAGGTTAGAGTTCATCACTCAGTATGAATAATCAGTGCATTCTAAGAACATGTTTTCAAGCACGTATTTTTTTTCCTTCAAATTTTGTTTTGTGTAGCACCAAGTGGGCCTGCATTTGTGTGTCTCTTGGTAGCAGTCCAGGAACAGCCCGTGTAGCTCATAACAGGGTATTCTGGTTTGGTTGTGACAGAGAACAGTGCATTATAAGACATTTACACTGATAAAAACTTGAAGGGTGCAAATTAAGAATATCACACTCGCAGTCACGCTGTTGTACTGAATGGGTGTGATTTGGCTGCAGGCAATGACAGCCGTGCTGATATTCACTACAACAGCATGATTGCATGTGTAATGTTGCTTTTATACAACAGTTCTATAAACAAGAAATTAATATATTAAGAATTGAGCTCAGTCAATGAAAACAGTTCCCAAAGAAGCCAAAGCTGGAAAGAGGGTTGCATGCTGCCTTCCATCAGACTGCCAGATAGCGATTCATCACTCCAGAGAACATGTTTTCACTGCTCCAGAGTCCAGTGGTGATGTGCTTTACTCCACTCCAGCTGACTGGCATTGGCATTGTGCATCGTGATCTTCGGCTTGTGTGCAGCTGCTCAGTCGTGGAAATCCATTTCATGAAGCTCCCAATGCCCAGTTCTTGTACTGATATTGATTCCAGAGGCAGCTGAAACTCTTTAGTGAGTGATGCAACAGAGTATAGGTGATTTTTATGTGCTACGCACTTCAGCACGTCAGTGGCTGAGCTGTTGTTGCTCCTATACGCTTCCATTTCACAATAATAGCACTTACAGATAACCGGGGCAGATCTATCAGGGCAGAAATTTCACAAACTGACTTGTGGCGAAGGTGGCAAAAGTTCAAATACTAAATGTTTTAAGTAACTGAAATTCAAATCCAATTTTTGAAAGTTAGCGGACAGCATGAATCTCCACTAACAAAATCATAATTATCTTCATTATCTTTTAACGTGTTTCTGATTAGACTAACAGATGAATAGCACACAGCTACAGGCCGAACCCCAGAAGAAAGCATTTTACATTTACGTTTATGGCATTTGGCAGACGCCCTTATCCAGAGCGACTTACAATTATCTCATTTATACAACTGAGCAGTTGAGGGTTAAGGGCCTTGCTCAAGGGCCCAGCAGTGGCCGCTTGGCGATGCTGGGATCTGAACTCTCAACCTTCCGATCAGAAGTCCAACATCTTGGACACCCTGAAATACTTTCCAGTTCTGAATGCTTATTCAATGAGCTCAGCTCATTATACTGTATATACCCAATATGAACATCATTATAGCACAGATACTGCAAAAATGTTAGGTAATGAGTAACACACGACAGATCGGATCTCTCTCTCTCTCTCTGTCTCTAAAAACACTTTTTACACAGGAACCGGAAAGCGTAAACTCCTCTGTCCTGAAGAATTTCCTGTGCTGGGAAGCTGACTGTTATAAAGTGCCTACAACTGAGACTCCTTCCCTAAATGTTAAATAGATGTCACCTTAAAAACGTCACCACATCAACGATTACAGGTTTTACTTTGTTAAACAACATTTTTTGTTAATCTGTTTATTATTTGTCTTAGATTATGTGGAGTGCCTGCTGTACAAGTCCCTGTGTATGAGCTCCTACTATAGAAACAATAATGTACTAGAAGGAGCGTATTAATGTTAACCTAGCACTCATGTTACAACAAGAACTACTGTCTCTCCCATGCTGTTATACAAAAATAATGCACATCTTCCAATCAATCAGATTCAAACAATCAACCGGTGGTGGTATAAAGGAAAATTTTTTTTTACTGTTTTGCACAGTAATTGAGCTGTAATGATGCTCATAAACAGTGAACAGAGTCATCACAAATTTTAGCATCTTATTTTAATCATTTGAATTGTCATAATGTTACAACATAATGGTGTTTTATGGTCACGTTATTAATATGGCGAGATTGGTTGATGGTAGATCCTGCCTTAAATGATTAAACAAAAAACTCGTGCCATCATTGCTCCTACTACTGTCTGGCATCCACCCAAAACGCACGAGGGTGTCTTATCAATTTTATTGTATGGATAACGTGTTGTTGATTTTATTTAGGATATTTCCTAATCCCCCTGAAATGAATTCCTGGCTATGCCACTGACCTGCATAACCCATTTCTGACTAAAGACCATTATTAACATAATACTGATAATATTCGAAATATATATTTATTTTCACTTTTTGTTTGCAAATCTTGTCGAAAAAGACTACAAGAACTGTATTCAAATATTATTATTGGTCATCAGTAGGCCAGAGGTTAAGCTGTTAGAAAGATATAGGATTACTAAATGGATCCTATTACAAAGAACCAGGGTACACATGAATTAGTGATGCTTTAATATGGCGCTATTTGAAGGAAATGAATAATGGATCGAGTTGGCACTGGCACGAGTTGGAACCCATAAAGATTTTATGATGCTAAAAAAAATTCAGATAACTAATAATGTCAGCTGATGTCATTTTATGTGCTTAGTGGTTAAACTGACAGAAACAGGTTTACAGGGCTTTAGTAAACTTAATAAAGAAATAACAATTCAATAATTAAAATACAGGTAAGCAAATAGAATGTAAACTTTATTTCATCTATTATAATTTTTTTTTCGTACTGTGAGTCTGTCATGAAGATTATCAAATGATATACTTCATTCCTGTATACGCAGTCAGGCAGCTGACACAGCAGATTCACACTAATCTGTGGGAAATGAACAATTCTGCTTAATTAATTTGTGCTCTTCATGTCTCCAAACCATATTATTAGCTAATAAATTGTCACACAACAACAGTGTGATTATGTGATGTCTGAAAAGATGGAGCTTTCATAATGCTTATGAGTTTTATATCAGAATCAGTTGAAACTGAGACGAAGGGTATTTGAAAAAGCCCCTAAATTTGTCAAGTTTAACCATCTGTTGCACACACAGCTCTTACAGTTTATCTTGACATCAGTATTTTGTGTCATATTATGTTGACTTTTAATCACAAGATAAATCTGTGTTTTTGCAAAACTTGCTTCATGCAAATTTATAAATGATGTTTGTGCACAAACACAGTGAGGGGAAATAAGTATTCAGACACCGTTTTTTGTTATTTGATATACTTCCTGTTTATATATCCACCTCATATTTACACACACGAGATCTTTTGACTTATAATCTATAACCTTTTGACCTTTCGCACTTATAATTATGAACAAAAAAAGTATGTATTCATAAGCATAAAAAATTAACATGATAGGGGAAAAAGTATCAGACACTATATATTTGAATATTATACTGTATATGTAAAGGTTACATAAAATAAATCAAGTTCTAGATAAAATTGCACATAAAAGACATTGCCACTGGTTGGGAAGATTTCACGCAACAAGTAGCAATCATGTTGTTAGAATTCTAAGGGACAACGTCATTTAAAAAAAACAAAAAAAAAACAAAAAAAAAAAAACTCGAATGGCAAAGCTACAAAGCCACAACATAGACCTTAAACATCACTGTCAGTACAACGGGTTCATTTATATGCAGGTGGAAAGTTCATTGGAACCACAACTAATCGTTCTTGGACAGATACGTCACACAGGATTTCACAATGCACTCTAAGAGTAACGATAAGGAAGCGAAGAGAGAAACCAGCAGTCACTGGAAAAGAGTTGCAGGACGACCTGAAAGCAGCAGGAACAACAATAACACAGAGAACAATAAGCAATAAAGCGCACCACAATCATCTCAGTTCCTACAAAATAAACACAGAGATGTGCATCTAAATGCATTTAGACAAATCAGAACTCTTTGGGAACAATATACTCTGGACAGACCAAAAAAAACCAAAAAAACAACAGAACTTTTTGGCATGAATTCAGCTTGTAGTGTTGTAATGAAGAAAGAATGGCTGCACGCATGATCCCACAGTTAAGTATCATGATAACTGAAACTGAAACTGGGAGCATCATGATACAGGACTGCTTCTCTTTAAATGGTACTGGGGCATAACACGTCATTGAAGGAAACATGAATGGAGCGACATCCCAGGACACGTTAGAGGAGAATTTAATCTCATGGTTCAAGAAACTCAATTCTGGGAGAAGATGGACATTTCAACAAGACAAAAGACCCCAAACAAACATCCAAAATAACCCAAGCCTTGCATGGCCTAACTAATCTCCTGACTTGAATTCCATTTAAAATTTATGGATGATTTGGACTTTGAGTCCTATCAGAGGGATCCTCGCAACCTTGGGGAACTGAAGATGGAGGAATGGGCCAAAACTGAACCACAGCGCTGCAAAAACTAATTACTTCTTACTGTAGACATCTCAAAGATGTAAATGCCCACTTTTTTGTTCATATTTATAAGTGCAAAGTCAAGACATTATGTGTATAAATTTGAAGTAGATATATGCACTGGAACTATAATAATTAAAAACTAAATTGTTCAAATACTTATTTCCCCAAACTGTAGCTTTGTAAAACCGTAAAAAAACCTGAAATGATAACAAAACAGGTGATTAAGTGCTATAGATAAGTACAACTCTTCATGGCTTTTAAGAGCAGCGGTGTGCCATTGATGACCTGCTGTGCTCCTTCTGCTCTTTCCAGTTCTGATCAACAAATCAATAAAGCCTGCTTATTGCAAGCAACCTGCAGAGTAGAGTGACGTGGACCTAAAAATGTTTAGCAGGAGAAAAAAAAAAACAAGCATGTTTTTGGAGAATTTGTTTTGGAGAAGTTACTCTAAAGTACCATTTGGACGGGATACGATTTCCGGACATGTGTGTGTGTGTGTGTGTTAAGTGATGCTGCTGGAGGATGTGTGTAGTAATTATGATCGATTCACAGAGGATAAGTGATCTCTGGATAAATCACAGAAATGGGAGTGCTTCCATGAATCACGCTGGCATCTCATATCCGATTGTTTTGACCTTTATCATTACGTTTGTTGCAGGAGGGTTTGTGGCCGCACAGGTTCTGCTTGATCATTAGCAGGTCACATGACCACAACATTAATGTAGGTTATAGCTGTATTAGCAACTTAATCACATACCAAAAACCCCTGGAAGCATTACTTCTCCAAAATATCTCCTGAAATGTTGTCTATACTTTACTGTTCTCTGTTTTAAAAACAGTACATTTTGGTTTTGGTTTGGTTTCCACAGAAGTCAGCAGAAAAGAGCGAATCCTCTTTGTCCACATAAAACAACAGAATCTTTACCAACATGACAATCTGGACAGGATATATATGTACACATTATATATATATATATATATATATATATATATATATATATATATATATATATATATATATATATATATATAAATAAAAACACACATATATTCCCTGGGGTTCCTTCTACAGGATTCTATCAACCTTCTTCATTATAACTTATAACGACAGGCAGCTAAGCAATGGCAGAGAATTCAAAAACACCCGAGAAGCGATACCCAGAATAAAAACACTGATCAGCGGTTTTGATACGCACCCAGGAAAGTCCCAGGAAATTTACAGCGAGGGGAAATGAGAATTCGAGCACTTTTGTTTTTGTTATTTAATATACTTTCTGTGCATATATCCACTGCAAATTTACACACACGATGCCTTTTGACTTCGTACTCATAAATATAAATTAAACAGCAGTATCGCTTTATCAAGCTTTATAAACAGAAACAAAGGTTTGTGGGCTAAAACTGGCCAGTGAAGTGTGTAGCCTAGTTTCAGCCTAGTTTCTGCCTAGATGGTTAGCATTAGCTAGCTCTATCTGCAGGTTGATGTGTAAATTAAATTTTGTTTTGACAGTTGTTGTACCAAGCTTTAGGTTATTAAACGTCATCATATTAACAAATGAGTATACTTTTAGCGAGCTTTCTAGCTACTTCCTAAGCTTACCTTTTCATATAAATCTGTCAGAGACAAATTCTTGGATTATTTATTTAACCTAGCTTAGATAGCTACAGCCATCTAGCTAACGTTATCATACACAGACAGTGTAACTAGCCAGCCAACTTGTCTGATATAAAGCACTTGTTACAGAGAACAGAAACCAGAAACTGCTGCTTTTCCAGTCTTTTTTCGCATTCACCACACTTCGGTCAGTACTTCTCGAATCTTTCGGTCATAAATATGGCAGCGCAATCATACAGCCACATGACATATAAATAGTAAGTCAGAGACGGATTTGTAGGCAAGTAAAATCCCAGAATTACTCCAGTAATAACTGTATTACCACACCTGCCTGTGTAAAGCGAATCCAGTCCATACTCTCTCGCAGAGGAAGCTAGTGGAAGAACATTTGATAATCGACATATTTTGCTCTGAGGTAGCTAAACGTCTTACATATCAACTGCTGAGCTCAAACTCTTTCGATAATACAGAAGGAATGCGGTGCAACACAAGTTCAACTGCCTAAAAGCAAACGAATATTTCAGATAGGACTGTAAAGCGATAATCTAAGTCTCGATGATAAGATTATGAGTTGTTGGCTTCAAGGCTGAATTCATTGGTTTATCTTTAACTAGGCTTACAAGTTTCTATTTCAGTGTGAATGATTCAGTGGCACATGTGGCTGATATGGCAAAAATATACTGAAATATCTGAACACGTTTCAGTATACTGAGGTTGTGTAAAGAGTGGAGCCGTATTATGTGCAAAAAGGTCCAATTTGCCAACATTTAGTGAAGTATCTGAAGTATTTAACAAGGAAAATGAAACAACTGTGTATAGATTTCAGTATCCACTCTGTTCCGGTGTCCTCCACAATTATTGGCACCCTTCATGAAAATGAGCAAATATTAATCTACAAAAACATCCTGGGACTCCACACATACACAAAGATCAGTGCTGCTGAAACAGAAGAATGGGCCTGCAGACTATATTAATCTACATGGACAAGACTGGTTTATCCTGAGAAAAAAAAAAAAACACTGCCTGCTGTCACAAATATGCTAAGGATGAATCAAACAGAAGCACTACACTATCTTTGTGAACTGAAAAGAAGTTGTTCAATGTTTTGGTACATGCTGTTTATGGTTAAAAAAGGGCACTCTAACACCAACACTCTGTCCTCCTGTGAAGACTGGAGGAGGGAATATAGTTGTACGAGCTTGCTTTGCTGCCTCGGGGTCTTGGTGGCTTTAAAACACTACGAGAACAATGAATTGCGGTTCTTACAGCAGAAAGTCAGGTGTCTCCGCTCAGGAAACACATGACCTCATTCCTACTGAAGTGCTGTAGCACGATCTGAAAGAGGGATTTCTAGCAAAATATGCCAAAGGTGACGTATCCTAAACGTAAAATACATAGGAGTCACTGACACTGCAACATGACCATTATGGAACTCCAGTCAGCTGACTGACCTAACACATCACATAGCACCCAAGCACACTGCTGACTAGTAAAATCTGTGATATGTGATCAACCACAAGCAAAAAAAACCTGTTACCCACCAGGCTTGTGCAATATAACAATTTAATTGTCTCTACATGATCTTACACTTCCACAACATCCGGCGACGTTTACTCTGATTATATTATTATATTATCCGACCTGCTAACCTTTAAACATTTTATGTAAGAGTTCCAGTTGTGTAAGATTTAACATTTGAGCATGCTAGTACGAGTTATCATTAACACCAAAAGTTTCACCAAAAGCGCAGTTTTTCCTCCTCAACAAAACAGGAGACAAGCCATTTGGCATATTAATCTGGAATGACTGACAGCTGCGCATGTGGTTTGAACTCTCCAATATTAACAGACACTGCCTGGAAGCCCAGCCCCCTTCCCGCCATCCCGCCGTCTCGCAGGGTGCCCTAGTTTTTTTTTTTTTTTATGTCAATGGTAAATGTCAACGGAAAATGTTTTATGTTCAGTAGTATGAAATAAAATCTATCGATGTATGTTTGATTTAGCTCAAATTATACATTAGATGCACATATAGTTAACATAATAACTATATTTACCAAAGCTGAATAAACAGTCAAAAAACTTACGGTTTGCAGCTGAAAGAGAAAATGAGGAAGATTTCAAGCTAAAAAGCTTAAACAGCCCTACAACGATATTTCAAATCTAACACTTTACAAACAACATTAACGGTGATGATAATTAGAAAAATATTAGATATGCTGTGGTTTTGTTTTTTTTTTTGCTCTTCTGAACCAATCAGCACTAATTCAAACTGTAGAACAGTGAAAATGTCGGCCATGTGAACATTATACTTAGATTTGTAAAAAGGTTTGGAAATGTACTGTTATTTTATTTTACACAGTTTACTGTGTATTCCTGCAGAATCCACCATCCAGCTGAGTTTTCATGATTGGCGCTGCCAACAAGCAGTTCCCGACTACACAGCTGGTAATAATCTTACGCCCGTTCCTACTCTCCTTAAACCTAAAATGGTGGAAATGTTCGTTTTGCTGCCATCAGTTCTGGTTGATTAAATGGTTTATCATTAATTTTTTAAAGGTTAATCAAAAGAAGGTAAAAAATAAATATTGCACAAGCCTAGATTGAAATCAGTCGATTTCTGGCCTAAATACGTGATCAGCAATCAGACAATGTTGCTTTCATCCAGCTGACACAGCGAACCGATCAATGACGCTACCTGTGTTGAAGTTTTTCCACATCTGTCTCAGACCAAGCTAACGCTAATTACAAAGCAAAGAATTTTAACATCACTAACCTGATAAGAGTAAATCATGCAACTGAATACAGTATCAAAAGCTAACAGAATGAGCGATGATGGATAGCACAACACCAACAGTGAGCATTTAGTGTGCTAAATAATCATCCATTCTTGCTTGCTGAGGATGTGGAATTCTGTCTTTTATTTCATCTGGAGGCGTGCTATTCGCTTCCCAGTCGGTAAAGTGTTTCAAATATTGCCCTTCCCGAGCTTTATCAAACAGTTTACGCCCACATAGATCACCTCATGAAGAATAATATGACCTCATTGAGCTTTACAAACGATATACGGTGTTCTGTTGTTAGTCCCATGTCCATATTAAGCTTAACAGCTCAGTGAATCGATCAGCCGTCGATGCTTAACAGTAATCCCTGAATCAGCGTGTTTAATAACACTGTGTAAAATACAACTGTGACGCGTAGTATTCCTTCTTGTGACTTTTTATGTTGCTGCTATTTTGCTATTATTTTTGTTTAAAATATTTTTAAAAAGGTATTTATAGTATGTAGGTTTTAATCATGGAAGATTAACGCGAGTTCATTCAGCAATTGCTTTAAATGACAAGCCATGTTTGTTGTCTTTTGGCCTCAGAGAATGCTGATGGAACCATCTCTACACCAGTGGCAAAACATTTGCAACTAAAGCCAATGTGAAAAATAGAGATTTTAGAAGTGAAAATTTATCCTTAGAGATTCAGCGTGGATGTACATTTCTGATTTTTGTGAAACCAAGGTGTGGGTTTCTTTTCAGAAAGCCAAAGAAACCACATCGAACCACTCTGCCTTCTACCGCCAGTTCATTACCTCTGAAACAAATTCTTTTTTATAACTGTATATATTGTGAACATGACAATAACCCTGTACTCACCATAAAAATCTACATGGTTAAAGCTTCAGCTGTTTTCTTTCTGTTTGGCAGGTGATGTTTGTGTGTGTGTGGGTGGGTTTACTTGGTGAACTGGCTTGCTCTTTGATCCCTGTCAAGTGTACTTTACTTTTCATATTGATTAAGTGGCTCACCGTTTGGCTGCTTCTTATCTGCTGGAGCCCACTACAAGAGACAAATAAAGAGCAAAAGCATTTTGCTTCTCAAATGGATTAATCATCTGGAACAAAGTGCAGAAACATGATCCGGTTACTTTCTATATAAAATTTGCATCTTATTGTTAGAGTTAACTTGATGAAGGCGATGGCTGCCTCCGGATTAAAATCTGTTACATTTCCTCAAAAAAAGAAGAAAAATGTGGAATTAAAGATGTATGTTCTCTTCAGTAAGCTACGTTATTACAAATTTAGAAGCTACAGAACACTGCTGTTAGAATTAGTGATCATATTACACCGAATCTTACACCACTTGATTTGTCTCCTGTATCTTATAGAGTTAATGAGCTTAAATATTTTACTTTTTTTTTTTTTATTTTTTTTTTATTAGTCTTGTCGCTCTTGAACAGAATGACGTTTAGATTTGCTCCCAGATCATAAAAAAATGAATGTTATCTCTGATATGAGGAGCCAGCCATAGTAAAACCCTTTAGAGACAATAAACACTTTTAAAACAGTTTCATTTTGCTTTTCTCTGAGTTTCTTTGGTTCAACTAACCAGATAGTAAATTAAACTGCGCTATTTCTTATCTGTGACATTACGAATAAACTGCACAATATGTACGTTTGTTATAATAGAAGTCATAATAATAATAATAACTCAGAAGCTATCTTTTTACTTTAGTATTTAATAACCCTGTGTAATATTGAATTTTCCTTTTCATTCTTTCATTTGTGCTTCCACATCTATTACTCATGCTATTATAGCTATTAATTTTATTCTTTTTGAGTTGTTGTTTGCCGTGTTTTTGTTGTACATACTGTAAACTACTTCAAGCAGCATATTGAATGCACAAAATATGTTATATAAATTTAAAAAAAAAAAGTACTATCGATACACCAAACCATCTGTTCTGAGGTCTCTTTTGCTGTCTTATGGGGAGAACAAATACAAAAGACGAGTGGCTTTGGAGTAATTCCTGCGATTACTTTAGGATTTTGCTGAAGTTGTTTATAAATTCAGTGGTTGCAGTTTTTGAGGATTATTTCCTTAAAGGGCCATCACTAAAAGTCCTAAATATACGATGAAGCTTTAAGGCTCCTGGCAATACGATATAAAATGTAAAAAAAAATAAATAAAAAAAATACTAAGGATGTCATTAAATAAGCATTAAACAAGAAATAGAAGAAATATACAGTATACGTGGCTAACTACAATTTAATTATAACTAAAAGCTACAAAAAGTCCTAGTTTCAGCCTGATCAGAAATGCGTTGACAGCAGCAACATTTAAAAAAATAAATAAATAAAAAGCGCTAATGCTAGAACTTCCCTCTTCCATCTAGTTTCAAAAGGTCCACAGATCAGAACAGATAGCACTGCAACACACAGAAGCAGCATGCATATCACACCTGGTTCAATAAAATACATTAACTTCCTACTAACACGCGTCATTAAGAGGCTTATTAAACCATTTAGGGCTTTTAGTTTTTGAATTGTCCTATTTTTCCCATTTATAATGTCGTGAGAATTTATTTGACAAACTTTGCCAGAAACTAATGTCTTTTTTTTGTTATGTCTGTGTATAAGAAATAACTTTTATAAAAACCATGTTAATTACATTAAAAAATCCAGCTTGCTTCCCTTTTTACAGAACTCTGTAGATCATCTGTACTGAATCACAGTGCAGCGTCACTCTGCTATTCCTCATTCCTTTCACCATTAAACTGAAAACAAGCAGAACTGTTCACCTTTTCGACATGTCAACTATTACACTAAAAAAAGCTTAGAAAACTAATAATTTACCTAGATGTAGTTTTTTTAAATTCTATTTTTTAAAATCTTTTCCAAAGCCTTAAAAAAGGAAAAAGCTCAATACTATTGCAAACTTGTACATCCCCCCCCCACACACATTATCCCTTTCTGCCAAAATAAATTAATTAAATATGCATAAAAATTAACTAATAACAAAAAATAAAGACAGACAGAAAATAAAAAAATAAATATAAATAAGATAAAAATATAGTTAAAAATACATACACAAATAATAATACAAATAAATAAAAAATAAATAATTCTTAACATATGTGTGTGTGTATATATATATATATATATATATATATATACACACACACACACACACACATACACACACACACACATTTCCAAATGAACACAATATCCATATCGAGAGAAGGACAACAAACAAATGCTCCATGTATTCTAATCACTGTTTCATTCCTGGACTATATATATAATATTTATGACTATGCAAAATTAAAGATAACACACATGCTCCTACTGAAACTAATTACTCTTTCCAAACATTCTGATTACAGTAATCAATTGAAGGAGTCGTCATCTTCTCAAAATATGGGTTTCCAAGTCCTGTAAAAGTTTTGGACTGATCCTTTCATTAAAAATTAAATTTTTTCTCATTTAAAAAATGATATCTGATCAGACATCCACACTGAAGCGATTTAGAGTATCCTTCTCCTTGCTAATAAAGAGGCAAATGAAATAACACTTTTTATATTGTTTGTCAGTGATACTCTACTCTCCGGGACTCCAAAAATAGCGATTTCATCACTAGGCTGTATGTCTTAAAAGCATCATTTAGTGCTTTAAATATGAATACCCAGTAGTCTCTCAAATTTGACAGGACCAAAACATATGAATGAAATCTGCCTTAGCACATTTGCAATCACACACATCCCTGATATCAGAGTAAATGTTTGGAAGTCTAGATTTTGTATAATAGGTGCGGTGAAGGACCTTAAATTGTCTAAGACACCTAGATGTAGTTTTTGCTCATGCTCAGGCACAAAGCGGATGCTGAGTCACCAGGAGAGAAGTCACTGTAGCTTCTGTGACGGGAGAAAAGGGGAGCTGAAGTAAACAGATGAATCATTTTGATTAAAACTCTACCAAGCACAGTCTTGCCGAACTCGAATCAGCAAGAAGAAAAAAGAAATTCAGAAATCTCTTAATTGAGCTATGCTCATAAATTAAATCTAAGCTGCAACTTGATAGCCGTTCCATCTATCTTCGATTCCTGATACTATCGTCACTTGTCTCAGACAGCTCTCCTGCATTTACAAGTGCAACAGGAGCTTCATCTCTACTGCTCTCTAGCCATTTTCAGTAGAAGAGACTTAGCCACTTACCTTTCTTTCTTAAATTAAAATACAAGATGCCACGCAGACCTCATTTCAGAAATACCTATTCAGTTGCACGCTTGTTAAATGACGACGTAAAGGCATAAAAGCGATGGAGAGAATAAGCAGCGCACAAGTGATTGCCCTGATGAGTCTATACAAAGTATTATATAAGCCACTTCAGGGCTTTGTATTATTCACAGCTCAACCTCACGGCGTTATAAGATCACTATTTTGTACAAGGACATGCTAATTTAATCAAAAGTCTTTTGTTCTGAAATGCAATGCGTGTTACTGAGCTCAACTAATCCGTGTAATATACAATTAGAGCTATGTAGATTTAATACATTTCTAAAATGAATAAGTATTATATTTTGAAAATTCAAAACTGGAAAAGGATCTGTATTGTTACACAAACCAGAATATAACCTAATGGGGTTTCATGGAACACCACTCATGATTCAGCACTTCCCTGTGATTCTTACACAGGCTTTCCTTTGTAACACCTCTGCTTAAATGAATCATCTTTAGCATCACTCAGTCAATATTTGACTCCTGTTCATACATGTATTTATTTCATCTCCTTGTATAAACAGCTTCCCAGTGCATTTTCACTGGTGCTGCCTCATTTTCCAAACCCAACATTCAGTGTTTTGTGTGCGTACTCAATTAACTGATGAATTTCTGTTTTACTAATTAAGCCTAATCTTTTCTATGGCATAAAACTGTGAAGTAACCACAGATATGAGTGATTTGCCGATATAAAGGAACTAGCTGAATTAAAGCAGAAGCAACACTCTGCTTTGAAAGTCGAAAGCTGTGCTCTGACAAAATCTAATCATGTCAAATTTGCCTTGGGGCTGCACTGCAGAGCTGCACCTTGTTTTAACATACAGGACGGAGTTTGGCACCCACCTGGCAGGCACTGACAACTTGATATATGAGCTTCAGTCTTCTAAAACTCAATAAGCTTATGAAAAATGACAAAGTGGGATGTTTCATTTGTTGCATATGTGCCAATGTTGTTATGCAACAGTTTTAAAAAACGGTTATGTGTAGGAAAGATACTGACTCAATGTCCTCTTAGTTAATGTCCTGAAATACCCACTTGCTCTGACTTCCTACTGTCAGACCAAGGGTACTCAAAGTGGAGTCTGAATTCAGGTTTAACATAGACATTAACCTGTTTGACTGGTCACTTGAAATGAACGTATCTAATCCAAATCTCTATAACTCAAAATCAAATCGTCGTATCAATAAGGTCAACTCGCAACTTGGATAAATAGCAAGAACACTATTGTACTAGGCACAGGAATTTTGCTGGTTTGAATATCATGATACAAAATGCTGGCGAGACAAATACCTTGTATTGCGACATTTCATATTCATTACGAGCTCTAGCTCTTCTTACACACTAGGGGGCAGCACCAGAGGTAGTAGCATACAGAGCGTGCAGTTTGCGAGTGGGAATCTAACTGCCTCGAAGCATGCTTACTTAATAGTCCAAAAAAGATCCTCTGATATATAGGGCAGCGTGATTCCTGACCAATATTAGTGCTTGTTGCAGTTCTCATTTTTGACCACTGGGTAAAATAATAACTCTGTGGAAGCTAAGTGGGGCAGTGAGCAGCTAAGGATCCCGCACTCTCACCGCTGCAGCCCGGGTTCGATTCCCGGGTTCACTATCCCTCAGTGCCAGTCCCAAGCCCGGATAAAATGGGAGGGTTGCATCAGGAGGGCTTCCAGCGTAAAAACCTGTGCCAAATCAATGTGCGGACCAATGGTCCACTGTGGCAACCCCTAACGGGAGCGGCTGAAAGAACAACAACTAGTTAAATTAAAGCTGCAAGCAGCATTTTCGGGGGCCACAATTGCTGCGTAAGCAATCACAGGAAAGCAGAGCCATAACTTCAGGCAAAGGGATACGAGAGTGATTTGTAGTTTCACTCATGATGTGTATGTTTTGACCACGGACAGTGGTGGAATTCTCTGACTGGAGGAGGAAAGGTCTAGACGATCAAATGGGCAGCAGGGTGGCATTGCTGCAGCATTGTTTAGACAGGTGTCAAGATGATGTAAGCCAAATTTGGAGAAGATTGGACAAAATTTGGAGGAGGAGTAGCAAAAATGGCAGTTAGATGTAAGCACTTTTGGCATGTTATTGTAAGTTTTGACCAGTAGGTGGCGCTGTCACGAAATTTGTTGCATAGGGTCAGGTCATGGTCCTGAAGATGCCTACCAAGTTTTGTGCCAGTGCGCAAAGTCGTTCCTGAGATACAGCCTCACTTCCTGTGTGGCGGCTTTGCCATCAGATTCGTTGGCCCATTAGGGGCAAATCCTTTGGACTTTTCAAAATTCTTTTGATTACTTTTTTGACAAAATTTTTAGGAGGAGTAGCAAAAAAACTGTTTTTGACAAAATCCAAGATGGTGGAAAATCTACTTAGGTGGAAATTGACGTCATAGGATGTCTTGATCTCATCTCGACCCAGGGAATCCAGGGATGTCTGGCTTTTAAATTTTGGACACACGGTTAAAAAATTATGACCATAAATGTACCATACCATAAATGACCATAAATGTACCAAATTATGCCCAAATTTGACCCGATGGTGGTGCTAAAAGCACTGGCAACACTTGGCCCAAATTTGGTCAGAATTTTCCTTAGCCCCTCCCCAATCAGTTTGCCAAATTTCACAGCTTTTTACCAGACGATTCTATGAGTTGCCATAGACACCCTAGCCAGAGGAAGAAGAAAACATAGAATAACAATAGGGTGTCTGTGCACCTTCGGTGCTTGGCCCCCTAAATAGGCAATTAGTATTTCAATGGAATTTAAAAAGTATGTAATTTGTAAATGAGGACTTTATGAAGATTAACAATTTTTGAACTGCTTTGCACCAGCTGCCCCTGTGAATGAGCCACCACTGTTCCTGTACTTTCCAGTGGGTTGTGATTTCCATTGCTGTTAAATACATAAATAAATAAACCCATCTTGATCCCCAACTTTGAGAACCACTGCTACAAGACGGAACAGCACACTAATCTATCATGTAACACACCAAGTTGTTTCCACCTCCTGGACTTTTGGCTGTGCAGTGAAGGGTAGATGACGAGTGCCAAATACTTAGGGTACTTTGGGCCAGTGGTGGAGCAAGGGCAATTAATCTGTCAGTAAAATGCTCAATGGAGACTTGAACTTAATCTGCAGATTAGACCATAGATCAGGCTCATCACTCCTCGGCTACGATGACTACTCAGGACTAGCTCAGGATTTCAGGATAGGATGGTTCACAGCTGCTGTCTTTTTTTTTTTTTTTTTTCTTTTCTCCAGTACTGTGCTATTTAACACAAAAAGTAAGTCATTAAAGTTAGCTCAGGCAGCTTCAACAGATTGTGAATCGGCTCCATCCTGCTGAAAAAAAGAAAAAAAAAACCAAAACAATAGTAACTCTCACAGAAACTGTAATGGTTTTAATGGTTATAATGGGAATTGTTTTGGTTTTAATGGAAACTGTAATTTTCCCTGTGGGTCTCTACTGGTAATTTGTTGCCTTGTATTGGTGGCATGTTATGTCTAGTGGATACCATTAAGGACCAATAATAGCAATGGTAATGGTTTTAATGGTTATTATGGGAATTGTATTGGTTTTAATGGAAACTCTTATGGTTTCTCTGGGTCTCTAATGCTAAACTATTGCCTTCTATTGGTGGCATATTATGTCTAGTGGATACCATTAAGGACCCTTAATGGTAAAGGTTTTAATGGTTATAATGGGAATTGTATTGGTTTTAATGGAAACTCTAATGGTCTCTGTGGGTCTCTACTGGTAATCTGTTGCATTGTGTTGGTGGCATGTTATGTCTAGTGGATACCATTAAGGACCAGTAATGATAATGGTTTTAATGGTTAGCTGATGGTTTGTAATGGTGTTTGTAGTGGAAACCATTAGAATCTCTCTGATGGTTTCTATTGTTTTGTTTTTTTTCAGCAGGGATAAGCGGATCACTTAGAGACTTAGATCTAACTTCACTGTCATCACTAGCAAAGCCATAATGCGAGCTTTTCTGGAGGATAGAGACTCGTGTCATCCGAGAAAAGAAATAAAAACAGCATCACGTTTCATATTGCTGTGGGTTTTAGAGGTCAGCTGAAAACACGCCATCAGCCTCTCCACCTCTCCACCTCAGTGACCCCGGTAACTGTCCACTTCTCCTTTTTAACCACTTTTAATCATCAGTTCTTCACGACTCACTTCAGTTCTTCACGACTCTCGTCAAATCCACACACATATACATGCAATTATCTAAACAAGTATGTTTGCTAGGTAGCTAGCAAGCTAGCCAGATAACAGGTTTCCACTCAATAAAATAAACATACAGTTCAATAACAGCTGGTGTTGTTGTTTTCCCCACACTAGCCGTTATTACACATATATTTTTTTTTACTGCTATGATATAAAGTGTTATTTCTCTGAATAAAAGAATGCTAGACAGGCAGCTAGCTCACCTCACTGTAGTGTTGAAAGGCAGGCACGGCGTTAGCACCTATGCTAGCTCTCAGGCGGAGACGCTGAGTGATTCTCCGGCTCAGTGTGTGTCCAGGACGTCCTGTGCTAATGCCTCAAAGGAGAAAAAAACGCTCAAAACCGGCACAAACCACATGAAGAAGCGATGTTATCCATGCCTAACGATTCCCAAACTGATACTAAAATAAAAGTAGATTAAAAACAATTAATAATAAATACACCAGCTGTGATAAGAGTCGCGTCGAGCTGGCTGCTTAGCTGAGAGCCTGAGTGGGGCGGTCGGCGAGGGTTGCCAGATCTGTGAGGAAAAACTCAGTCCACAAAAAAAAAAAAAAAAAAAAAAAAAAAAAAAAAAAAAAAAAAAAAAAAAAAAAAAAAAAAAAAAAAAAATCAAGACTCAAAACATTCCCAAGACAAACCCTGCTATTTTGAACCTCCAGAATCAGCTTTGTTAATGTAAAATGTATCGATAAAGTAAGTCATGTATGCAGTTTCCCCAAAAAGTTCTTTCACCAAGGTAAGGTATGTAAGGAATAAAACACTTGTGGAGCATGCAGTTATAGGAAAATAATCAACAACAGGGTAATGTGATGCAGCCTGACGCAAAGCAGAGTTACTGTTAGACATGTGAAGTTTATTACCTTTATATTGCATATTTTTAATGTATTAATGAACAACTTTAATGATCATACTTTTTATAGATGATATTTATACACTATATGGCCAAAAGTATGTGGACACCTGATCATCCCACTCATATGTGGTTCTTCCGCAAAGGCCTCCTCACCCAACATCAGTGCCTGATCTCATTAATGCTCTTGTGGCTGAATGAGCACAAATCCCCATAACCATACTCCAAAATGTAGTGGAAAGACTTCGCAGAAGACTGGAGGTTATTATAACAGCAAAAGGGGAATAAATCTGGAATGGGATGTTCAGAAAGCACATATGGGAGTCAGTTGTCTTCAAACTTTTTTTTTTTAATTTTTTTAGTTTAATTATATCTAATGTTGTGAAATGTCCATGAGACAGTTTACTTCCAGTTATCCCTTACGTTGTAGCAGCTGTAAATAGTCATTCCTTCACCAGTCTCTATTTTTTTTATTCTCTCTCTTGAACTTAACAAACAAACAAACAAACAAACAAAAAAACAGAGCTTGTCATGATACCAAAAAAACAGAAAGACTCTCTCATAGTAGCAGAAAACTTGCTGTTACGAAGCGCTGACACCAGAGACTCCTTACGTAAATGTTAAACAAACATCTCCTTACAGAAAGCTTCACCATCTCAATGATTACACATCTTTGTTAAACAACAAAATGTTGTAAAGATCTGTTTATTACTGCTTTCTGATTATGTGAAGTCCCTGTGAATGATTTGTAAGTATAGAAACAATAACATTTTAACAAGAAAGCCTGCATTAATATAAAACTATGACTTGAATTATGGCCAGAACTACTGCCAGTGCTGTTACAGAAAATTAACCAGCACTTTTCGACCAATCAGAAAGTGACAAATGAGACAATCGAGAATTCAAAAGCGGGGTTAGCCTTGGTATAAAGCAGAGAGGGTTACAGGTCTTGCTCAAAAGGCCCAGCAGGGGCAGCTGGGTGGTGCTGAGATTTCAACACCAACTGATTATTAAGCTACTGAACATTAACTGAACCACATTTGCCTCTAATACTTTTATTTTTTATTATTTTATTTTTCTTTGATTTTCAATAACACAACAATGGTACCAGGATCTCAAGACAACATGTACAACATTCACTAGCTTACACTCCCTACACACAATCTAGGTAGGAACAGGGCATACCAGAGAAAAATAAATAAATAAATAAATAAATAAAATAAAAATAAAATAATAATAATTATAATTATAATAATAATAATAAGAAGAAGAAGAAGCAATATTTTGGTGTAAAACATCTCATATATTCATTCAATCAGTGGAATGCAATTATCATATTTATTAAAGTCAAATAAAAACTTATAATTACAAGATCTGTGGATTAATTGTCTGGGGTGGAATGACGGGGTGTGTAATGCATTAATCCTGAGTGAAATCGGCGGTTGTGGCAACCCTGAAGCCTGTCAGGACATATGAGCTCAGCTGAATCAATGTAGTGTGACAGCGGGGCATCGAGCTCACAAACTAGCCTACAGCACCCCCTAGTGGTCATATATAAAATTATTCAACTTTTATGACAATTACAGTAGATTAAAAAAAATCCAGGCTCCTCTGTTTTAATTTGATTTTACACCAATAATTATGCTACACAGAAATAAATGATTAATAGCCTAGTTCATATTTAATATAACTGAGCTTTAATATAACTAATTTATTTTGAATACATCAGTTTTATTTTAGGGTTTATTAATAAGCCATTACAAACCATAAGTGCAGTGATTCCCAGCCCTCATCCTGCAGCATAACCACAAAACTAGAGAGCTTTAATGTGGCTTTATAGGACAGAGAAATATAGAGACAGATTATGTGTCTAATTATTAAGTAAATAATAAATAATATTTCCCCAGGCCTTCTTGTGTGAAGATTTAATATTTATAGCCTACATGAAAAATCAGTTCCTTGAAACATTGTACCACAGCGACATCTAGTGGTCAAATGCTTATTAATAAAATCTCAGTTTGGTTTGGCTGGGATTAAAACACATCCTATATATGTAAAAAAAAAAAAAATATATATATATATATATATATATATATATATATATATATATATATATATATATATATATATATATATATAGCAAATAATTGTTCACTTCATCAGCATACACACTGACATGTTTGGTAGGAGTTACAGGCAGTGAGGTGCAATGTTTATGTAATAACTGTGTGTAAAAAGACTGCAATATTCTAGGCAATCAGTATTTTATGTATATATATTATGAAGCCACAGGAGCATTGATGGGAAGCCCCAGGCTGGACAGAAAGCCCCTGAATTCCAGAAGTAGGCTACACTTTCACATTAAAACTCCGGCCATTTTGTTGCATTATCATTATACTGTATAAGAATAAATACATTCAGTGGTTAGCACTGTTGCCTTGCACCTCCAGGGTCAGGGATTCGAATCCTACCTCTGCCCTGTGTGCGTGGAGTTTGCATGTTCTCCCTGCCCTTCTGGGGTTTCCTCCGGGTACTCCGGTTTCCTCCCCCAGTCCAAAGACATGCGTAGTAGGCTGATTCTCATTTACAGATTGTCCATAGTGTGTGAATGTGTGTATGATTGTGCCCTGTGATGGATTGGCACCCCGTCCAAGGTGTCCCCCACCTTGTTCCCCAGAGACCCCAGGCTAGGCTCCAGGCTCCCTGTGACCCTGTGTAGGATAAGCGGTATGGAAAATGGATGGATGGAAATACATTCCGATCTGGGAAAACCCTTCAGTTTTGTCGAGGAGTGTGTTTGTCACATTCATGACATAACATGAGAATTATTATATATTATATATTATTCCAACTTAATTAATTTTTTTTTTTTTTACATACATGACGACTGTCAGAAGTGTTGATGTCAGGATACCAGCCTTCTTTGGTATGGAATGGAAAAGGAAATCATGGTTTCACCCATCCCACCACAAGTGTGTCGTTTGTCAATGAGTCGACTCTTTAGTTTGTTAATGAGTCGACTCTTTAGATGAACGACACACCAGGCAGAATAATAGTCTTGTATCGGTTAATGCACATATGTTTACTCAAGTTTATTCATTAAAATAGATTTTATAAAAGAAAAACAATGTAAATATAGTATAGTAATGTTGTTTTAGATAAACTACAGCAAACTAATGCTTTCATTGTACAAATCAAAGAGCCGTTTGGGAGTTGAAAGAACCGACTCTTATTCGTGAGCTGAACCGATTCATGTTCCTATAGCTATATATGGCGTGCCGCGTCAGTCAGTTTAGTCACGTGGCTACTTTCAAGCTACAGAATTAAGCCTAAAAAATATGCGTATACATTTATATATACATATATATGTATACAATCGTCCAAAACAGTTCAGTATTTTGAGTTTTAGTGAAGCTATATTGTACGGTTTAGTGAAGCTATTTTATGCGCATAATAATATCCCAGAAATTGTATTTCCCATAATTCCATGCTTTGTTTACAATCGTCAAACCAGTCCATGCATCATGAGGCTTTCTGTAGTGTTCTTCTGTTTCATACTGAGTATGTCCGGATGCGGAAGAAGTGAAGTGAAGTGGTGAGCTAATCTGTAGCTAAACTAGCCTCCACTATGTAGTCTGGAATAAGGCTATTAATCATATACAGTAGAAATAATCATATATAGAAATATATAATAGCAGTATTAGGCAGCAGTGTGTTCCTGGAGCATGCACTCGATTGTGGAGGTTAAAGGTGTGAAGTCTGGATATCGTTGTGGTTACTGTAACAACTCATGGGGAAAAGTGTCCTATGGTAAGTGAATATACAGGTGAAAATGCTTCTTCATGGAGTTTACTATTCTGAAATGAGATTTGTGTCAAGTTGATTAGACCATGATGATCTGAATAGTCCCAGCAAACACACCACTTTTCCCAAGCAGCATTTGGTTCTGCTGTTGGTCATGGTTTGAGAACTGTTTTAGAACGTTGAAGGAACGTTGTGCTTTGGTTAATTCAGTTCAATTCAATTCGATTTTATTTGTATAGCGCTTTTAATGATGGATATTGTCACGAAGTAGTTTTACGGAAAAAATATAAATTCAAGATATAATTTTAAATGTTGTACATTTATAAATTTATATCTAATGAGAAAGCCAGAGGTGATGTGGCAAGGAAAAACTCCCTGAGACCACATGAGGAAGAAACCTTGCGAGGAACCAGACTCAAAAGGGAACCCATCCTCATCTGGGTGACACCAGATAGTGCGATTATAAATAAATCCCTTCTATACCTGTGTACTATATAGTCAAATAGTGCAATTGTGTAACCAGGAAATTCATTATAGTTTTCATGTGAAGTCTATTTCGTTGAAGTTATCAACTGTTTACTGATGGAGACTTGAGTGCAAAACTGTTTGTGGCAAAATGCAGTTCTAAAGCTGTCATAGCAATTGTAGTCCAAAGCCATCTTCATGGTTCTTCATCTAAGTGGCACCATCTACAGTAATCTCGCTGATCTTTAGGCTGTCCATATGGGGCTATCCTCAGCAGCAGCGAGTAATTTCCAAGTGATGAAAACTCCAACCTGAAGTAGGGCATCAGGATGGATCAGGCAGGACTGGAGATCAGAAGGGGTCAGGATCACTGGGATCTCAGGAGTAGCATGTGTAGCTTGACAGGGGGAGAGAGAGAGAGAGAGAGAGAGAGAGTGTAACACAGATTATTAGGTATGCTTATTGTCATGTAATGGTTAAGGGCACTGTACATTGTGTGCACAGTGCAACCAGGGACTCTGGCAAGACTAGCTATGACAACAATAACTAAAAGGGAGCGCCAGAAGGTAACACAGACATGAGGGAGATAAAGCAACCAGCCACTCCACCATCAACACCATTAACAAAGTCAGCTTTGCCTCCTAAACATCCTGAGAACTCTTATGATTATGTGATAACTGACAAGGAATCTTTACCAAAGGTTACTTTTAGGTATTATTTTTGTAACGGCAAATTAATGTTCCAGGAACCTTCTCTTATGGGAAGGTCTTGATTTAGACAAATATTTAACATAGATATTACTGTTTATAATATTTCCCTGAACAAAAGGGAATGTGGATCAATATATTTTATAACAGATGTGACTGTGTGTTCTGCAAAACCAGCATTCAGCAATGAATATTAGACCACAACACTGTTGAATTCTTGAATGTGATTGGTCAGGAGGTGTTGATTAATTTCCTGTAACAGTAACAGTTCCAGCTGTAATTCAAACGATAGATTTATTTTAATGTGTTATCGTTCTATAGTAACAACTCGTTCACATCACATAATCTAAGATTCATAATAAACAGATTTTTTAAAAAAAAAGTTATTTATTTACATGGGACAGTCTTCTGGACAGAGAACTTTTCACTTTACAGTTTCTCAGTGACATGACAAGCAGCGTTTTTTTTTTTTTTTTTGTCTTATTAATTTCAAGAAAAAGAAAAAAGAGAGGTTAGTGTGGGACTGTTTATATCTATTATAATGTAAGAGATAACAGGAGCTAGGTTGTCTGAAGGATGTACCATACCATTAAATGTATCTATAATCAGTTAATTATTGTAATTGTTGGGAAATTGCTGTGGTATAAGAGGAATAAAACACTT
>CM040456.1:26363642-26386307 GCA_022758105.1 Pangasianodon gigas
GTGCTGATATTCAGTATAACCTCACTCTTGCTCGTGCTGATATTCAGTATAACCGCACTCTTGATGTGCTGATATTCAATATAACCGCACTCTTGATGTGCTGATATTCAGTATAACCTGACTCTTGCTCATGCGATATTGCTTAAGTGGGATATCATATTATAATGTGTTTACTTCGCATCAGGCCGCATCACACCACCATCACATGACAGCACTCCCTGTCATGTTTTATTCCTTAAATAATGAACACAAATCATTAGACTACAGATATATACTATATATTTCAATGATGTCAATGGTTTTGTTTCGATATAAAATAAAATCTCAGTGGGCTTGTTGCCTGCTCTGTATGAATACATGAATGAATTCATGAATATGAAGAGTGGTTTAGTAGTAATTTATAAATCATTTATTTGTATTTCATATTAGTGTAAAATAGTATTTTAATAGAATTTAGTCTTAGTTATTTGTGAGTTAATTTCTTTATTGTGATGATTAGTGTTCTAGATAGTTCCATGTAGTTAATCATTTAGTAAGTTAGTAATCAATCAATCTGTAGTTTACGGTATAAAATAGTATGTTAATGTTCTTTGTTGTAAATTAGTGTTTTGTTGTTATTTTATATGATCTGTTACCCATTAGATGAAGTTATGTGGAATACCCTTAGTTTAAGTTGTGGGCTGAACACATTTACCAGCCATCACATTAACCTTGGCCTGTGGATGCATTCAGGGTAAGTGTGAATATTTATTAACATCAACTAAAGTTTACATTTATCAAAAAAATTAGTTGGACTTACTTTTCACATCATGCATTATTTGTATTATCTGCTCTGTAGTTGATGTGTTTGTGGACTAAGTGCTGATGTTCATTGGACAAGATAAGACTGGATCATTTCCCTGGTTAAATTAGGTGCATCATGGCCTATTTATTTGTTTGTTTGATTGTTTATCTGTCCATTCATTCATCCATTCCTTCATTCATTCATTCATTTAAAATCTGTGCAACAAATGTAATGCTCATTCATCTGTTGCATTATCACTGTAGTTTATAGTTCTATGCTGTATAATATAGTGCAGATAATTTAGATAATCTAGTGGTTTTAGTCAAATGTTCTTTAAAAAAATATTATATATTCATATTCTAATCTTAACTGGACTTTTTCCATCTATTTATGTGTTTTTTCTTTGTTTGCTTTGCAGGTAAATTCTTGCCTACACTATTCGCGCTGCAGCCCATTAAATGGTGAAAAAGAAATATTGAATTTTCTGTTGAATAAAATCAGTATGCTCAGACTTATTCTGCTGTCTCTTGTTATTGGGCCATAGCGCTTTATAACTCCTATATTCA
The DNA here is from genome assembly GCA_022758105.1 of Pangasianodon gigas. Lineage (NCBI taxonomy): Eukaryota > Metazoa > Chordata > Actinopteri > Siluriformes > Pangasiidae > Pangasianodon > Pangasianodon gigas. The sequence goes on from CM040456.1 coordinate 26,364,993, forward strand.
GTGATCTGTAACTCAGAGAAACAGAATTATTCTTAGGGGTCCAAGCACTGAATGAAACCGGGAACCCTCTTGTTCTTGTTAGGATTTTTATTTTTCTTATTATTATTCTTATCGTGCAGGCAAAACCGTAAAGTGTATAGAAATAAAAATAAACTTAATAGGTAGATGTTGTATCTCAGTCACAACACTGAAATATTGCGCCTCTTGGTGGCGCTAAAGCGAAATAGTTAACATTTTGGCTCATATCTAATGCTACTACTACTACTACTAATAATAATAATAATTATAATAATGATTATTGTTGTTGTTATTGCCAGTATAACCAACCAATTACAGGTTTGTATAGGGATGGTTTGGAGAATGGTCCTCGAACATTAAGGTAACTTTCCCAAACCATCCCTGGTTAGTCCAAGGTTCCAGAATGGTCAAATAATTTAAAGGATATGGAAATATTAGTGCAACATTAGGGGAATGTTCTTTGAACAATAATATATAACAAAACACAAACATTTGGTAACTCACTCTCTAAAATGGATAAATCTGAAACTGCAGTTTCCTCATTGTAGGGAAACATATACAGTCGGATCCATAAATATTTATTGTTAATTGTTAATTTAACCGTTTCCCACAGTATATTGGAGTTGAAATTAAATAATGAATGAAGTGCAGGTATTTACATCCAAAGTAAGCAGGTAAATAGTCTAGAGTTGATTTCAAGTGTGCATTTGCTTTTGGAATCTGTTGCTTTAAACTCTCAATATGAAGCCCAAAGAGCTATCGCTGCCAGTGAAGCAAGCCATCATTAGGATAAATCAACTATTTTGTACACTCTTAAAAAAGAAAGAATCCACGGGTGAGCTCGGGAATACCAAAAGGCCTGGAAGACCAAAGGAAAACAATTGTGGTGAATGACAGAAGAATTCTTTCCCTGATAAAGAAAAACCCCTTCACAACAATTGGCACGATCTCCTCCAGGAAGTAGGCGTATCTGCGTCAAAGTCAACAATCAAGAGAAGACTTCGCCAGAGGAAATACAGAGGGTTTACCACAAGCTGTAAACCACTGGTAAGCCTCAAAATCAGAAAGGCCAGATTAGAGTCTGCCAGAAACATCTAAAAAAATTGCATACAGTTCTGGAACATCATCCTATGGACAGATGAGACAAATCTTGTACCTTGTACCAGAATGGAGAAGGAAAGGAACTGCTCATGATCTGAAGCATACCATCTCATCATATGGCATGGGCATGTATGGCTGCCAATGGAACTGGTTCCCTTGTATTTATTGATGATGTGATTGCTGACAAAAGCAGCAGGATGAATTCTGAAGTGTATAGGGCTACATTATCCACTCGGATTCAGCAAATGCTTCACAAGTCATTGGACGGTGCTTCACACTGCTGATGGACAATGACCCGAAGCATACTTTGAAAGCAGCCCAAGACTTTTTAAGGCAAAGATGTGGAATGCTCAGTAACCTGACCTGAATCCAACTGAGCATGCATTTCACTTGCTGAAGGCAAAACTGAAGTCACCCCAAGAACAAGCAGGAACTGAAGACAGCTGAAGTAAAGACCTGGCAGAGCATCACCAGGTAAGAAACCCAGCACCTGGTGATGTCTGTGGGTTCCAGACTTCAGGCAGACACTGACTGCAAAGGATGTTCAACCTTTAAATAACAAATTAATTGATCATTATGTTAGTTTGTCCATATACCTTTGATCCCTTAAGAAGAGGGGGGACCACATATAAAAAGTGCTGTAATTCCTACACTGTTCACCGGATTTGGATGTAAATACCCTCAGATTAATGATGAAGATCTGCACTTTGAGATCTGCTGATCCTTATTTCATTTCAACTCCAATATACTGTAGTAGACAGCTAAAATAACTTGTCAGTGTCCAAATATTTATGGACCTAACTGTATATTTTAGAAAATGCTGATGTGTGATTGGCATGTGGTCTTTACAAATTGAAAGACGACAGATCTTGTGATGCTGTGTTCTGTATTAGGGTTTTTTTTTTTTTAAATGCTAGTGTGGCCAAAACATAAAAACTGCATTTAAAAAAAAAGCAATATCGCATGAGCAAGAGTGCGGTTATACTGAATATCAGCACGGCTGTGATTTGGTGTAGGTACGAAGCTGCAGGCCGAGTGCCATAGCTAATTAGCTGATAATCAATATAACTGAATGATTGCAAGTGCGATGTTGCTTTTATACAACAGTTCTATTAACAAGAAATTAATACTGAATAACTGACAGAAATAGTGGAAATAGATCTCGAAGAAACTAAACTCACTTTATAGCCTGTCGCCTAGCTGGCTAGCTAGCTCACACTGATTTGTACAATCCCGTTAAAGGTTTTTCCAGTGAAACTCTGTTGGTATTCAAGACTTGCATATTTGGAAATGCAAGCATTTTATAAGCTTGTATAAAAGAGGTGTATCATGGAGCATGTTTGCCTCGCACTTCCGGGGTTGGGGGTTTGATTCCCGCCTCCGCTCTGTGTGCGCAGAGTTTGCATGTTCTCCCCGTGCTTCGGGGGTCTCCTCGGGGTACTCCGGTTTCCTCCCTCAGTCCAAACACATGCATTGTAGGCTGATTGGCATGTCCAAATTGTCCGTAGTGTGTCAGTGTGTCTGTGTGTGTGTGCGATTATGCCCTGTGATGGATTGGCACCCCGTCCAGGGTGTCCCCTGCCTTGTTCCCCGAGTCCCCTGGGATAGGCTCCAGGCTTTCCATGACCCTGTGTAGGGTAAACAGTACAGAAAATGGATGGATGGATGGATGAATGGATGGTAGGTATATCATGGAAACCCGTGTGAAGCACTCCAATCTGGCAACCCTGCCTGCCTGCCTGTAGATCATTAGCATTAGCATTAGGGGAGATTTCAGAAGAGCGACATGGCTACTGGTGGCTCTTTCAGTATAGTGGAGTACTTTGGGGGTGACGATGGCCACCGTTGTGGTTACTGTAAAAATGCAATGGGCAATTTTTCACATGGTGAGTAACAATCGCTTTTTAAACCACTGATTCGAGCGGATGTACATCCGGATCTTTACCGGGTCTATCTTGACATTTGAACATGCATATTCACAGCTTTTTCTTTCTCGCCTTCACTAACGTGTTTGAAATAAACTTCATAAATATCACCCAAAACTACCAGATCCTGTAGCTGCTCTTACTCACGTGCGCTGTTATATTTAAGATTAATCAGATGTCATGTTGATAGTTTGCTAGCTAACAGCTGTAAGCGTGCTAGCTGGATGTAGCTGACTAGCTACACACCGAAACTTATTGTCTTTGGCTTATTTTGTTAAATATTTGTGGTACAGAACTAAATATAATATCACCGGAATGTCATTTTTATGTAACTTGGCTAAATTTCGACGTTGCTAGCAAGACTAGTCTAGTATAGTGTATTTGGAGGGTAGCTATCATTAGCTTGGGTAGAAAATTTGCAACCCTATTGACATTTAAGTGTCGTATATGTGTGTGTGTGTGTGTGTGTGTGTGTGTGTGTGTGTGTTTATGCTACCTTCACGTGCTATCGGAATTATTGTAAATACGAGTTTCCCACTATGGATGATGTTGTGCGTTCAAGTGCTCCTGGAAAGTTCGTATTTACGAGTTGGGAAGTCGTAATTACGACGTCAGGTGCGTTCAAGTCACTTTGGTCGGAGCAAGATGGCGGTGTACCTTCTCTTAATTAACTACAAAAAAAAAAAAAAAAAAAATACAGCAAGGTTTCTTAACTCTACTTCTAGAAAATGAAGAACAAAGAATGCACATCAGGTGTGTTTTGCTTTTTTATGAGTTTAATCAATTTACGAAGCCACTGTAAATTTCATCGTTACATATTATATCGTAATTGTACAATGTTATTATATTTAATATCATATTAGCTTGTTTTGTTGTAAATTAAAAAGTCTGACAAAGATTTCAACTAATTTACTGTCAGTTACAGATGTCGCATTCATTGAGTCCACCATGTTTTCTTATGGTGCGTTCAAGTCATGTCAGAAAGATCGTATTTATGAGTTGAACGCACATGAACGCCACCACAAAGTCGTAATTACACGTGGGGAAACTTGGTATTTTCTTTGACAAATTTACAGTCAACTACAGAAGCTGCATCCATTGATTCCAAAATGTTTTCTTATGGTGCGTTCAACTTGTAAATCTGATCTTTCCGACATGACTTGAACGCACCATAAGAAAACATGGTGGAATCAATGGATGCCGCGTCTGTAGTTGAAGGTAAATTAGTTGAAATTGACTGGGAATTTAGCAGTGACATGTCTTTGTCAGGCTTTTTTATTTACAATAGAACAAGCTAATTGCCTGCACAAAATACGACAGAATTGTACAATTAAGATACGTAACGATAAAGTTTACAGTGGCTTCATAAATTGATTCAAAACATAAAAAAGCAAAACACAACTGATGCGCATTCTTTGTTCTTCATTTTCTGTATTTGCTGTTTTTTTTTTGTAGTTAATTAAGAGAAGGTACACCGCCATTTTGCTCCGACCAAAGTGACCTGAACGCACGTGATGTCGTAATCACGGCTTCCCAACTCGTAAATACGAACTTTCCAGGGGCACTTGAACGCACAAGGAGTCCTAAACTTTCAACATGGCGAACATGGAAGAGAGGACAGTTTCCGTACTGAATGACAAGTTTTGTTCATTTTTCTAAATGCAGCTGATTGTTAGTACATGCCATTTTGGTCATATTCATTTATGTATATCAGCAACCATACTATGCATACCATAGTATGTACATTTTTACACCATGGAAGTAGCCTGTATTTGACCAAAATTCCATTATCGTCAGCAAGCTTGCTAACTGAGTAATGTGTTATGGTGTCAAAATAAAAGTAAAAGAAAAAAAGAAATGTATGAATGAACCTGGTGTCATCGATGTTTCATGTTGTTTCTGACAACAAAGCATGACATACTCGTAATTACCACTTCTGAAGTGAGAAGTAGGAGAATTCCGATAGCACCTGAACGCAGCATTAATCCATATCTCAAGGTGTCTGAGGAAGAGAACGTATTGGAGTGGGGTGTTATAGTGGATATCCCATCAATCCAGCTCAGACACACAGAATACTGTCAGTGTGGACTGCACTGTGGAGAAACTGAAACTCTAAACACACATTCCTGTAATAACAACAGCCTATGCAGCTCACACCACCAGAGGCTGAATCATCACAGCCTGGCAAGAAGTAACACCATGTGCAAAGCTGATACACACTTACTGCTGAGATGCAAGAAGAACATGCTCTGTGGATGCTGTGGCATGATAAGCTTTGCACAGCCGTTTGCACAGACAGAATAATTCACTCATACCAAAAAACATGTATGTAGTGTATTTTTGCGTCTATATATATATATATATATGTGTTCTGAAAACTACAACTACTTTTACGAGCATCTCAACCAGAAGTGAAGTTGTGTAAGGAATAAAAGAATTGCTGGTGTGCCGTTATAGGAAATTAATCCACGGTGGCAGCGGTGGCTGTTGTTGATATTGGATGTGAGGTCTAAAATGTAATATCTATCTGTAGCTCACCAATGAAACTTGGGGTTGAGCAATGCGTAAGGTCTCGCAAGGTCTCGATGATGACATAATAAGAATATTGGAACACACACACACACATATACACTACACACACACAGTTAAAGACAGATATTCCATCCAAACGGACAGTCTGATGGGATTTTGGAATCGATCCAAACAGGGTCAAAGTCACAGCAAGGTCAAGTGTCCGAAATTGTTTTTCTTCAATAGCTTCCTTCCTGCTTGAACTATATTTTAAGGGTAGTTGAGGCATACAAATTAGTAACAAGAAAGACTAGACTTGTTGGCATGGGAGGCATTCCTGTTGATGCCTTGGTGTTGTGTTCTACTTGTTTAGTGTTTCAAGCAGGTAAACTAGTGATTCCTCATGAAGTGTAAAGTGCATTCCTGACACATGTAGTGACACCCAGAAACCTCCATAAAAGTTCAACTGGGAGCATGAAATGAGCGATGAGAGTAAAGGCGGAAAGGCAGAAGTTATTATGACTCACTTCTAAGCCAATAAAAGTATTCAATAATGTATAACATTGATAATAATAAGTGAGCAGGAAAGGATTTATTAATGGCCTGTCCTCTGTTTATATGGTGCCATTTCTTTCGCAATAATTGAAAGATTTGTTTTATTTGTCTTTGTATGGGTTTGTCTTAGCTCACTTTCTTTATTTTTCATATTCTTTAATCAATGTATATCAATAATATAAAATGCCTGGTTTTCCCAAAATGTTCTCGATGGTATTCTTAGTCCCTGACTTAGTGAACTAGCATGAGGATGTGTTTTTGATGGAGACTCCAAAGCACTTCTGTAAGTCGCTCTGGATAAGGGCATCTGCTAAATGCTGTAAACGTAATAAAAATAAGCAATTTAACCTTGACAGTCTATTCTGTATATAAAAGTGCAGTAATCCATGCGGATTATATGATTTGAAGTTAAGTCAAGGTTTACATTAGTTAGTCTTCTTATGTGTAATTTTATCCACAATCAAGAGCACGAGTAGGATACGAACTTTTTTTCTGAATTTACAGGATTTTCATGAATAGCAACCTTTTTGTGTAAACGCTCATATGAATGATTTATGAATAAGTCTGTTCTTATTCAGCTTGATAAATGAAGCCCGATGTTGGTACTTTGGCATTGCATTCAGATATTTACTGGTGCCCATACATTTCATCTCAGAAAAAAAAAAAAAAAATCACATTTTTGGTATTAAACGCTTCCAAGAAAACGGTGCACTTTGTTTCCAGTTTGGCTGTAACTTGAACAGAGCTTGGGGTCAGGGGAGGAAAGAGAGCAGAGTAGGGGAAGGGCAGAGCAGCAGCAATGTAAGTTACTAAGAGAGGAACCGGACAGAGCTGGTAAAACATTCTTTCCTCATATTAATGCGTAAGTGTGAAGTAGACAAAAAAAATGCAGTAAAATCCTGAACAATGGCAGTGCCTTTTCGTGATTGAGTAATTTATTACTGGTGAAGGAGACAAAGATGGACGCAGAATTGGCGATGTCGCTCCCTGACTGTTATGCAGATGTAATCTGAATAAAGCTTTGATTCAGGTGGATAAGTTTTTTTTTTCTTTCATTATGAAAGCACTTTTGACCATTCTTATAATTCATTGTGTGTATAGTGTTATAACATGGCTTTCAAGCAGCTGAATGACCTGTTGTGTAGCTTAAAATGATACTGTTACTAATACTGGAACATCCTTCTCAGCATTCACTGTGAGTCTTTAGAAAGAAGGAAGGAAGGAAGGAAGCCAAAGCGCATAATCCTGCAGGCCACTTTGTTTGTATATTTCATATTATCATTTTGTATAAATAAATTATGCATATCACAGTTATAGTTTATAAATGCATTTGCATTACTGAAATATAAAATATAACAACATGCACTTTCAGAAAGTGGTGAGAACAATTCTATATCATGACATGATGAGTGACCTTTAACTCGCCTCACTGTTTATAACTGCCCTGCCCTCGAACGATTAGTGAGGAACCGTGTGTAGCTCTCACTCCACTCATTAGGAGTTACTGATAAATTAGAAGTAGGCATGTAACGATACATTGTGATGCAAAAATTTGACAATGTGCATCGTGGACATATGCAATTCACATTGTGCAAACCAGCATTCTATTTATTATGCAGTGTGCACTTCAAAGTTGCACTGTTCGAACACCATAGGTCCCAATCTGCGCATAGAGACAGTTAAAATACATAGAGACCACGCTGGTCAGGTGATTGCGTTCTTTCGCGGAGAGACTCTTAGAGCTGCACTTGTGAAGTACAATAGCTCTAGATTGCGACCAACACGCATTATACGTTACATAGTTACACAACAATGTTATAACGATTAAAAAGAGCTCTTCAGTAGCTTTCAAACGACACTAAAAGCCACGGAAATCGGGCATTTTAGCTGACTTTGGAGCTCTATGTCTGCTATGGAGCTCTTACAGTCAGTAATTCCCCCCAGATAAGGCACTCTGTTTATTCAATCAAAATTTTGGGGAGAATTTGTAAATTAATTTGTATATTTTTAAGATATGGTGAACCTGTAGTACATTTTGTTTACAATATTAAACCTCTGATTGTAGAAATTTTAAATTTATTTGGTTTATTATGAACACAAAATGCACATTGTTTGTATTGTTTATGATTTAGAAATAAAACAGAGGAGTCTTTTCAGCTGTGTACCTGTCTCTGATCGCTGCCTCAGGCCAGGAATATAATTTACACCAATCATGATCGGTCACAGGAGGGGGATACTGGGATCTGTCTGTTCATTTTTGTAGTTTTGAACCATGTTTAGACTTGAGAAGCTTATAAGTAGTGTTTTATATTAAGGCGCAGCTTTTGAAATGTGTGTGATTGGTTATTGAAATGTTTTAAACAAAGGAATATTGTTTTTAGAGATCACCCAGCCTTAGAGCTTACTGTGCATTACACATTTTGTAATATTAGTTGCTTTAACCACATTTCCTTATATAATGCATAAAGTCTTGTCATTTGTTTTATAGCTTTCTATCCACTTCTACTCATTATATCCCTTTCCCTATGTCTTATATTTGAATGCAATCAGCAGACTATTGTGCTTTGTCGTTGTTCAGTGCTGGCCAGCAGGTCTGACCGGCAAATATTAGCTCACAGCTGAAAGGAAAGGAAATGAATCCCTTTTCCATGGAGATAAGAATGATGTTGCTTGAAGTGGTTACACTAGATACCTTGGATTTTCATTGGATACACAGGTGCAAGTTCTGTCTTCTCGTAAGTCTCGTCTTTCGAGTCAGGATTAGTGTGTTGATTATTGCAGTTGATGTGATGCTCAAAATGAAACCCTATGAAGAAATCTGTTTTAAATCAGCTATGGAACTAACTGTATATTATGAATCGATGTAGTTTCTACATGGTGTACCTTACCAAGACAGAATAATCTACATCATTATTATTATTAAATATGTCTAGTCTTCATTATCTAGCAGTTTGTAGCTCAGCAGCAGTTAAGGTTGTTTGCTGATTACCAGAAGGTTGTGAGTTTATATCACAGGACAGAGAGCCACTGCTGAACCCTTAAACAAAACCCTTAAAAGAACAGTTCAGGCAAAAATGCAATTTACACAATTCACTCTTCCACCAAATATAGGTGATCAGCCAAGACATGTTTGATGTTCAGAGTTTGTTTATTAGATCTTGTAGCTATGAGGCTAACTAATAAGGAAGGCTTATAGCTACCGATTTAACGTCATGCATGTGTAAACCTTCACACACTCACCTCAGAAGACATTGTGGCTCAGTCATGTGTATATATGATTTGCTGTGTATACTCTTTTAATATGGACTTATTATTTCATAAAAAAAAACCAAGTCTGTATTAAAATACATACAGGTCAGACTTTATATCAAATTTCTGAATCAGTTCTAATTAGGACTGTAAAAAACAAATATTTAATAGTCAAATATTCGTTTGAATTACTCAAAAAATTGGCTTAAATCTGGCTAAATGAAGTAAGTGCTGTAACAGATATCATTTGGCATTTTTAACCTATTGTTTTCTCAGTAATATAATGTAAAAAAGCATCAATAATATAAAGTGAGGAACTCACTTAACATTTAACATCTTGTAACTTTACTGACTTTCTCTTCTAGGGCTAATCTAATGATAATGAATTCCGTGGCAGCACCTGAGGTGTCATTTTAGCCAGAAATAGAGCTCCAAAGTTGGCTAAATTGCCCAGGTTCCACAATCTCTTTCTTGGACACTGTAGATTTCAGCAGCATGGGACTGGTGTTGTTTGAAAGCTACCGAAGAGCTCTTTCAAACTGTGTAAACGTATAACATATAATGTGCGTCGGTTATTGTGATCTGGAGCTATCGGGCCCAACGTGCGCTCTATATATTTTGAACTCTATGGGTTGCGAAGATTGGGACCTCTGGTTTTCAAACAGTGCAATTGCATTAGATACACAATTAATAGAATGCTGATTTCCACAATGCGAATTGCACATTTCGACGATGCACATTATCAGAACATTTTTTCACACCTCTTTTTCACCACTTTTATTCATGTAAATATGTTCAGATAGCCAACATGTCTCTGCTGATGGGCTGCATTTGGGTGTCAATTTCATTTTTGGCCAAACTAACTTTACAGTGAACTGCTGATATGCTTTAGTGTGTTCTGCTTCACTTGTAAGTCACTTTGGATGAAACCGTCTGACAGATGAATAAATGTTTAATACTTTACTGGTTTCATTTTTATATTTTAGTCTTGCATCCATCTCAGTTCTTTTGTCTTTGTTAAAGCTAGAGGAAATTCCAGGGATTTCAAAAGCATGCTTGAGTTCAAAAGTACTGTAGCCAAGATGGACTCTCACAGGAACAGCCTGACATTATTATACACTGTTTAATACGTAAGCTTGTGTACATTACAGGTAGTATCCCCACCATTGTCTCTTAAATCATCCCCCGCTCCTTTTTTTTTTTTTTATTTGTATGCAGGTATGTGGGCCCATTCAATGACGGTTCAGGACTACCAAGACCTCATTGACCGGGGATGGAGAAGGTATGTGAAAATAGTTTTCTTAAATTACTTCTTTCTTAAAATACTGAAATACTATTTCTCCACATGGTCTGTTCATGAACACATCATGAGGTAATCTGATTTAATAAAAAAATATATAATATCAACATTTTTTTATGTAAAGAACAAAACATGATTGAGAAAGCTGCTATAGGAAAATAATTTTTTAAATGAAAGTTTTCTGTTATTTAATATTTACTACAAGATGAGTGATTCCCCTTATTAAAAAAAGTTAACATTAAAGTTAACAGAGTTTTGAGTGTGTGCCATTGGACTGTATCTTACTCATGTACTTAATGATGCTGTCCATGCAGGTAGAGCCTCTCAGTAATACAATATAGCAACTTGTTCCCGGAGACGCTCTGGGAAAACCTCAGGCATTTTGGAGGAAAGCATGTTTTAACCTTTTTCAATTCAGTGTGAATGTGAGGCAAATACAAAGAAGGATTTTTATTACACCAGTTCCACTGTGATATTTCTCCAGTGTCGGGCAAGCTGCTCTGTACGTTTACTCTGTAAAGAAATGCAGCTCATTATGTTAAAAGTTATTCTTCAGAGAAAGGTAACTGGCTACATTACAGGCTACACGGCGAATATAGTTTAAATGTATTGAAGCTGCTTCCATGAATGATGTCATCACACCTTTCTGCTAATTACGAGATGTTTAAGACAGCCAACCAAATCGAAACACAATTTTCAAGACCAAATTCCTAATGGAAAAATATTTTCAAATCTGTTTTAAAAGGAGCTGTAATTTGTATACTTATAGATTATTTGCAATAAGTCATGTTAGAATTAAATACAGAGACCATAGTTGGTTAACACAAAAGACTCCAAACTGGAACCGGCTCTTTTTTCTGTTGCATTTTCCAGTTGTATAAAATAAAACGGGAGAGTATGACTCAGTGATATGGATCCAGCAGATCTCTACATAGATAAATAAAACTAACCAGGGCACTTATATATATGACTATATTTAACAGAATCCAGAACCCTCCTCATTGCTCCTCATATATCAAGTTGAATACGAATGTATTTATTATTAAATTGTTTGTAGGACCAAGAAATTTTGTATTCGTGAAAATGCCATTAGTTCAGAAAAACCTTTGCATTCTGCAAGAGCTCTTGAGTTTGTGTAAATTTACATATAAGAAACTGACTAATGTAAACCTCAACTGATCGGCTTCAATTCATATAATTTGCGATGAGTTACTGCACTTGTATATATGAATTACGCTGCCAAATTTAAATAGCATCATGTAATGAACATTTTGTGAAACCTGGTTGTTTCCTGTTAATGGTATTAATTAAAGAAATGTTATATATGGTAAAAAGTAATAATTAAAGAAAGCAAGCCAACACAAATCCAAAAGTGAAGACAAATAAGACCAGTCATTCAATTAAGACAAAAGAAATGGTGCTGTATAAAAGGACAATGACTCCGCTGGCATATAATTTGGTTCTGTTTGCCATGGCATCTTCTTTTGAGCAACACTTTAGAGCCAGCAATAAGTGACTGATAAGTAACCGATCTGGTATGCCTCATGCTGCAGTGTGCCGTATAGTCCGTAGTGTGCTGCATCAGGTTTCCTTACAACACCTGTCCTCTTACTTTTCTAGCATGGTATCAGGGATGGTATATTGGTGCACGAGAGGTTGAAGAGATTTTTTTTTTTTTTACATTAAAAAAACATAAATATGTTTTTAAACAGTTTACTGTTTGCCATACAAGTCGCAGCTTATGTTGTTATTACAGAAATAATTAATATAAATCTTTGTGCCAGCACTACTTTCAGAGATGCTGTTATAGCAAATGAATCAACACCTTCTGACCAATCAGATCTGAGAACTCAGTTGCATTTATATAAAGCTAAATATCGTATGTATTCTTGTTTAAATATCTATTAGATAAAAAAAATTTTGTTCCTACTTCATGCAGGTGATGTTTTTCCAAAAAATATATAACATGACAGCTTTCTGTAACCATGCTTTTTTTTTTGTCTTTAGAAGTGGCAAGTATGTTTACAAGCCTGTTATGAACAAGACCTGCTGTCCACAATACACTATCAGGTAAATATATCATTAAAGGGTGTGTAGATAGCTCATATTCGGGTATGGTGTTTCAAATATGTATACTGATCCAAAGATTTATATGTAATAAAATAAAATATAGAGGTAGATTATATTTATGTAAAGTGTTTGTTGTATTATATACGTAGGCATATGTAGGCTGAACATGATGTACCCAAACTAATAATTGATCTGTCTATTCAAGGTGCCATGCCTTAAACTTTCATCCTTCAAAGACGCATAAGAAGATCTTGAAGAAGATGACAAAGTTTCTGTCGAAAGGGGAGGTGCCAGCAGGCCAGCTTGATGCTGGCTGTGATGGTGCGTTCCTGCTTCCAAGTTCTAGTTTGTTGTCTTCTGTGTTAACCTGCAAGTGTGTTTGCAATTAATTTTACACCTCTTTTAAAATGGATTGGAAAATATTGGAGTTCTAGGAACACTGTCTTTTAAAACTCTTTTTCGTTATAAAACAAACCTGATGGTTGGTTTATTGACAAAGTAAGAAATATGATGTGATATGACTCGGTTCACTGACAATATTTTTCACTTTTCAAGCTTATTTTCAGTGTAAAACTGAAATTATCTTGGAAAATCAATTGAAATTAGAAAAGGAAACAATTCATCAATTGGTTGAGGCATTCCTCATGTGGAAAGAATTGTCAAATGAAAACATTGTGGAAACATTTGGAAAATATCAGATATTCTGGTTGATTTATGGACATGGAAAGCTGTTGAGTATATTATTTTAAGGTCCAGTATGTATAAACTTACATTGTTTTGTAACTGATACTCCATAGTAAAGTATTAGGAAATGGTTTTGCAGCAGGTATTTCCTACAGGTGTGGCTTCTGTCACTCTTTGAGAAGTCAATTTGTTTCTGGTAATGCAATCTTAGGTGTGTTTGACATCCCTGGCTTCCTCAAGCCTCTCGCTTCGTCTCTTCAGCGGACAGTGGCTATAGCTGCTGGAATATCCCAGACATTTTTCTCAGGTGCGCTTCCCCTGCTGTGCCATGCTAGAGCACCATTTCCTCCTGTCATCATTTAGATCTTTTTAGCTTCATGAAGGGTTTTGTTGATTAAGTTACATTTTTGTGTTCATAGAGCTGGAAAAAGCAAACATTATTGAACTGGATAGAGGTAAAATCACAGAGTAGCAGAGATGGATTATAGTGCTTATTACTGGAATTTTTGCTTATTGTCTAATTCTATCACAATATAGTAATTATTTTGCATGCACATAACATTTCATGTCTCCACCGAGAAACTTTCATCATATTATCATACTGCATGTTTTTTTCTACCAAGAAATCTCAAATTTATATCAAAGTGCCTAACAGTTGGCTAAGTAATCCCAACTAGCAAGTTACATATGTTGTTTGACAGGGGACTGTTTAGCCATAGGGGTGACTAATAACTTGGAAACAAAAATGTGATGGTTTGTCAAGCTTGTTGTAGTACTAGTTCTTACAATCCCTGTAGTGTTTGCATCCTGAGAATTGCTGCCACAACACTTCTGGTGGAATGGTGGTGGCATCTTCAGGGTTATAAAGTGGGCAGCCTCCTGCCTCAATGTTTCGCTGATGGGCCCACTGCATCTCCAGAGGTTTTAGCAGTGAGTTCTGGCACCCCAGGACCTGGCACCCCTTTGGCCCCAATCACACCTGGCATTAAAATGCATTCTGGGTGATCTGATTGTAAATAAACAGCATTAAGTACAGGTGTGAACACTGTCCAGTGTGTCTCGTAGACACATTGTGAACTGATCACTCAAGCCACTTTCAGAGGTGGTTTGGAATGCTTATGAGCATATAATATTTATAGTGTGAATGCAAAAGCTTCTTGATGCATCCCGAACAGCAACAAAGGACCGTCAAATCAGCTACATCAATGCCCTAGCCAGAAAATATGTAATCATTGCGAGACTGTTTGGAAATTGTGATGAACGGTAGAGTGTAAACACGTGATCAAAACTTTTGAAACAGCCCGTACTGATACATAAGATAGAATTGGCAGGACATTTCTGCCTGGACACAAATGCAGGAGGGAAGACTGACATGTAATAAATACACAACACTATTCCTCCAGCGAAAATGATGTATGAAATCCGATCAAGTGGTCACTCGAGACCCTTTAAAAACGCCAGGTGTAAATGGCTATGCTTTTCAGCTGTTCACTTGTGACTGGATCACTCGAGACAGATGTTAATACCAGGTGTGAACAGGGCCTTTGATGCCAAGCACCCAGGAGAGGTCTTTCCTCTAGATCCAGAGCCACTGGCTGCTCTTTTCTTTGGTGAGCTGCTTTGGAGAAGGTTTTGATGACATGGCTACAAATCCTCTACAGCCTACCTCTTCTGGACAGATCCTGACTCTCCAGCCACATTGTTTAGTGTCCACTGCCAGCTCAGCATATTTAAGCCTTTTGTGCTCATTCACAGTGTCTTCCCGGGGCTCTGTCCGCTCTATGACATACATAAGGAGCAAAGAGAAGGACCACAGTACAAAGTCTTTCCCGAAGTTTGTTGTTAGCTGGGAATCAGAGCTTCTGGCCCAGGTCGGTCAGCATCTTTCATTCCCATGCCGTACCCAACTGCCTGGTCTCTAATGTACCCTAGACGTGAAGACTTGGAATTGCATTTCTGGCCTACGCTGACAAATGTTAACTGAGGTGGTTTACAGGAGGCAGGGGTAGGTCGTACATTGTTGTGCTTTCACTGTGTTTCCAACACTGTATGTGAGCACCTTGTTGTACCGCCAGTTGTATCGGTCTTATGTCAGCCTTGTCTTGCAGCCAAGTAGAAAATGTTTCATTGTTGCTGGGGATGGACATAGAAAACATTTTTGCTCTTAGCCATACCATTTGTTGAGGTTTTGATCTGAACTTGATCTAAATACCTCAGTGTCTCACAGGTCCTTCCTAGAGATCTTCCTTCTTCTCTACTCCCTCCCATGTCATCCATTGCCCCTGCCTTACCTGGGCAACAACCTTTATGCACATTGTAGCCTGTTCTTTTTGACACATTTCCTCCACCACAAGGCTGAGGCCTCCCCTCCCTGACTGCACTTGGCCAACAATGTCTTTTTGCTGGAGTGTCACCTTTGCCTGCTGGGTTGCCTATGCTAGTTTTCACATCCCCTTGGGTGACAAGGTGGGTGCAGCTGTGGCTACAAGTGGCTTGCATGACTCTGTCAGCATCATCTCCAGCCTTACCTTGGTGCACTTGTACTCCCCTACTAAACTGGAAAGGTATAGCTGTAGGTTGCCCTTGGTGTAGAGCCCAGTGCTACACAGGCACCTGGGTAGACCTAGCCATTTTCTTATATTTGAATTGATTGTTCTCTCCAGCTTGTCAACCTTTGTGATTGGGGCCTCTTAGATAGTTAGTGGCCACATGAGATGGGGCTAGAGTGCAAACTGAGGGCACCAGAGCTTCAGATTGCCGGAGAGTATGGTACTACTAATTCTCAAGGCCACTGATGGTTTCCTGCATGAGCTGCTGTATTTGCTCCGTGTTCACAAGAGATGCGTCATACCAACGTCCCAGGCTCTTGAGTGGCTTCTCGGTCACAACTGGAATTGGTTCAGGGTCGATATGGAAACGTTGCTCTAATCTTTCCTGTGAAAAAGGAAATGCTTCTGGATTTACTTCATCCGAGCAAATTCTGTAATTTACCTGAAGCTTTCTCAGAAGTCAGATGGTACTGGTTGTAGTGAGTGTTGTCAGATTGTCCATGAAAATAATCATGAAAAAAATGACATACTTTATTTTCTGCTCCACTAATTGCATAATATTCTGTAAAAAAATTGAATGTTTAGTTATACAGATATAACGCTATATTGATTTCTGTCAAGCTGATATTGATATCAACGCTATGTATTGATGTGTAGGTGAGCGGATGGTCTCCATGTTTGAAGAAGGAGGGGAAGTTCCTCCGGTGGATCCTGTAAAAATCCAGCACTCTCAGGTGGAGCGTCCCATCATTCCCAGCCGCCCTGAGAAAGACAACGATTCCAAACCATCAACATCAGAGTCTCCAAGAGAGGAAACGGTGTCATCAGCAGCAGGGAAGAGCCCACGCCTCATGCCTAAACCAGGTGAGCTTCAG
Source organism: Pangasianodon gigas (assembly GCA_022758105.1). Taxonomy (NCBI): domain Eukaryota; kingdom Metazoa; phylum Chordata; class Actinopteri; order Siluriformes; family Pangasiidae; genus Pangasianodon; species Pangasianodon gigas. The sequence continues at coordinate 26,381,830 of CM040456.1, forward strand.
GACAAAAGACAACTAATGGAAAAAGAGTAAAAGCGTAGTAGAAAAGAAAGGAAAACAATCAACTCTGCTTTAATTCTTAAACACACGCATTATGCATTATTACTTTTTCCTCTCTAACGGTGATCAAAAATAAATGCAACATAGTTGAATATCTTGTTTTAAAAAAAAAAACAAGTAAAAATAAAAGTGATTTAATTATATTAAAGCAGTAGCATTACAGTGTACTTGAGTACTATAATGAGAGTACACGTAGATAGATATTTTCCATCTCTGCATTTTAATGCATTTTAAAATGGTAAGATCAATGTGTAGTTTACCTTTAAAACATGTTCAAAATATCTCATTATGTCTTCGTATTAAAGCAGATGTTTAAAAAAAAAGTGCAAGTAACCCAGTCTTTTTATGTAATGGTTGTTCTTGACGTACAGAAATGTCTTTAAGCTAGATTTGGACATATAAGCACTTATGCTTAAATAAGAGTGGCCTTTTTAGTCAAATGAGCCTTCTTAATAGAAGTATCCGCAAAATACTGTCATATACAGTCACGGGAAAAAGAAAGTACACCCTCCTTAAGTTCTAAGTTTTTATTTTTCAGGACCTAAATAACAATTGCGTGGTCCTAACCAACGTCTGTAAACAAACAAATAACCTCAGATGACAGCAAAAAAAAAAAAAAAACACATCAGATTTTATGTTAACTGATTTCCAGAGAAGGGTGGGCCGAAATTTCTCCAAAAATGATGTGAGAGGCTGATAAACTTCTACTGAAGACTTTTACTTTTACTTTATTGTTGCTAAAGCTGATTCTACATGGTACTGAATTATAGGGTGTACTTATTTTTCCGTACCTGGTTTCTGAATGTTGGTTTACTGTTTGGGGGAAAAAAAAAACTACATATTGAAATCTGTTGTGTGTTTTTGTTGTCACCTGAGGTTATTTGTTTGTTTCTAGAAGTTGGTGAGGACCACACAATTGTTATTTAGGCCATGTTAACTAAAAACGTAAGATTGAAGTTGAAGGAGGGTGTACGTTCTTTTTCCCATGACTGTATTTGCCGCGTTATGTTACTTAAAAAAAAAAGTCTGGAAGTACCCAAAATGTTGAACATTTCAGATGAAATGATCTACATCAGTGCTACAGGGGGCAGCAGATATCCAGAAACACACGTGTGTGAGTTACGACTTCTTCCTGTCGGTGTGGACCAAGCTCATGGTCGTATTATTACAACGTCAACGATATTTTAAAAAATATATAATAAAATCATCATAAAGCTCTATACACGGGTCAGGTGTCAAATATTTGACCCTCAGTAAAAGTAAAATTAGAAATCTGATTCTAGAAAACACTCTTTCAGGCGTCTGAGTTCCACATCACTTAGTGTGATTTACAACCATGAATATGACTGGATGAAATATAGCCTAGTACTTCCACACCTCACCGAAATGAGCAGCCCAGGAATGTTCCGGAAACAGCAAAGATTTAGAGATGCTCCCCGAAGGAGGAGAAAGAGCTCCTTTCTGCATCGCCCCCCCCCTTCCCTGAACGGAAAACACCTGGTGACAAATTTACGGTAACAGACTTTATGAGCACCTTTACGACTTTATTGCCCTGAACACAGATGGAGTTAAGTGATTGATATTACACAGGTTTTCTACATGAGCAGGAATTTATAGGAGAGTTCCTAGTGTCTGGATATGCGTTTGTGTGCACACACACTCCATAGAGGAAATGAGTAAGTCTTGCACAGCAAATTTCTAAAGATTATTAATGGTTGTGAACAATAAATAAATTGGCTACAAATATTAAGTAAGTATGAGGCTGCGATTAAAGAAAAAGAAAGATGTATCACATTCATTGCCTCATTTATTATTATTATTATTAATATTATTATTATTATTATTAATTAATTAATATATTACAGCTTATACTTTATTTTAATGCTTGTTTTTATGTTGGGGTGCACTTTTTTTCAGTTTTGTAACTCCAAACAAAATTCCTCCGAGTAAGGTGACACTTTATATTTCAAGCTTCTTGTACTAATATTTAAAATGGTTCTGATTTGTTGTTTATGAAATTAATAATTTAGGTCTTCTCGTATGGGTTCTCCTCATTAGCTCAACCCTCAAGTCTTCAATGGAGTTTAGGGTCAGGGGACTGGGACGGTCATGTCAAATGCTTGATTCTGTGGTCACTGAACTATTTTTGTGGTGATTTGAATCTATGTTTTGGATCATTGTCCTGTAGAAAAATCCAACCACAACCCAGTTGTTGCTTCTTGCCAAAGACAGTCAGATTTTCTTTTAAAATCTTCTGGTACTCCTAAGAAGGTTCCCAGTTCCTTTGGAGGAAAAACAGCCCATACATCTCAGATCCTCCACCATACTTACCAGTGTGGATTAGTTTTTTTTTTAAATTCTTTTTTAATCTGAGTGTTTAAGTGTATTAATGTTTCATTTGACCATAAAATCCAGTTCCAAAGTTGCGGTAGCGTTTAGTAGCGTTTGACTTTCTTCTGGCACGCTTTCCAGCGTTGGTCTGTTGATGGTGCAGGTGGTGTCTAATTGTAGATTTGGAGACTTGGTGACCCCAGAATGCTGCCATCTTTTGCAAATCTCCAGCTGAGACCATATTGCCTCCTAAGTAGGGTTGGATGATATGGTGTGATATCTTCACAAGTCAGTATAGCTTCACAAATTATGTCACAATATATGCTTTTCTGAAATATCATAGATATCAAGATATCATTTTACAAATAAAAAAAGAATTAAATTTTTAACTGGAATCAGCTTATTTGATGTTACAGTTTTGTACTTTAAAGTAGTAAAAAAAAATTACATGTTTTTTTTTCTTTTTTTAATGAAAAATAATACCTATTTTATTTATTTATTTATTTATTTATTTATTTATTTATTTATTTATACAGTATATAAATCATTGAAGAGTTTTTTTTTTTTAAATCCAACTATATTGGAGAATTGTTCAAAACCTATATATTGTGTTACATATCGTATATCGTAGAAATGGTTTTACGAATCTTGATATAATATTTTTTTTTATCACCCACCCCAACTCCTAATTCTCGTCAATATGCCTGTGCGTAAAAGACATCTGTGTCCTCTCCCAGGCTGGTTCATCACAGCTCCGCTTGTTTTAAACCTTTGTCAGTGGAAAGCATGGTCAGATGTGTAGATATTTTTACAGACATTGCTTGCTTTATTTTATTCTCTAATCTTCCATTCTCTAATGTTGATGAATGCATATGGAAATTTGGCCTTACATTTCTGTGTCGTGTTTATGAATATGGCATACACTTCAGTGAAACAGGAAGTCAGTTAACAGTTATATTTCACTTATATTTTCAGTGTGAGCTAATGAAACACAAAGACGATTTCGCATAACTATCTTTACTAAGGGTGCCAATATTTTTGGACCTGACATTATATATAACCGGCGACACGGATTATGTGGCTTTGTGCGAGTGTGTGTTTGTAATCCAGAGCAAGACCTTATAGTTATTGCTAGTAGTAAGTGTCTTTCCACTCCTCCGCCCCTGTGTTTTCTCGTCTCGTAAAATACAGTGCCAGAAACATCACTCATCCAGAAATGCTTCGACTCTACACACTAAATATACACTTCACTGCCCCCTCGGCAGGAGGATGGGGGTGTGTGTGTGTGTGTGTGTGTTTCTAAGTAGCTTACTTGTTTCTGATGTGTATTGGAAAGAGTGTACATCACATCACAAGTGCCAATGGTGTGTGTTTTTAGTGAGCTAATTTTTTTTTGCAAATGTGATATATTCACCCATGGTTCACATGGCAAAAGATAGTCCTGGGTCTTTATGATGTGATAATGGCTCAAGAAGGAGAATCTGTCTTCAAGAGGAACAAATCTGTCTGTCTTTATTCCCTCCCTGTACATTGTGTTTCTCTTGGGAGACGTTTGTGTTTGCACATTTTCTCCATTTCGACTAAGTGTTTAACAAAAAAGCCTTCATAACAGTCAGCTCATATGGTAGACGCCATTTGGTGTGTTGGAAGCGGATCTACAATAACGAAACGACCCGTATTGTCCCTGCTGGTGTGCGTGCACTCAAGTTTGTAGCCCTAAAGCGGCCATGGACGTCAAGCAGACAGTAACAGGGCCCAGGCCTCAGCTCTGGAAGTGGCCCAGCATCTGCTCTGCCTCTCCTGCTCGTGTTTACTCTTCCTTACAGGAATAAAAAATAGTCCAGTGAGTCGCACGTCCTCGTGCCGTGTTTATAGCGTCCGTCGGAAACGTTCCTCTATTTAGCCGTTTGAATTTATTAACAGGAAAAGAACGAAGGTGAACGAACGTCACGAGGAAAAACTAATTGTCACCGAAGCTGATAACTCACTGTCAACTCTCGTGTGCCATTTGGAAAAGAACATTTCCGACTCAGTGCCTGCATTTTTATTAAAAAAAAAAAAAAAAAAAAAAAAAAAAAAAAAAAAAAAAA
>CM040456.1:26392351-26416192 GCA_022758105.1 Pangasianodon gigas
TGCAACACACAAGTGGCTTTTGCTAAAAAAAAAAAAAAAAAAAGTACTGACAAGATATTGTAATTCCTTAATTATGTTAGGTAATTATTTAGCTAAATAATTACCTAACATAAGCACTAATTTCTCTTACCTTCTTTACAGATAGACTAAAGTATGTGGACACCTGACCATCACATTCATGTGTGCCTTTTGAACATCCCATTTCAGATTTAGTTCTTGTTTGCTGTTATAATAACCTCTATTCATTTGGGAAAGGTTTACTAGTCAGCGTTCCTGTTCATCCCAAAGGTGTTCAGTGGGGTTGAGGTGCAGGCCACTCGAGTTCTTCCACTCCAACTTTGGCAAACCATATCTTCTTGGAGCTCGCTTTGTACATGGGGCATTATCATTCTAGAACAGGTTTGGGCCCATTAGTTGCAGTGAAGGGAAATTGTAATGCTACAGCCTACAAAGACTTTCTATACAATTGTGTGCTTCCAACTTGGTGGCAACAGTTTTCAGAAGGCCCAAATATGGGTGTGATGGTCAGGTGTCCATAAATGTTTTGGTCATGTAGTGTATATAGTCAAAGAGAAGGGATTACTGAACAGAGCACATGTGGGGAGTCTACTGAGGATATAGTTTGGTTGTCTAGGATCAGAAATAAATAGTTCTGGGTGCTGGACTACCAATTTGACTACAGATTATAGGTTTGTGTTTTATGTGCTGATTGGCCATAACATTTCTAAAGAGTATAAAAATTTAATGGGTCATGAATGTTGATCATAAAGTAAAACGTAGTTAAATCATGACTAGGACTATGCCTGTTCTCACCTAACCAACTCCATGCAAAATCTATTACAGTGTACTGATACAGAAGGGTCCAAGAGTCTGAGACCACATTAAAAATGTGGGATTTTTTTATTATTAAATACTGGAAATAAACAAAGTTTTAGAATTTTGAAAATTTGAAAACAAAAAAAGGAAAAGTGCAACATCATAACTATTCAATATTCCATGTTCTGCACAATTTAAGTCACTATCTAAATGTAAGCAAATTAGTGATATTGATCATGTTAACTCCTTTGTACAAAAGATCAGATTTTCCATGAGTCTTATCCCTTCCATTGAAACGTGTTCAGATGACACGCTGATGGATTTGATCTAACGTGGATCATCAGGTTTTGCACAAACTTGTGGTGTTTGTGTGAGCTTGAGTGCACACTGTCATTAAAGCAGAAAGGAGACGTACCAAATACTAAGAAATTCTGAAATTCGTGTCAGTATTTCTAAAATTCTACTCAATTTATTGCAGATAATATCATTTGTAATGAAAACCTTTGTGTTAAATTACAAAAGAATGCCTTTGGACCCCACTGTATATGTTAGTGTTTTTAAGTAATATTCTGTTGTCATCATCTTATTTTGTTAAATAGTGTGTAATTGTGTGAAATTTTCATTGAGCTTCTGGTCATAGATTTTTTGTATATTTTTAGATGAGGTTCACACTGAGTTGCTAGTTCATCAGGTACACCTTCCATGTGCACTCATTAAAAAAATAAATAAATAAATGCAGTTACTGTCTGTAGCTCATACGTTGCCATGGATACCCCTCTACTCCATGAATGGAAATGGACCACCCTTGACCAAATATAATTTGTCTGATGTTTACAATTAGGTGCACCTTATAACCTGGCAACTCGGTGTATTTTTGAATTTGTTATGCAATATTTATGTATTTATTATACTTTTTTATCCAAAGTGTGTGTATGTCTCACTCCACTCAGCTTTTCTCTCTTGCTAATGCACCTGTATGTTTTTCTTGGTAACCTCCTCGTGAACATCCTCTTTTTGAAGGTGAGGCTAGTGCGCTCCATGCCACCCAGTCCACAGTTCAAAGCTTCTTTCGACGCCTCTTACCAAGTGTACAAACTCTACCAGATGGTTGTTCACCACGACCCGCCTGATAAGCCTAGTGAGAGCCAGGTCAGAGGTCACGCAGCTTCTACAAGGCACTGGGGTGGGACACTGGGTTGGGATACTGGGTTGGGATACTGGGTTGGGATACTGGGTTGACACTTGTGACTGAGCGTACATGACATGGCCTCCCTCAAGATTTCGTCTTTAGGTACAGTCGTTAATAAATATCCAGTAGCAGTGCATCAAGGTGACTGGATGAGAACTGGTATCAGGGTGGACGAATGATAAATTTATAAGCTAGCTCACCAGGCAAGTGGAAGCTCCAGTGTGCTGGCCAATGCTCACTGACTTGGCTAAAAAATGGTAGCTAACATAATGTAATATCTCATCGATCACTTTGACTGCTATGAGTTGTGTCGTTCTGTTCTCGCATCACATGTAAGTCCTAGATAGTGTCTTCATTCACAGCATGTTTAACCATGAGGTGACTGCGTGTAGTAAGCAGGTGAGTTATATGACAGCTTTGTTTCTGTCAGTGTTTCTATATAGCCGTGTGTTCTGGATTCTGAAAAGAACATTTGTCAGGAGTGCATGCTAATCAAGACGCCTCATAAAAATATTGTCCTACTGTGTATTTAGTGCAGCAGGTGGTAGTATTCAGAAGCACACACTATAGTTACAGCATTGAGTTGTATGACACCCCCTTGAAACCCATTACATTCAAACATACCAAATCAAAATTAAGAATAGGTTTTTGTTTTTTTTTTCCTTTCCTGGTTGTTAAACCTACTTCGTCACTAGCTAACTATGAATTAAAATGTAATAGCCTAAATCTGCTTGTCCTGGACACCCAGGCTAGTGATTTGTTCCCCCTGCCAACCTTGCTGTGGCTTCATCTGAGGAAGATTATGCAGAATTTCATCATCAAAGGGGAAACATTGATTTGGAAGCATTAATTCCAGGCTTTTTAACTTTTTTAACAGTGAAACAAAATGCGGAATGATTGTACGATTCTAGCGAAGATAAACAGTGCCTTGTATATCATTTTCTATGTTCATTTATCAGTTCAGAAACATGTAGAATACATTAAGAAAATTAAACGATACAGAATTTGTTGGTCAAATTTCACAAGTAACAGTTAGAAATAGTGGCTTCCATCGATACTGGCCAGTCTCTGCAGAGATGTGTGGGTAGTTTGGATGTTTCAGTTATGGAGAGTGACTTTAATAGGAACATGTGTACACCTGCTCATTCATGCAAATATCCAATCAGTTAATCATAAGTGCATAAAATCATACTCATACAGGCCAAGAGCTTCAGTAAATGTTCACATCAAACATCAGAATGGAGAAAAATGTGATCTCAGTGACTTTGGTTGTTGGTGCCAGGTGGGCTGGTATGTAACTGCTGATCATCTTGGATTTTCATGCTAGGCACTGTCTAGAGTTTACGCAGCATGGTGTGACAAGCAAAAAACATCCAGTGAGAGGCAGTTCTGCAGGTGAAAACGCTTTGAAGTTAGAGGCTAGACTCGTCTGAGCTGACAGGAAGGTAACAGTAACTCAAATAACCACTCTTTACAACCATGGTGAGCAGAAAAGCATCTCAGAACACACAACATGTCAAACCTTGAAGCAGATCGACTGCAACAGCAGGAGACCACATCGGGTTCTACTCCTGTCAGCCAAGAACAGGAATCTGAGGCTACAGTGGGCACAGGCTCACCGAAACTGGATAGTTGAAGATTGGACAAAGACCAGAGGGTGAGTCTGTGTCCACAGTAACTTGATCTCAGGATCAAACCACGGATCCTTGGGCTGTGAAGCAGCAACACTACCGTTGCACCACCAATCCACCTATTTTACATATCGTTTCATTTCATTTGCAGCGAGGCCTTTGAATTCAGATTATAATGCAGGTTGATCAGTGATGCAGGGCCTGTCAAAAAAGAATTTGGTGGCTTGGGGAGTTTGTCAACATGAGCTAAGGTGAAAAAGATGTGGGGAAAGTACTGAAAAGAAATAAAAGCTAGACACAGAAAGTACACAGACTCTAATAAGCCGAGTGTTTAAACAGAGGTGAGATGGAATAATCTGTTCAAACAAATCAGATATGAGGCAAAGCTGAAGCCTAGGGGAAAGAATTGAGCTCGGTGCTGTTTGTGAATGTGCACGCGAGAGAGAGAATGAATAGAGTCTTAAGAAAGAAGTGGACGTGTAAGAGAGGAGGAAGGAAATGAGAAAACCGCTCCCATACGTAGTGGGTACACAGTGTTTCTACAGGTGTCCCGGTAAAATTGGGTGGTTGTTAGTCTTGAGCTGCTTGGGCTCTGGATCAGGTATGTTACCTCCATGCCTTTCATTGGCTGTACCAATAAACATCCATCTTCTGTCTGCTTATGCCCACGTGCAGACAAGCTTCATCCACGGTTCAGTTCGTTAAATTTTGCTCTGTTCCTGAGCCTGCAAATGTAATTTTCCTGTTAGCTGCACTTAAGCCATCTGAAACGCCAATTCTTCTCAACAAGTATCTCCATGATCGTAAGGTGGCTGTATTTTAACCTTGAGTTTTCACTTGGATACAGATGGATGGTGCACTAAGTAGGTCATATTTTCAGGTCTGATTTTTCGTTTTCTTGGATGTTTTTCCATTCCTTGGGGACTTTTCTAATCCTCAAACCACTGTTAAGTCATTTTCCCTTAGTTTCCCCTACATTGAACCTTCTTCTCTTAACATGCCCTATTACTCCAATGTTTGTCTTTCATGATTTGTTATTTTATGAAAATCTGTCATCTGTAATAAAATACAGTGTTGTATTTGTGGCAATACGCTCAAGTTGGATGCCAAAGATTGACACCAGTTGGCAAACTTTTGGACAGGTTAATCGTTAATTGCCATGGTAATGGTTTAAAGGGAAAAGCAAATGCAAGGTTTGGATTCATTTTTAATTCAATATTCAGTAATAAAAGACTCAGAAAACATTCTGTATGATTGTATGACTTGAGACTGATAATCTCCAGGAATTTTACTGCCTTTTATTATATATTTAAAAAAAAAAAATTGGATATATCCAGTACTGCTGTTGTTTCTTTTCCATTTAGGAGAAACTCATTCCTGCTGCTTGTGGACAGCAGTTTCAAAACATGAATAATGGTTAAAAGGCATTTATATAGAAGCAGCCGATTGACATTTAGTTTCTCTTTTTCTTTTTAAAGTGAGATGTTCAGCGAGTTTTTGGTGGTTATTAAACTTTTTTTTTTAATGTCTTCATTCACCACTGGATGTTCTTTGTCGTTTGTTCTAGTACGTGTATAACATTGTGCAGGACAGGGCAACAATGATAAACAATCTCAACTCTCTTTCCACTACATTGTAAGGACTATTCCTTGAATGACACACACTTGGATTGTCCAGCGGTAAAATCCTTTCCATGGAGCGTTCACTGCCGCTTTAAAGTTAGCCAGGAGCTGGGCAGAGTGCTAGCCTCACCTTCAGATTCCTGTTGTCCTCCATTCCCTCCATTATCTTCATCACCGTTCCTCTGCCGTCCTCTATATGGTGAGGAAAAATAACGGCAATTGGTCTTCTTAAGAACAGAAGACAAAACATTTCTTAATGGATCTGGTACATAGAAAGGAATGAGCAGGGGTGAGAGATTTCAAATTTAGTCACATTGTAAGTATATGAATAGTGTATTGAGCACTGTAGTCCTGTTGTTTCCTTGTACCCTGTGTGCCATCTTATTATCATAATACTGCTTTTTCTTTACTTGTTCTATTCATCCCCATTTATTCGGTGCTTCCTCCACTTCTTAACCTCTACACATAGCTTCTTATCCTAGTAATCCGGTTGTATCTGGTAAATGAAACATTTCTGTGTTCATTCCCTGTTCATTTCTGATCACTGGGCCATTTTCCTTATTCCCACTAATCATCCTCCATCCTGCTGCCCCTGAAGGTGAGGCTAGTGCCCGTCAGCTTTGAGGACCCTGACTTCTTGGCGTCCTACGAGCAGTCAGTGGAGCTGTTTGCCCGTTACCAGATGGCCATTCATGGCGACCTTCCATTCGAATGTGATGAAAGCCAGGTACGAGTCTTCTCCTGCATGCATACTTTCTCACATGTAGTACCACCATGGACCACCTCAACCCTTAGAAAGTTTTTTATGCCCAACCACTACAGTAAAGAAAGGTTTTCACAGCTGAAGGGCTGCTTGAGCTGGAATATGTTAGTCAATTTCAGTTTATTTTTTTACAATCCTTTCTTTTTGTACTACATAGGGTAGGATATTAAGAGCTGTTTTCAATGTGCCTATAAAAAACAGCTGATTTCGAATAAGCACACTTTCTTTAAGATATTAACATTATAAACGTGACCTTCACCTTGGTACGTACATAGCATTGAACGTACTCATTAATCATGAATAATTGTACCCAGATATAGCATATACAGGGAAAATTGGAATGGGTCTAGAACAGAGCCCTGTGGAACACCAACCTTTACTTTTACATGCAGTTAACATTAATATTCAGATACCAATATTCAACTAAAATATCATAGTCTGTCTAGAATAATATTTTGTGTCTATGGTATGAAAGGGTGCACCGTGATCACATAATACAAGCAAGCAAACACTTCTGGTTGTATTTATTTTTAAAAAAAATGCAGAGATGTTGGATCTGCTAAACTAGTTGATGATTCTGAGGAGTGAAATTAATTCAGTATAGACTGATATAAAAGATTCTAATCACTCTGCTGATGTGGTTGTACTGGTTTACACATAACTAGATATCAAAATGTCTGTCTTTAAATTAATACTGTTTTTTTGCCTGATGTTTTCAAGTTTGTAATGCCAAATTTTCATAAACTCATCGCTGCTGTATACTGTTGGTAGTTGTGCTTTTACTTTATTGACTTTGGTAGTGTACTAGGTTTATGTTTGTTCGTCTTCTCTTATGGTACAGAGATATGCTGATCTAGTGGCAATGAATGGCAAATTTTATAGTAGAAAAAGTTCTCCTTCCATGTAATTTGGAATACTACAAGTTTAGTTTGTCACCACTAGGTGTCTTAGTATTTAATTAGAATTCATTTGAAAGAACGTTATACATGATTTGTAAAAATTTTTAAGATTAGATCTCTAACAGTTAATAGGTGGAGTTTTATTCAATTATTTATATATATATATATATATATATATATATATATATATATATATATATATATATATATGTGTGTGTGTGTGTGTGTGTGTGTGTGTGTGTATGTATACACACGTGTACACACACACGTGTATATATTTGTATAGATAGATAGATAGATGTAATTTTTTAATCACAAACAAAGCTCCGCCCCCGGAACCTACAGTGGTTCAAGTAAAGTTAGCATGCTTTCAAGTGCAATTAGCCATTCAACTACTTGAAAGCCAAGTTATAACACTATAGTCACTTGAAATTCAGTTAATACTGATTTATGAGAATAGTCAGTGCCTTCGCTGTCCTGTTTTTCTTCTTAATAAAAATATCTACTTGATTGTTATGTAAAGCAGGTCATTCAAACAGTTCATCGCTTTATAGAGATTGTGTTTACATACCTGTCCAGGAGCAACATTGTTAATTTTGCATCTAGCTTCATCAGCTTCACCTCTAATAAATGACTCTATCATGGTAAAGCGTTGCCAGTGTTTATTCTGGTTTTGCTGCTTTTCTTTCATTTAGTTTTTTTTCAAAGCACAGCATGATTTTTTTGCTCGAGGGGAGAATTATTTGGCTGTGCTGGGTGCTTACCGATTTGAAACTGTGATGGAGGCGGAATAAACACAAACAAGCACTCCAAATCATAACACAGTTTTCCGAACAGGTTTTCTCATCCACATAATACACTTGTGCTGAGTCCATGGCGTATACTATTATGTTTGAACATGTTCTACACTATATGGCTAAATGTTTATGGACACCTGACCCTCGCACCCATATGTGCTGTGCCTTCCCAAACTGTTACCACAAAGTTTGAAGTGCACAATTGTGTAGGATTTCTTTTTATGCTGTAGCATTACAGATTTCCCTTCACTGGAACGAAGGATCCCAAACCTGTTCCAGCATGATAATGCCCATGTGCAAAAAGCGAGGTCAATGAAGACATGGTTTGCCGAGGTTGGTGTAGAAGAACTTGAGTGGCCTGCACAGATCATCATCAGAACATCATTGCCTGACTTCACTAATTCTTTCGTGGCTGAATGGGCAAATCCCCACAGCCACGCTCCAAAATCTAGTGGAAAGCCTTCCCAGAAAAGTGGAGGTTATTACAACAGCAAAATGGGGGACTAAATCTGGATAGGATGTTCAAAGAGCACATATGGTCAGGTGTGCACAAACTTTTGGCCATATAATGTATTTTCCAGGTTACTTCTAAAATTAGAAAAAGGGGTGCATCCAGTCTACCTAGAGATTTAGCTGGGAATCCTGGGAATGCTTGTTTATTCAAAAAGGCTGTTTTTCTCAGCTGTTTACAATATGCAGCCACTGGGGAAAAAAAAAAAAACGCATCAATGAATTCTTCAGGGCCATTATCAGTTCCTTAAAACAGACCCAGTTTTTGTAATCAATTGTAGTAGAATCTGATTGTTTGCAGGGAAAAATCTGCAGAAAGACCTTTGAGATACTGCACATCTGTCCAGTGTTTGGACTTTTCATGATTCACTATTAGAATTAGCCTCTTTATCTCAGAAGAAAAGGCTGGTAGGCAGTGTGATGGTGCTGTGAGCCCAAGCATGGCGGTAACATACAGCAGACCTGAAAGCGCTTGAACAACAAGGCAGTGTGTGAGAATGGTCGAGGGGAAAGAGGGGAAAGAGATCTTCCAGTACTCTCTGTAACCTGTGAGAAGGTTTTTGTCCCCTCAGGCCTGGAAACTGACCCGGCTCTGCCAAGGGGGCTCAGCAAATCAATAAATACACCAGCTTATAAACCATGCCTATGAATACTAAAAGCTGTGAGAGTCACCAGTCTTGCCCAGATTCTTTCCTGGTGCCATAAGAGAGAAGTCTTTATAGCGGGGAAGCTGTATGTGTGGGTGTGTGAGTTTGCATTAGCTCAGTTCCAGCATGTGTTTATGGCCTAAGTGCTCTGAGAGTCTGGAGCAAGACCCGGGCCATGTATGAAGCAAACTAAGTGGGATATAATTAAGCAGTTATTCCGAAAGTGTGCTTTAATGTGTACCGTAGAGGTAGATGCCATTTGCTAAATCAACTCCAAGTTTCAGTAGCAGTAATGGCTGTGCTTTCTGCATTCCTTGCTTCTTGGCCAGTGCAAAATCATTACACTGAAGCTTTAACAGCAGCCAGTACTTTAACTGTGGTGATGTTGCACTTGTATGTTATTGAGACAGGCGAGGTTTATAGGAAAATGTCAGGCTACATTTAGTTTTTTTAAAAAAAAATCTTTATTGAGTTGCTAGGATAGAGGTTAGTTAAAGCTACAACTTCATTTGTTTGGCTTTTCCCAAAAGTATGACTTCACTTTTAGAGTTAGAGTGCTAGTTTATGGTAATGTTTTGTCAGAATGGACACACACACACAAAGATGGAGTGAACTGTGGTCTAAATTATAGCAATAAAAAAAGTGTGCTTGATCTTATAGTTTGAACTGTAGATATATTTTTGCCGCCTCACATCTCCAGGGTCGCTGGTTTAATCCATCTGAACTCAGGTTATTCAGGTCTGTGTGGAGTTTCTCATGTTCTCCCTGTGTTCACGTGGGTTTCCTTGGCGTTCTCCGGTTTCCTTCTACTGTCGAAAAACATGCCAGTGGGTGGATTGGCTATGCTGAATTGCCCCTAGGTGTGAATGTGTGTGAGAATGTGGGTTTGTATGGTGCCCTGCGACGTACTGGCGTCCCATCCAATGCATATTAACACCTTGTTCCCAGGATAGCCTCCAGATCCTCCACAACCCTGACCAGAATAAAGCTGTTACAGACTAAAGACAGATGAATGGATGGATATTTTTAGCAGGAATAAAGCTGACACAACTTAAAAATTCAATTCAGTTTTATTTTTGTGGCGCTTTTAACAATGGACATTGTCACAAAGCAGCTTTAGAGAACTATATAAATCCAGGATATGAATTTTAAATGTATGAATTTGTTGAACAAAGTTGTAAAGCTGCCAGTTTGCCGAGTGTCTCAAAATGACCTGTTGGTAAATGTGATACAAATTGATAAAAAGAAATCGTAAATTTATAGACACATCACTGAAATATGGACTGGGAATAGAAATGACCATTAGTGATTATTAACTTTTTTTAGTGACATCCAAATCTCTAGTGAAATTTACGAAGTATTGTTTGCTGTTACATCAAGCAATCTTTGCTATATATTTTTACAGATTTAAAAAAAAGTGGATGCAGACCAGCTATGACGATTCGTCTGTTATTTTAACCTGACCATTCAAGAAGCAGTTGGCCATTCACGTTCGAATAGACATGTGAATTTAGCTTCAGGGTGTTATCTTATGCCTAAAGTCACATTAGTGCTGCTTCGTCTCCCGGCTCAGCTCCTTCTCTTCCTGCTCAAGTCATTGATCAGTGATCCCAGACGTTTGTTTTTACGACTATCGTTTTACGACATCCTCCGGATTTATAGCAAGCAGAGAGAGGATCCATTCTGAACTGCATTTCTGTGTGTGTGTGTGTGTGTGTGTGTGTGTGTTTTTTTTTAAATACATATTTTGTGTGTCATTTTGAAATCTAGTTATTTCCTAGCTGGATCTTACAAAGGCATTAGTGTAGACTTTTAATTAGTTTGCCAGGGAGAGTGTATAAAGTCTATGAAACGTGATGAATGAGGGGACAGACATGCTTAAAGTACGAGCGACATGACAGTTTAATGAGGGTACAAGAGCTCAGCACTGAATTAGCCTACATCAGTGGTGTGTGTGTGTGTGTGTGTGTGTGTTTGTGAATGAGAAACGACTGCCTCCTTGTTGCCTTCAAGGTGCAGTTTGTAGGGTTGAGACCACCAATCCTAGTGTTTCAGTCGTGTGATTTGCAATTACCGTATTCATGATTGAATTTCTGTCTTAGCTGCAAAGTGGAAATGTAATTAGAGATGAAAGATGGCTAAAATTCCTCACCTTACTTAAAAAGAATACACGATACTGTGACAAAGCCAAGTGGCTTAACACATGTAGATGTAAATATCAGGAAATGAAACACTGTGTGTGTATATGTATGTATGTATGAATACAAATACTTTTATCTATTCCAATACTTTTGGAGGTGACTGTGTGTGTGAGTGAGTGAATAAAATATATAAAATATATATTAGGAGTGTAAATAGCAAGTTTCATGACGATACCATCTAATATCAATTCTTTTAGCCAGCGATTCAATATTTGCCGATACCTCAATGACTGATGTCATCGATTCAGGGGCCTGCGATTAATATTAAATGAAGTGTCTATTTCACACAATCATCAGTAACATTTCTATTAATTCTCAGATGCAACCAAAATATATTTGGAAAAATTTATCGAGCTTTTTTCCACTATGAAATGCTACATATATATCGTGCAAATAAGGACCCGTGATGAACTTAAATTGTGATGGACGTGACGTCCGGGACGTGGCTGGAATTAGAGTGTCCTAAATAAAGGTCCATGTTAAAAATTATACATGCATTGATGTTTACGCATTGCATCGATACATCGGGTCTTTGGTTATTTGATTGATATTCGATCGGTTGTGCATGGGATAAATTTATAACCTCTGTCCCTATTCTCAACGCATTTAAGAGCACAAAAGAATTCCAGTGTGTTTCTTCGGGAGGAGAAGAAAACTCTGTCACTATAGAGAGATATAAGCAAACTTCCTAACCTAACGTTAGCATTGCTTGCTGCCGAAATAAAACATCCCTAGTTGTTGTATCACATAGCTAGCTAACATAGCTACACTGCTGCTTGTTGAAGATGTGCTATATTGTAGCAAAGTGTAATGTATCAGTCGATTATCAGTATAACTGAAAACGAATCTTCTTAATAAAGCACAGACACAATAATATTGATGCAATGATTATAGTAACACTAGCCGATCGTCGGTGTGTGTGAGCTCATGTATGTGGAAGAAGCCTTCACCCTTTTCGATTGGTAGCTGCCACGTGATCGGGGAGAGCCGACTCATGGGTGGGAATTGGCCAAGAACAAATTCGGAGGAAAATGGAAGAAAAATCCAGAAATAAAGCAGTGATTATACAGTGTGATGTCACCTGAAATGCAAGAATAATACATCTTGACATATTTTTAAAAATATAAAAACTGATATATAGCATATGTAATGGATCTTGATGGTTTCTTCTAGTTCTGGTTTCTTAAGACTAGGACTCAGACTCTTTCTGTGCACCTGAAGGACTTACTGTTGTCACAAATACAAGAATGTATGATTGGTAGCTAGTTAATAAAAAATGCAAGGGGAAGGATTTATTTTTTACAATGTTCTGGTTAGTAAAGATGGACACTTGGTAACAAAACAAGCGAGTTGTTGGTACCTCTAGTTTCATCTGCCTTGATCTCTACAGCATTTTGGCCTCCCCTCACCTTTTTTTGGTGTTCGCTACAAAGACATTAGATGGAAAAAACAGCTGGTAGCTGACTAATTCTCTCCAGCCCGTCAATAAGAGACATGGCCTACTGTTGTGTAGCGTTTAAAACCACAGGAGCCTGCTTTCTCCAGAATATACGTGTGTGTGTGTGTGTGTGTGTGTGTGTGTGTGTGTGTGGGGCCGTGCTTGCCGGGTAACAGTAGAGATGGAATAATGAGTTATTTACAGAAATGGTGTTTTATTGACCTCTAATGTGTTAAATGTTCCCAGACACACTCGCGTAAGCAGACTTATCACACACATAATCATACTGGGGGAAACTCTTTCTCTCTCTCTTTCTCTCTCTCTCTCCCTCTCTCCATCACAGTCTCTGTTGCTATCTCTCACTGTCATTCTATTTTCTCATTGTCTTTCTATCTCGTTCTCTCTTGAAGATGGCTGTGTTTCTCTGCAGTTCTTTTAGAAGCACTGAGAGCAGTACAAGGTGTCTTTGCGCACATGGGCGTATACACACACACACACACACACACACACACACAAAACAAGATTGTTCTCCTTTTATAGAATGTTTAATAGTTGTGTGTCCTCCCTGGACCTATCAAAATCCTGTGGTCTGGAATCACGAGTCTAATAATTGGATGGGGCTCCTGGCTTTAGCAAGGTGTGTGTGTGTGTGTGTGTGTGTGTGTGTGTGTGTGTGAGAGAGAGAGAGAGAGAGAGCGAGACAGATAGACAGAGAGAGTTAAGAGTGTATGATCACACTGTTGTCTGACTCCCTTACTCTCCTGCAGCCAGGCCAACAAGCCAAGGGGGTGAGGATAACGAGCATCTTTCTGGCGCCTGGAGGAAGCTATTACACACACACACAAGGAATACAAGAATGTTTGTATACACTCACTGGCCACTTTAATAGGATCACCTACTTTAACATGCTCGTTGAAATTGTCCAGTTTCAGTAAGCCTATTAAAGTGAGTGTTCCTATTAAAGTGGCCAGTGAATGTTTACGCGCATTCCTTTGCCCTTTGCTCTGTTCCCACTGCAGCCTTAGATAGCTGTTCTTGATGTGGTCTTCTGCTGTTGTAGCCCATCTGCTTTAAGGTTCTACATGTTTTGACTTGCTTTTCTGCTCAGCACGGTTGTAAAGAGTGGTTATTTGAGTTACCATAGCCTTCCTGTTAGCTCGAACTCGTCTGGTCATTCTCCTCTGACCTCTCTCATCAACAAGACGTTTCTGTCCACAGAATTGCAGCTTAATGGATTTTTTTTTTGTTTTTTTTTTCAAACCATTATTCTTGTAAACTCTAGAGACGGCTGTGTCTGAAAATCCCAGCAGTTTCTGAAATACTCAAACCAGCCCTAACAACCACACCACGGTTAAAGTCCCTGAGAGTCACGTTTTTCCCCATTCTGATGTTTCATGTGAACATTAACTGAAGCTCTTGACCTGTTTCGTTGTGCTCCTGCCACATGATTGGCTAATTGGCTAATCGCATGAATGAGCAGGTGTTCCTAATAAACTGATTGTTGTGTGTATATAACTTCAGAAGAGTGTAGCTAGTTTTTCCAGTGATCTTGTATTACCTGTTCAACATCTATCTTTATTATCATGGCTTTACAGTGTTTCATGTTGCCCTTGCCATTATAGTCAGTACGATTTGTGCTTAGGCACACCTCGTACATCATGGACCTGTGTGTGTGTGTGTGTGTATCTATATGTGAGTGTTGTGGCTGCAAATGTATTTGCTATGCAGTTTGGCCACTGTTTCTCATTTAGTTTGGTTTGTGAGCTCAACCTATAAACACGCCCAGCTTACCCACAACACCAGAGGGTCACCCAGTCGGTTTAAAAAAAGCAGATCCACCAAACACAGTGGAAAAAAAATGCTCAACAGACAAAAGAGACAGCATGGACAGCATGGAACATCCTGACAAAACCTATTTGTTGTCTTTCCCTCGTCTTTTTTCCCATGCATGATCGGTTGTTAGTGTTGTTAACAGTATGCCATGTTACCACGCACTGCTCAGCAGTGAACGCAAGCGAAAGGTGTGCGTTTTATCGTTGCGAGAAACACCCGGTAGTATGTGGGATAGATGATCTGTTTGGAGTTTCATAGAATGGATGGATGATGGATAGAGCGTGAAAAGGTCAGGTTGGCCATGTCATGTGTATTCGGGGCGGGGGGGGGTTGATGCATAATATGCAAATAAATAACACAAGTACCACAATCAAAGATCCACAAATAAACAGTAAACGATTCACCAATACACCGTGAGATCCACAAATACGCAATGCACAAATATTTTTGTAATTCACAAATAAGTATTTGGTTCACACACAAACGCAAAACCTCACTCGGCCTACTGTTTATTTGTGGAATTAGCTGTATGCTTTTGTGTACCATGTGGCATTTGTGGAACAGCTTGTATTTATTTGCGCATTTCTGAAACATTTCTTATGTTGACTCATGCAGTTTAATCCACAAATGTGTGTGTTTTTCCCCACTGGGTCTGCTTTAGCCAGTCAGATAGCAAGACTGTGGTGTTTTTTTTTTGTTTTGTTTTGTTTTTTTGTGCTAACGCCCACATTACTGTGACTAATCACAGCAGATATATGCTCAACCAGTCAACAAGTTCTGCAGTATTGGGGTAATGTGGCAGATGAGTTTAGTAAACTTTCCATGTTTGCAAACTTAAAACCCAGTAAAAAGAAATGTGTGTGTTGTTGGCTGATCAGATAGACAGCTGAAAATTACTCAGTCCCCTCCAATGAACTGGCGTCCCATCCAGGACTGGCTCCCGATGTGCCACGACCCTGACCAGGATAAAGTGCTTACTGAAGATGAATGAAAAAAAAAAATACACTTATTACTCCTAATAGCTGAGAGAGAACAATAATCAATTGCTGAGTGTTCTTGATAATTCATACATCCCAACTTTCATTGACTGGCACAAAGCCTCGTCATTCTCAAGTCTTAAAAATGGAAATAAATATTGCAAAAAAAAAATTACAAAATGAAAATCGGTATTTTGGAGGACAAAATTTTCTAATTAAAATATAATTTGAAATTATAGATCATTTCCTTACTACGAAATGTACTGGTATTTTACAATAGGGTTATATTTTATAAAAATATTTCCAAATGAAAATTCCAAGTGATATTTCCAATGAAATAATTGTTTTTTTTGTTTGTTTTTTGCTTTTTAAAATTTTTTTTATTTTTTATTTTGAGCACTCTCCTGACACTTGTTGATTGGTTGAGCATATAACCGTTGTAACTGATTGGAATAACATGGGTGTTAACGCAAAGTTGTCTTGCTATCTGATTGTGTATGAAATTGACAATTTATTCATGAATTAAAAACAAAATATGTCTTGTGCATCTCATATTATTTATTCATGGCTGTCACTTTATATTTGTGAATCACTTCCTGTATTTGTGGATCTTATTTTATTTTTGTCGATCTTTACTTAGTTAATTTTGATGTAAGAGATGTTTTTATGACTTATTTGTGCTTCATGACCATGCGCACTAACATTTCTTCCATCTTCCCTGTCTCTCCTCTTTGCAGTTTAAGAGGTTCCTGTGTGACTCACCACTAGAGGTAAGATTCATAACACTGAAGCCACATACAGTATGTGCACATTTTCCTGGTGTAATGTCACTAATGTAACGCTGTAATATTCCGAAGTGGTTGCGTGTCGTCGTGGTGGTGGTCAGGGAGCTGGCATGGTTTGCATGTTCTCAGTCCTGCAGAAGAATAACACTGGAAAATGTGTTCGTCAGACAGGCTTGGAGAAACATGCGTTTATACACACTAGCGAGGAAAAACACAGTGATCTGGTCTGGAAGTGGAAGCAGATGGAACATGGCTACGCTGTGATGTCTGTGACCAGTGTCAGACACATGCGGAGAGAAAGATCAACACTGCTCCTTCTCTGACTGGCGTAGTCTCTGGATGAATTGAATCAAGAAAACAAAATAACATAACTGGACCATGGCATGGTTGGGTCTAACTGTGGTTTAGCTCTCCCAATTTTCCATAAATATGTGACTTGGATTGAACATTAATAACAAATTCGTTCTAAATAATACGATGAAACATATAACCAAATATAACTTTTTAGACACAAATCTCTTTATGCTTCATCTTTTAACAAAGAGCTTTTAACACAATAGAAGCAGATAGTTGTTGGTCTGTGCAAGTCAGGTAATGGATATACAAAAAAAAAAATTCAAAATACTATTATGCAAAATCAGGAATGTAATAAAAACAATTAAAAATTGACCAGGAAGTTCATGCATGAGCATACTGGGGCTTTCATGTGGCTTGTGGTCCAGGGGTTCGTCTATAGATTGATGGCATTATGAATTCTGCCAAGTTAATATTTTAGCCTAAAACTTGGTTATCTCTACCAGGAGGTTAAGACCTCAGCTGTAGATAGAGCTTTCAACAAGAGAATGATGTCAAACAAATCTCCAAATCAACACAAACAAAAAAAATCAGCACAATGCAATGACCATTTCAGTCTCCGGATACTGTATGAACCGTGCAGAACCTGTGGTCTGAATTGAAGAGGATCTCTACATGCATAGAATATATAGGAGGTACAGGAAGAGACTCCATGCTGTTATACTTTCCCGGGTAGAAAATTCACCAAGTATTAATTTTAGTGTCCCTATTATTTTGAAAATGGTGTCTTTTTTTTTTTTTTAAAGAAAACTTTAACCTAAAAAATCTTAAAATATATTAGGAACATTATCAAATCAGCCAATCATGTGGCAACAGCGCAGTGCATAAAATCATGCAGATACAGGCCTAGAGCTTCGGGTAATATTTACAGTGAATGTCATAATTGGGGAAAAAAAAATGGGATGTCAGTTACTTTGACCATGGCATGGTTGTTGGTGCCAGACCGGCTGGTTTGAGTATTTCAGAAACTGCTGATCTCCTGAGATTTTCACGTACAACAGTCTGTAGAGTTTACACAGGATGGTGCGAGTGGCAGTTCTGCAGGTGAAAACGCCTTGTTGATAAGAGAGGTCAGAGGAGGATGGCCAGGAAGACTATGTTACCACAAATAGGCACTCTTTACATCCGTGGTGAGCAGAAAAGCATCTCAGAATGCACAACATGCCAAACTTTGAGGCAGATATCTTAAGACATTTATCCAGTAAGGCGAAACATTTATATGCCTGCTGCAGCCGTCATACTAGTAACTAAAATGCTGTAAAGTAAAATTACCTGAGACATTAATGTGACAACAAAGCAGCTTTTATATTACTTTTTTCTCAGAGTGGATAGAATCTAGGTTTCTACACTCGGGCGTGACTTATTGTCTGTAAAATGTGGTACCTACAATTTCTGTAAATCGCATACTCGGTTGAGATTTTGAAGGCAAACTACAGAATCCACGGACCAGATTCGTCTCTAGAGCTGTGCTGCCGTTTCTCTAAGTGTTTGTTACAAACTGACCTGCAAAGACATGCTGAGCATGTTTACAGAGAGAAGTGACATTGCCAGTTGTTTGCATTCTGTCCCTCATTACCTGCTGCACCAAGCATTCACGTTCCTGTTTAAATTCTTCCTGTTTAAATTCACCCGCAGTTGAACGTTAATGAACCGTTTGAAATACCAGGAAGCAAGCTTCGAGGTCGTGCAGAGTGCGACACTGAGAATGAAGGTCTTTACAGTCGGCGCAAAAGCACTTACACCTGTAATTTAGTGTAGCGACAGGTGGCTTTCTTTATTTAGCGAGTTATTTTAAAACAGGAGAGATGGAGAGAAACAGGAGGGAAGGAGCGATAGAGGTGGACTCCCCTTCCTCTGGGGCCCTCTAGCCTGGCACTAAAAGCCATTAATGCCGTTAAGAGGCGAGGCTTTAGCACCTCATCAAGCCTGCTTTGCCAGGCGCCTCACAATCAGCTCAACTGCTGGCTTACACATGTGCGCATAGTGATGCACATTCCACTTTCTGTCCTCTTAACCCTGAACATACTTTCTTTACAACCTCACATAACCTACACCATCTTGTACTGTACTACAGCTTGGGAATATTCATTCTGTCCGTCTCCAATGTGTGTATACATGGTGCGAAAATGTGGTAATGATTACAAGTGAGTTGGGAACTTTTAATCAATACACTTACGTCATATCAGTGGACATAGTTTGTTAACGAGGTGCTTGAAGAATTCCAGCAGCAGATAATTAAAGACGAAATGTTAGTTTTCCTGTCAAAGAACATAACGTAGTTAAAAAGATTGGTCAGTGTTACTGCATATAATTGCAACCTACAGTAAAAAAAACCTTCTGTTGACTTGTCTATGGTATATTGTATTTTAATTCTGTTGGCTTATGGAAGATTTCATGTTTTGTTCACAAAGTCATGTAATGATCACATTCTTTTAAAGGGCTTATTAATAATTGTGGATATCTTAGAGGAGCAAGAAACAGTGTTATGAGAGATTGTCACTTCTTAGTTAGAAACCTTTACATGGCATGGTTTGGTGCCACATGGGGTGGTTTGAGTATTTCAGAAACTGCTGATCTCCTGGGATTTTCACACACAACAGTCTCTAGAGTTTACAAAGAATGGTGCGAAAAAACAAAAAACAGTCAGTGAGCATGAGCACTGCGGGTAGAAGCACCTTGTTGAAGAGAGAGGTCAGAGTAGAATGGCCAGACTGGTTCTAGCTGCCAGGAAGGCTATAGTAACTCAAATAACCACGCTTTACCACCATGGTGAGCAGAAAAGCATCTCAAAATGCGCAAGATGTCAAACCTGAGGCAGATGGGCTACAAAGGCAGAACATCAGGTTCCACTCCTGTGAGCTAAGAACAGCCACTATAAGATTCGTATGTTGTGCCTTCTGAGATGCTTTTCTGCTCACCACAGTTGTAAAGCGTGGTTATTTGAGTTATTTAAGTTACCTTAGTCTACCTATGGCAGGTGTATAGGTGTTCCTAATAAAGTGGATGGCGAGTGTATTAACTATGACACATTTCTTCAACGTGGACTTCATTATAATTTTCATCCTGGTGCCACTTGGTAATTTTTAGGTTTCTCTTATTCAGTTTTTTTTTCTAAACAATTAATTATTAATCAGTATTTTTTTTTTAAAGTAACAAAGTTCTAACATGTAACAAGAATCCCACCACTTCTTCACTTCATAGTGTGCGTGTGATGTTAGGTGAAATCTGTGGCCCTGCCTTATTTATTTGTTTACTTCATTCAATACGTTAAAATTACTGTAATTCATCGTTATTTGTAAGCGAAACGACAAGGTAAGAATGAACATGTGCGTGCATCCGCTTTCCAGAATGTACACAATGTTATTTGAACTCTGTACAGAAGGTCAGGAGGAAATTAAAAGTAATTTAACTCCGCCCACAGAGTCTGCTCACCTCATTCACCTAGTAATATTTACCCAGGTGTGTTGGTGTAGGTCACATGACCTACCTTATATTAAGCTTTTGAGCCGAGTGGAAGTCACTCTGCAAGCTCTCTTCTTGTGTGTGTGTGTGTGTGTGTGTGTGTGTTACCGCCACACCCGTGCTCAGAGATAGGCCTGCATCACATTTGGGAGCCTGTTTCTGCTTGGCTTTGCTAAATGCCTTTTTATTGGCCCATGATGTGTCTGTCCTTAGGGGAAATGCTCGTTAACAGTGCTGTTGTGTAATTAGTCGTCAAAATTTTATGGACATCGGGTACCACTTTTGCCCCATAACCTCAATTTCTCGCTCTTATAGACACACACACGCACACAGACACACGCACACAGACACACTGATGTCACTGCCCCTTACTCAGCTGCTGTGGTAAACAAACACACACTCTATCACGCCCACCTGGAGTATATGAGCAGCGTGACTCGTGCAGCCAGGCACAATATGCACTCAATCTGTGTTAAATTACTCTGACCTCGAAAAACTACAAACCCGAGCGTCGGATTCAGATCCCAGCGTATCTGGCCATGCCTGAGCCGCCGTCGTAATCAAATTCCGCTGCTTCTGCATGGCAAAGTCAACGAGCCATTATTGATTGCTCCAGTGAACGGCTGGTGCGTGTTTGACATAACCTCTTGATCTGTGTTTTTCTGTCTTTAGTTTTCAAGCCGGAGCGAGTCCTTTTGATCACAAGAGCTAGATTTTTCCAAGGCTTGGTTTCAGTTCTAATTGAACACATCTTTCTCTAACACTTTGCGCTTGAGGATTGACTTTAGCTGATCAGGAGTGTTTGATTACTATTGGAACTGGATGTTAGAAAATGATCTACTGTGGAGTTGTAAAATGAGGTTTACTTGCAGGTATAAAAGAACAAGACAGAGTTTCAATGTTTATTAGTGTTTTAGCTAACATTGGTCTTTGTTTTTGGATGCTAATTCATATGAGATATAAACCGAAGAACAGAAAAATCTCCGAAAATGAGGCTTTTATGGTCTGGCAAAACTAGTTCTGTGTAGTCTTGTTTTTTTTTTTTTTTATTATTAATAAAAATTCTAAACCCATTCTAATTGGTTCACAATTTCACTGAATGCCATGAGAGAAAAGTCTATGAGTGCATGGAAAATTTGATTACTCATAAACAGATTTGCATGCAACAAGGATAAATTTGAGAATGCACCTATGTTTTTAAGCCTTTATACAAGATAAATCATTAAAGAATTTATCTGTGCACTTGACTATCATCAGTGATTTTTTTTTTTTAAACCCACAAGCTTCAGTAGTCATCTACGTCGGCTTGTGGAACTCAGCTGAGAGTGTTGAGCAACCACCTGATATAAGGGACAGGAAATGCCTTTTCAGTGCAGAGAGATGAGTGAATATCAGTAGACGGCATGCCAGGTCATGCTGCGAACCGCAGCCATAATCAAAGAGGGTTTTTTTTTCCCCTCTTCTTTTTTTCAGGCAAACTCAACGAACCATCACTGATTGCTGTGGTGAGCGACAGGAGTCTATTTATGTGATCATGATATCCACCTTTATCTATTTATACTGTTTAAAAGTGAGGGCCCGTCTGATCATGAGAGCTGGTGTGTAGTTTGGTGTTAATCCAAATTGAAAGCACCTTTCTTTAAGGAGTGTGTTTCGTTGAATCAGGTGGTTTTGATCGTATCGGGCTCTATAGGTCTTCAGAAGCAGCGTTGCTGATACCTGCTCTATATTTACTGTTGAATAGTTAAATTGGGCCATTTGGTATTATTGTTGTATAGCCAAGCGTTGAGGAATGTTAACTACCTCAGCTTTCACTCAGTGCTTCTGTGTGTGAGTAACAAAGACCAACATAGAGAACCAAGGCACCATATGCTAGTGATTTAGGCTCTATTTAGTGCCCCGGTGTTTTTATCCACCCACCTTGCTTCTTATGTGTGCTTTTCTGGCTGTCACTGTGGCTAAAGTGCAGTCATTAGGCTGTCCAGTGAGGTGATGCTCGGGTCACGGCGTTACATTTTCTTTCTTTCGATGTAAACACAGACAGCTTCCACAGAGACAGTGTTCGTTTTGCTTCAGTACGAAATATGAACAGATGATTAAGACTTAAATCATTGCACATGCACAAACTGAACAGAAATGACCGTAAACAATTCTGCAAAAGTGAGATCAAATGTTCCCTTATTTGCCGAATGACATAAGCTTGGAATACTACAGTTGAGCCAAGTGTGAGTTATTTTATTATTATTATTATTTTTTTACTAATGGCTATTTTTGTCAGCACTAATCTGGTACTGACAGACAAAAGTTTATTCCTCATTTCTCCTTTGAAAAAAATATGGTCCACATTCCCGATGATCAGTCTGAGGCACCGTACTTCATCTCAAATGTCCTGTAACGCATGCTTGAGTTTGAGCAGCCACTTCAATAGCTTTACCGTGGAGCCTGTTTGACAAGCAGACTGTATGAAAATAATTAGCAGACACATGTGGAATGCTGTTGAAAATAAGGAGAATATACAGTAATCGTTTTTTTTCGTTTTTTTTTTTTTTTTCCAGGAGCTTGGGCAGAATTATTTCAGTGCCAGCTTTCACTGGGTGGGTTGGGTCATGGCAGTACCTGGGGTTTAAGTGTACGCGTCTGTGCCTTATGAGTGTGTTTAATTTGGCTGGCAGTGGCATGGCGAGCCTCTCGGGGCGCAGGATTAGCGTGATAACGAGTGCATTCCAACACGGCTAACTGGGCCCAGATGGGTTGAAGTGGGGGGAGAGTGGACAAGATCCCGTTACCAGCGCTGGCTGAACCTTCGCCTCCTACTGAGCCGTTTGAAGTCACAAGGGTAAAAACGAGTAAGACGTCCGTCTCACTCCCTCCTCTTGATTGAAAAAGTAGGGATTTATGATCTCTGGTGGGTAACAGGACCAGTGGAGTGGTAGGAAACTGAAAATGCGCCGGATTTGAGTGTTCGTGATGAATAGTGCCAAAGACAAAGCTGTTTGTAGCTGTCTTGTAGAGGCCAAGAACTAGATGTGTCATTTTTTGTTAATACAAAGAAGGCTGAAAGTTGACTCCCATTTCCTCCTCTTCCTGTTGGTCTTTGGTTTAGATATTGATTTTGTCCCTGCTGGGTCTTTTATTAAAATACCTCGCCCCCACGTTTGTGTGACTTGAAGAGAAGCCCAGTATCCATACACACAAGCATAGCGTTTGAGCTTGGCCCACATTTGGGAGCTATTAGCAAGCTACTGTATACCCTGTTGTGTACACCCAGTTCCTGATGTACATTTACAGCTTACACACCAAACCTGACGGAATGCATTCCGGTTTTCCAGCACACCCAATCGTACATGCAAATGTTTTTTGCATACTTTTAGTGGGAATAGTATGTACACTCGGTGGTCACTGGGAAACTCGGTGAAACCTATTGCACTTGATGTACTAAAACTGCATAAAAATAAAACAGGGGCACTTTTTGTACTGCAATGGTCGCTCAATGTAGTGGAAGGGGTGGAGCCACTAGAGGCTGCTGCGGTTTACATTTTGCTGACACACTTCTCAAGAACACTACCACATCACGTATGTTACAATCAAACAATTGAAACCAGACGTTTTTTGGTTTTGAAAATGACATGAGGTAAAAAGAGGTTTCCAATTTCCTAAAGTTTGTCTGGTCTTTTTCCAATCTTTAACTGCCCCGTTTCGGTGAGCCTGTGCCCAATGAAGCCTCAGACCCATGTTCTTGGCTGATACGAATGGAAACCAGTGTGGTTTTCTGCTGTTGGAGCCCATCCACCTCAAGATTCAACATGTCGTGCATTCTGAGATGCTTTTCTGCTCACCACGGTTGTAAAGAGTGGTTAATTGAGTTACTGTAGCCTTCCTGTCAGCTAGAACTAGTCTGGCAATTCTCTACAGACCTC
>CM040456.1:26416292-26449345 GCA_022758105.1 Pangasianodon gigas
CTTTTCATAGTACCTGAACTAATTGTGGAACTACCCACTTTTTGGCGTTTTCGCACCTCCGGAACTGGGTGCGATTTTAGTACCGGACTGCCTTTTTCGAGAACCAAATTAGCTCCTACTCCGGAGCAGGGTCTAACCAGCACAACTGGTACTATCCGTGACGTAAGTAGACGTTGATTGGCCAAACGCGTACGAAAACTCCCTCACCCGCCATGATTTAAAACGCCGTGTAAACATACTGTAGTGTTTTCGCAAGTATGGAGAACAGCGATAGATGGACGCGAGACACAACAAAAACACAGCTCCGATCACAGTGTCCTCCATCCTCCGTTTGTTTACGTCGTTGTTCTTTGTTTCCCTTGTTGAACGCCGCTCACAAATGACGTCGCTGTCGACCGGCTTACGTCACTTCCTAGTGCCCACTGTCGGTGCCAATGCAACCCTTTAAACGGTACTGGGAAATAGTACGCGCAAAATCGCCCAGTACTTTAGTACTGTAAATTTGGTTCTGGAACTAAAGCGGTGCGAAAGGCCCTATTATCAACAAGGCATTTCAACCCACTGAATGTTTTTGTTTTTCGCACCATTTTGTGTGAACGGCAGCCTGTTTCTGAAATACTCAAAACAGCCCATCTCGTACTAACTACCATACCACTGTCAAATCACATTTTTTCCCCCATTCTGATGTATGATGTGAACAGTAACTGAAGCTCTTGACTTGTATCTGACTGTAATGATTTTGTGTATTGCACTACATGATTAGCTGATTGGATAACTCCGTACATGTTGTATTATGCACAGTACATAATGCGTAATACAACATTTGAGACACAGCAATCTATTTAAGTGTATACCATTTCTCACAAATGGTTAATACCAGCATGCAAGCCAGCGAACACAATCCAACGGCTGTGCTCTGTGCACTGAAATGTGTGTGGGCATGCTGGGCAATGAAATGTGTGTGTTCAATTTTAAATGAACACCCACTTCTCTAATGCACTGCCTGATATAATTATGAGTGGATCAGGCATGTTTGGCTGCAGTTGTAATGTAACACTCTAGAAGCTCTCATGTAGAACAGAATCAGTTATGTGGATATCATATACAGTATCTTGCTTTGTATTCTTGTCTACCACGAATCCATATCAGCCAGCTCACTCTTGGTTTCTTTTTTACAAATAAACAGGCAGAGACGGCTCCTGATGGGCCTGATATGGGCTACGGCTCCTTCCACCAGCAGTACTGGCTAGACGGACGTATCATAGCCGTGGGTGTCATCGACATCCTGCCCAACTGTGTCTCCTCAGTCTACCTCTACTACCACCCGGACTTCGCCTTCCTCTCGCTGGGCTCCTACTCTGCTCTCAGGTGCTTCTCACACCCTCATGAACATCTCTCACTTCATCTGAATTCAAAACGTATATGGACGTGTATTTGCATATGTAAATTGAGATATGTTTTATAATGCATATGTAATATGTTCTGTTAGTTTAACAAGGGTTTTGGGCTTTGCACGCATGAATAGTTGATCTTGCACAGTGAGAAGGCCGTGTCTCACGACTTGACACCCGAAAAATAGCTTTCTCACTTTGCTGGGTTACATTATTGTGGTAGGCAGCACATTTTTCAGCGTGTGTATTGAGGAGAAAGGGGAAACGAAGAGGAGGCCTTCTAAAAGGGAAAAGTGGAGAGTGGACTCGGGTCTCTGTTGTGCTTTAAGCAGCTGCTGTCAGCATTTGGGTCAGCTGCTTTGTGTGTGTGTGTGAGTGTGAGTGTGATTGATGTAGTGTGTAAGTGCTCCTGGGCTCAGGATGTGATGGTGTTTAATAAAAGGTCTGCAGGCCAGAAGTGTTATTATTTCAATATCTTACATATACAGCATACCAGGGTTATAAGTGTTAAATATTTTCATTTTCAGATATTTTATTGAATATGCTCTCAAATATTCAGCTGTTTTTTAAAAATATATGTAGAGATTTTAACAATAGGCACAAAGTGTCACAAAATGACTTTAGGGAAATCCAAATTTAGAACTCGAGTTGAAAGTGACAAGGAAAAAACACTTGAGACAACATGAAGAAAGTTTTGTATAATGATAAAGGGTGAATCTGTATTTTATGTTAATGATTTAATAAAAGAAATGCAGCAGTATAATACAAATAATGTTGTTAAAAAAAAACACTTATTTGGAGCATAACCTCACTAAATCTAAATAAAGAAGTGAGCAGTAGCTATAATATTGTCACCTCAAATGAGAGCACTAATCAAATATATGATTTTTGTTTCAAGCTCACTGTTACTATATTTAATGTCAAATGATTTTTACTATTTCCCCCCATTTTCTTCCCTTATTTGGGCACCTGCCAATTCCCACCCACAAGACATTTCTCCACTGTCATACGACAGCTACCTATCGGGGAAGGTAAAGGCTAATGTGCTTCCTCAGAGACACAAGAACCGTATTATTTCGAACCATGCTGCGTTACAGGGCAGCATAACCCAGTCGGAGGAACGAGCTGTCTGCCCTCTTCCACATACATGAGCTTACAGACACCCCTGATTGGCTAAAGCCTCTGTGCTTTACAGGGGAGAGAGAGAGAGAGAGAGTAATGCCATCCTTCCCACCCAGAGAGCAGAAGTCGGGATTCGAACTTGCAAATGCTTTTCTTTTTTCAATTAATTAATGATTGATGCATTTCAATTATTGAATATATCCAATATTCATGCTAGTAAATACACAGGAAATACACTACCTGTCAAAGGTTTGGACATTTTGCACTAATTTCTCATGGTTTATAGTAATAATGAACACAGTGATATGACACATAGAGGTTGTTTAGTGCTTTTTAAAGAAAAGTGTTCAACAAATCAAACCTTTTTTTTTTATTTTTAAATTCCTAACAGTATTCCTGATGAAGCTTTACACTCTTGGTAAATTCATGAGAGAACTTCACCCACAAAGTGTCCGCAAATAGAACGATAGCTTCTTGGGGCTTTCTCCTAAGTTCGTAAACAATATAAGTTTAAGTCATTAAGTAAGTCATTTTGTCTTGAGCAATAACTACTTGTTAAAATACATTATGATTAAGAAATAAATTTATACATTGGGTAATATCTTCCGATTTCAAGTCTTTATCAAAGTGTCTTAAAGACAGTGAAAAATATATACTTTTGACTGGTAGTGTTCATCATGTTCATTACAGTAATGGGTCGCTGAATGAGTGTGTGTGTGTGTGTGTGTGTGTGCACGTGTGTGGAAGTGATTGTGTGTGGGTCTGGTGTATGGATGGAACTATTTTTAATAACGAACTTTCAACGGTTAAGAGTTGGGATCACTTCATTTTTAATGTAAATACAGAATGCACACAGGAAGTGTTATAGATTGTATAAGGAATGTTGATGTGTGTGAGTGAGGCAGCGAGAGGGAAATGGCCGTCTACATTAATAAGAAGCGGGGCTCTCGTGTCCTGTGGTGAGTGCTGTGGCATAATTAGCTTGTGTTGGAGTGTCAGCTCGCTGAGGAGGAGATAATGGGGGATTCAAGCTGCTGCCAGAATGGAACGGGTGGGGTCAGGGGATGTGAGGAGGGGAGGGATGTGTTGTTTCTTTTCTCTCTATTTTTCATCCCCCCCCAAACCCTTTTTTTGTGAATGGGCCCCTCAGCCATCACAACCCCCCCCCCCCCCCCCCCCCCCCCCCCCCCCCCCCATTCATGGATTTGCAAGGCTTTGTCACCAGGGGATGGGAACCCAGGAACCTGGCAGCAACCGGCTGACCTTCTAGCACCTCTCTGTTTGGCATTCCTCTGTCTTCCTCGCCTTTCTCTCTCCTCTCGCTCTCTTCCTCCTCTTTAGTCCTTCCCGCTCCCTCATTCGGCCTCTCTTCTGTGCTTTATTTTCCACTATATCTATTTTACCACCATACACTCTCACACTCACAAGCAATAGTTCCCTCATTTTCAGCAAGAGACTGAAAGAATGTAATGTTCTTTGCAGCAGTTTTTCTCCTTTTGTCCTGCATTTTATTTATTGAAATCCAAAGCACATTGAGATGAGCCTGGAAGATGGATGGGGGAAGAACAGAAAAGAGAAACAGGTGGTACGAGCGCAATGATTGCACATCAGGATGAAGTTTAAATTCATCCTCCACCCTTTTCCTGTGTAGTCTGAGATGTCTAGTTCCACTTCTCAGTTACATGTAGAGCGTGCAACAGTTCATCACTAGTCCATACTTACTATCTATAGTACTACTGTTGTCTTTTTTTAATTAAAGTGTGACACAGGATATATGTAAGGCTATATACTAGATAAATAACCAATGTTTTGGATTTCATATAACTCTCCTCTTTTCGAAAAAAATATCGCATTAAATAATCTAATGTGATAATAGTCTAAATAATCTAATTTTTTAATTTTTTTCTCAGAGAGCCTGGATTTGTGTTTTGTCCAAGCCAACTGCTCTAGCTCATCTCATATGTTACTTACCAGTGCCATATTTATTAGGGGAGATGAAATATGTGTGATCTTGGCTTCCAGTTTGTGGAAGTGGAGTTAGAAGGCTTGTGCTTTGCTGAGAAATGCACAACTAACATGTATTATTATTATATTATTTACTGTGAATTTAGAGTTTTTTTTAGAGCTTTCTAAAAATATCACTTTAAACCAAGGTAGTTTCTTAGGCTGGTCTTTAATAAACGTTCTCCTCCATGATAAAATTCCTGCAGGGACCGCTGTTAATGAACAGCATGAGCGAGTAGATCAGTTTCATGTTTGCTTCACACACAGTGATGTGATCGCATTATTGTATAATGGATTTATTTAAAGAAAACTACAGAAATCATGATATTGTGGATATTGTGAAGTGTGCAAATATAAAGTGCCCCCAGGAAAAAATGAAGGTGACGTGAACCACGGCTACTCCATAAAAACTAAATCTTTATCTAATCTAAACTGTCCATCATTCCATGATTGCTTGAATTGTGGATTTACACACTAGTTAAGTGCTTTGATACATGAGCTGCTTGATACTGCTGAATACATAGGAATGGAAATGCTTCAGAAATGCTTTCGGTGGTTTTCAATTGGTTTATAATTGATCACGCAAACCCCACAGTTGCACCAGTGTTATTTTCTGTTTATTATTATTGGAACTTTTTTTTTTGTTTTCGCTGTTTGTCGCTGTCTATATTCACTATAAAGTCTGGTTTGGTTCGTGTGACGCTGCCCCTAGTGGATGCACTCACGTTACATGCAAGAGCCTCTGCGCATGACGCCCTAACGTGCTCACAGATTCGTGCTGGCAGAAGTATAAAGCAACCCTAACATGGTGTTATTTCTACAAGAATTAAGACAGTACGATAACATCTAAGTTACAAGATGTTATCAGGCACTTTCCGAAAACTGAAAATTAAAATGTAGTCATTTCTCAAAAATTGGTATGAAGTCAGATTTCCTCTTATAACGTAGTATTAAGGTAATTATTTTGCATTGTTTTCCATGTAGTTACTGATAATAAGCCTTATGATTTGTCTTAATTTTAGTATAGGCAGGGATGCTGACTAAAGCCTTTTTTTTCTTCATTTAATTATTTTTTATTCATTTATGTATTTTTTGCTTTAGGGAGATTGCCTTCACGAGGCAATTGCAGAAGCAGTCACCCAAGCTCTGCTACTACTACCTGGGCTTTTACATCCATTCTTGCCCCAAGATGCGCTACAAGGTACGTATTTCCTTTTCTTACCTCCCCTCATTGGACCATGGCTGTAGATCGATGCATCATTATCTTGTAAAACATCTGAAATGGCTGTCTCTTGGCTTCCCTTACATCTACCTCAACCTGAGTAGCACTACATTTTATTCACTCTGCATCTCAAACAATTTAATCCTTCTCCTTCTAAAATGCTGTTAGAATCAGAATACACACCATGTACGCATTATGTGCGTGACTCCAGACTATAGACTGTATGCCAATAGGGATTGAGGTAAGAAGGCACTACAAAGGCCAAGTCTAGTGCTCCTACATGTCTGCACACACCTTCAGTACAACATCAATTTCCTGTCCTCTCTTTCTTTTTGTTAGTGACTGTTATTACCAAACACAAACTTTGTGTTGCTGGGGCAACATTCCTTATTAACGTCAGGAGCAAACATCAGCAAACTGGCTTTGAGCTTGTGGGAGAGGTCTTGAGACGTTTTTATGATTTGGAAATTGTCATGTGGTTTAAGCCGCAGAATTAGCAGTGGCATGTGTTGGATCTCCAGGTTCACTAAAAAGGTAGATTAATTTTTCAGTCATCTTGAATCATTTTTGTTTTTCAGCAACCAAACATAGCGTCTCTTCAGCTTTAGTGTGACCCAGAACTACAAAGCAGCCACAAGCTTACATTTTAGCCAGTGAGGCTTGCTATAGACAGGCAGTGGAAAATACTCAGGATTTGGCTCAACTATTCCCATTTACATCTGCACCAAATGTTCACGCTATCAAGCGACAAAGTGACAAGCGATCATTCATTTTCGATGTATGTGAGCGAGATGGAGCCACAATTTCAGTGAAAGCAGCAAGTGACATCTGAATTGAGGTTTTCTCAATTCTATGCAAATTAGGTGTGATGATGGCTTAAATGATTCCTTGGAACAAGTTAATGGTGCCTGTCATCCAACGTTTCTTCAGTTCCCTTCTCACAACTTGCGTTCCTACCTGCAGTTGGTTCCCATTTACTGTCTGACGCACAAAAATGGATGAAAACTTATAACTGTGGTTTCGTCTTATCATGTCACATATGACCTGTCATTAAATGTGTATGGAGACGTGATGAAAATAAAGCAGGAAGTAGCAGATATCATTGGTGTCTCTAGATCATTGGTGTCTCTAGCCAGTATGAAGCCTTGCATGGAACATGGGAATCAACCACTGTTCACACAGATTAGGGCATTATTTAATTTGTGTTCAACTAGTTTGATTTTACATTTAGGCTGCTACCATTTCACATCAGATCTTAAAAGAAATGCTGGACAATGCAGGTCCACGAAGGACAACAATAGATGCCACAACACACCCACAAGAGACAGACTACAAGTGTCAAAACTGACTTATTGCTTGCTAGTGTGAATGTAGGGTCAGTCAACAAACTTGTATCTTGCAGGGATACTGCTAATTCTTAGATTTTGGAGTAGAT
Source organism: Pangasianodon gigas (assembly GCA_022758105.1). Lineage (NCBI taxonomy): Eukaryota > Metazoa > Chordata > Actinopteri > Siluriformes > Pangasiidae > Pangasianodon > Pangasianodon gigas. The sequence goes on from CM040456.1 coordinate 26,423,467, forward strand.
GCTTCAGCAGTCATTCTCTTGCCCTGTTTTTAATAAGACTAGGGGACTCGTGTTATGCATGACCAGGGATTATTAGTATGTAGTGCGAGCCACTGAGTTGGACCTGGGATGGCCAGTCTGTACTGAGAACACGAGACTGAGGATCCAATTGGGCCTGGGATAAAGAAGGATGTCAGAGATGAAAGCCAAGTAAGTACTAACACAGGTGGCGGAAGAGTTGGGGATCACTTGACAGGGACGGGGGAAATCAGAACAGCTGATTCATATACAGTGGTAGAAGATGGCAAGCAGTGAGAAGAATGTAAATAAAAGTGATTAACTGGCCTAGAGCAGAGGGAGCGCAAATGTCAGGGAGAGAACAGATGGGACTGGAGAAATCATTAGCAGGTGAAGAAGAGGTCAGGATATAGACTGCTACTGCTGTTCATAGTGGCATTCGAAAGAATGTCTCTCTCTCACTCTTCATCATGTATTCCCTTTCGTCAGCAAATCCTCATCTCATATCTGCTGATGGCACGCTGTAGATGCCTTTCCGATTGATAATGCCTACTTTTACGTGCAGTGAAACTGCTGATCTATTTCCATATTACTGTATTCATTTTCTCCGCACATTATGTCTGCTGTGTATTTGTGTGTAATTCTTAACTTTTTCCCACCATCCAGTAATCCTGCATGGTGGCAGGTGGGGAAACCCTTGGGCACGTTCCGTCCACTCCTGGTGGAGTTTTTCAACTGTGTTGCATGGATATGAGAAAATGACAGAGAGAATGAATGTGAGAGCCCTAAAATAGTTTTATTAGTTCTATTTCAAGCTGGATCTGTGTTCCTATGAGTTTTTTCCTGCATACAGGTCTACATGTGGCTGTGTGGCTGGAATCTTTGGGGGAAGCCTGTTAGCAGATCAGTTTCCAATTCCCCCAGGCCCCTCTCCACTAATCTCACCAACTGCGGACCTCAAATCTGAGATGACTGCCACTCGCCTCTCTGTTGCCTCTCCGCCTATTATTCTGGGGTGACGAGGTCGCCCGTTTCACACCTCCACACACCCACTTGCGGCTTTTCCAGCAAGCTTGAATTGCTCATTAATGCCTCCGTACGGTTATTGTGGTCTTCTCAAGATGCCTAACCCATTGAAATTCCTCTTGGGGCCTGGGTTTCAGAGGCATCCTCTTGGGCACTGTGCCCTTGAGAAAAGCCCAACGCCTGCTGTCCCTTCATCAAAGCCACCATGGCTCTCACAATTGAGCCCTGCTGGAAGGCTCTCAGTGAAGCCCAAGTACCTCAGTCGAGAGTTGCTTGCCTCTTTTTTAAGCAGGAGAACACTCTGTACTCCCTCGCTTGTGTCTGCTGGCAACGCATAGCTGCCTGCTCAGCACTGGATTCTATTTTTGATGTTTTGATCATTTCATAGGGCATAGCAGGAATTAGGAACCAAAACGTGTGTATTTGTTCTACAGACCAGCACTTTGGATTTAAGTGTATATAAGTGTGGCAGGCTACTAGCTTGGTTGAATAAATAGCTCAAACCGCAAATATTACTCGATGATTAAATACAGAGAGCACACAAGAGAATGTTAAGTAGGTATAGAACATTTACAGTGTAGGATCTTGAACTCAAGAAGGTTCAATATTGTGATTTTTAACATATTGAGCCATGAAGTTTTGATCATCAGTAAGGTCAAAACAGATGCTTTTCAATCTCAAATATTTTTTAAATACATGCCTCTAGGACTGTGGGATTTGAGTCCAGTTTCGAGATGTTTTCTGTATTGATTTGCACCTTTCTCAGACTTATTGCCATTTGTACTTGGACTTGTCTTTGTCTTGGACGTTGGTCTTAGTAAATATGGTCTTGGCCTCACTCAAGAGTTTGTAAAAATAATGTTTTTTCTTTTGTTGTTGTCTTCTCTTTTTGCACGCACAAGTTTGATGAGAAGTAATTCCTTCTTCAAGAAAACATAGCTTAATAATTCTTGCCATGCACAAATGAAGCCAAGTAGTTGAAGTAAAGGCTTGGCCTTGAAAACGATTTGAATCTTTCTGGTGTCGAGAATTGACTGAGTCTCGCTTTCATTTGGACTCGATCTTGACTTGGCCTTGACTTGGCCTTGACTTGGCCTTGACCTCCTTAAGACTCAGGCTTGACTCAATCTCTGCTAGTCCTGGTCTTGGACTTGACAATGATGGTCTTGACTACAAGGCCTACATGGCAGCAAATATAATTAATTTTAATTCATTTTTGCCAAAGAAATAAAAAGTCAGATATCTTTCCAGTCTCAAACTGTCAACGGAGACTTCTAAGACATAATATATAATCATCATCATCATCCAGGAAATCCTAAATAGAAGTGTTTGGTCAGTTAGATTATGGCACCTTTGTTGTAATAGAAAAGAAAATGTCTTTTATAACATAATTTACATAACAGTTAAAAATAAATTGGAATACACAGTGTTTTGCAAACCAAAACACCCAAACCCATTGCCAAAGGCTTCAACAACTTTCCCCTCAGGGGACATAAAGGCTCTGTCTGGGTACTCTCCATGAGGGGTATGTGGAGTGCCAGCCATGTCCATTACTCTAAGTCCAGTCTGGCCAATGTGCTGTCCAGTTTAAGACGTGATTTCCTGGCCCTGTCTCTGCCTGAGGGGGACTAATGGCCTCTTGGCCCCCGGTTGCCTGTAGCCTGTTTCCAGCTTGCTGAATAGCTCTAATGGAGTGGAATGAGCCATTCTGTGGGCTTCTGGCTGGAGTATGTTTCAGAATATCACGGAGTGCTTCCCATTTTCCCGCCCTCAGCCAGGTGTTTCCCAGTGCTTCCTGTTCATTCAGAGTCCCAGCCAAAGGTAACAATCGTATTGGAACTGTGTTCAGGGTGGTGTTTAGTGTCTGGCAGTAATCTAGAGGTGTACTCTTTTACCCCGAAGGCCTTTTCCATGGTTTTGCCATCTTCTTACAGTTGCATGGTGGTTTGATGTCTGTACTTGTGCCGTGGCTGATATGGCAGTGTATAAACTTTTAAGGGTTTGTGTCAGTGATCCAGCTAATACTAGGACATGAAGAGCTGGACTCTGCAAACTGTAGTTAGATTGTACTGTACTAACAGTGATAGAAGTCCTTTAAATGAATTGTGATGAAGCTTAAGTTTGGATAAATAGGTTCATTGGTACAGAGTAGTAAATGAAGAGCCCTCTAGTGTAGCACAAAGCTATTGCATTTGAATTCTTCAAGGTTATTTTAGTCAGCATTGTTTTTTCCTTCTGCCTTCATGTATAAATATTTGTTAAAATGTTGAAAGTTTTTGAAATATGTTTGATTATATCTGCTTACTAGCTTTATACCATAAATGTATGGGTAGAAAATGAAACTAAGTGCCCAGGACAGTTAATAACAGGGTTGCCATGTTTGCATTTTTATTCAAATACTCTGTGGCTGCCAAAAATCTTGTTTTATAGCAAATAATTGGAATTAAATCTTAAAAAATTCCACAACAAAGGCAAAGTATAAGTACAGACAGTGTGTCTATGATGTACATAAGCACCAGCATAAGCATAAGCAACAGTAAGATACTGTATATTGAAAATATTGGGAGAGGGGATTATGGAGGCGGATTATGGAGTGGATAATGTACGTACGTTGAAATGCGTGCGCACCACAGTGACCTTGTTTCCCACGCAAAGGCTCAGGTCTTTTCTGTGGTTTCTGAGCTGTAAATGGACTGGAAATTTTGCTAAAAACTTGTCAACCCCGGTTAATGATATTACCCTGCTGTATCGAACACACTTGAGCAAAGGTACATCTAAAATTGCTCAAAACGAGCTGCTAGACTGTATGCTCGATGACTGTATGTTGTTGACTCTTGACTGCCTGTTATAGGCTTACTCTAAAAATTCACTAGATAGTTGCCTCTAGCATATGTCAAGTGTGATAGTCTCACACTCAAAACTTAATTTTGACTGAGGCTTTGTCATTATGAATGCTGTTCTTCCTCACCAAAATCTGTAGTCAAAATCTAAGCTGCTGCTGCACACACCTACACACACTACTCTACCTTGAAAGTGCAGAGAGAATGTATGAATAACATTAATGGTCTTAGTTTTATTATTAAACCATAGTCATTATTCATAGCTAATTATATTAAGATGGTTTTGTCATTACTATGCGTTCTACGTTTTTCAGAGTCTGACAGTCAGTTATAAACTGTTTCTATTTCTCTGTGGTTCTATTTAGCTGTAATCGTAAGAACAGAGTACTCCAAATTTATTATCTTTGTCAGGCTTTTCTCTCCCTTTCTCTTTGTAGCCTTGCACTGGGCCCCTCAGCTTTTAACCATATTCTCACATTTCAATCCGTTTATTGCTGGGTTTTTTTTTTTTTTTTTTTTTTAAGATCATTCTTATTCCAGAATGTGTGCTTATCTGGCTTTTTAAAAAAAAAAAATTTTGCGTAAGTGCATGTTAAAGGGTCTACGCTATGTCTTATAATCATGCACTTATAAACATCAAGTTTGTGGTTAACCAAAACATTTTTGACAATTAAGCACGATATCTCACTGAAGTTTTTGTTTAGATTAGCATGCAGGCTTTTCTCAAGCAATAACAGAAGAATTGTTCATGGTTTACATACCTGCTATGGGTGGAACACAATGACACTATCTGTATCTGTATCTGCATCTGTTTAGAGCTTTAAATGTTCCAATTTGTATTCAGAATTAAGCCCAAAGTGGGCGTGGCCTAAACCTGAAGGGATTTTTTTTCCTGTTTGTTGTATTTTTAAACCGAACACTATTCCTACAGAAACACTGGGAAAAAAAAAAAAAACCCAGACATAGAAATTCCAGCGCTGTCAGCATCTGTGAATTCTCCTAACTTAATTCTTTTCGATGATTCACTCAAGTTCATAATTGGTCTTAACAAAAGATGTGCCCACGAGTTGCTTTTAGTTGCTCCTGTTTCCCAAAATATAAAGTAACTAGTAGTCTGAATATGAACATGACTCAAAAGTACAATCCTCCCACTCATCCAGTTCTTTTTTTTTTTTGGTCTGGGGGGATCCCAGTGCCTATACACACCTTTAATCTCAACCATATCAATAAATAAATAAATAAATAAATAAATAAATAAATAAAGTGCACTTCCTGTTCGTATCTGAAATTGCATCTGTTTAGAGTGCATTATCTTTTCATTGCAAATAATGTGTCTGTATTCATCCCTAATACCTACAAAACATATAGCAAGTTACTATTAAATAAAGTTTACTGTTGAATAATTACCCAGTACCACATAAACAAGTTACTTAAGCTATGACTTCTGCGCTCTCTGCTTTAAACTTCAAGCCCCCCCCCCAATACACATGCACAAGTCTGTCCTATGGGTGTAAATAAAGCACTTCGTATTCTTGTTGTTATTGTTTCTGTGAGAGAATGCCTTGTATTTAAAGCAGGAAGCCATTAAAGTTTCCATTGAGAAGGAGAAAGGAGCAGGGGAGAAAGGCAGAGGGAGGAAGAGCCCGACAGAAAGCATTAAGAGACACACCGTGGTTTTGGGGCCAAACGAGGAGAAAAAGAGAAATATTTGTAGTCTTGTCACTAAGCAGGTTTTTGGGCCAGTCCTCAGCCCCTCAGCCTTCTCATAGAAAGAGCAGTATTTTAGAGTACTGGAACAAAAGAAAGCAAAAGATCACTTGGTTTCCTGCTTATTTTAATACGGTTTGTAATATTTGTCACAGAATTATAGCACTGGTTAAAAGGTAATGTGTTCTTAATATGGTCTATTATTTGGATTTCTTTTTTTTTCCCCTCTAAAACACACTTGTGAGAGAGAACCTTTGTCCAGACGTACATGTGGAACCCTGTTTTCCCTCCATAATGTCTACCAAACGTAGCAAAGTTCCTGTCCTGTTTTATCTCACTGCTCTGTCTGTTTGTCTCCCTCTCTCTGTACACTTGTGTAAATCTTGAGGAAAGTCAAGTCAGGTGGGAACAAGTGCATCTGAAAAGACACACTTCTTTCTCTCTCACACTCTCTCTCTCTCTCTCTCTTTCTCTTTCTCTATCTCTGTCTTGTGAAAAAACCTTTATTTCTATGAACAGATGTGTGACAGATTAAAGGAAAAACAGGCACTGCAAATCAATGCAAAGTTCTTTGGACTGATCACCTTTTATGCATGAAACATTTGATGAAATGATGAAACATTTCTCTCCTGATTGGTGTGGGTCACGCCACGAAACTTTAGGTTGGTTTTTCCTTTAATTTGTCACCCGTATTTGTATACACTGGATGATGGCGCCCTACTGTTTGTGTCGAGTTTCATATGTTTTTCATATGACTCTGATGCTCGTGCTGATAAATTGCTCATAAGTTCCTGTTAACACATTTAGCACTTTTTGACTATATAGTATACTTATAAAAGTGAAATTATTTACAGTTGCACCATCTGGTGTGACCCAGATGAGGATGGATTCCCTTTTGAGTCTGGTTCCTCTCAAGGTTTCTTCCTCAAGGCTTCTCAGGGAGTTTTTCCTTGCCACCATTTTTCCATTGTTAAAAGCGCTATACAAATAAAATTGAATTGAATTGAATGTTCTCTCCATGACTGTGTGTTTCCTCCCAGAAACATCTACATAGGTGGATTGGCTATTCTAAATTCATGTGCGTCCTTGAAATTGTCTTCAGATCCATCACAACCTTGACCACGTCAGTGCAGTCACTGCAAATGAATGAACGAATAATATCTGAAGCCTTGGGCTAGGAGCTTTTACTTTTCCATAATTTAGCTGCACTGGTAGCCACTATCTCTCTTCTGTGAGTCAAACATTTCTAATAAAAGACATATGATGGTGGACCAGGTAGTGTTCCATGAAGAAGGCTGATGAGTGCTGCCTGCCAACTTTCAGTATTAGCTGCCTTAGTACTTTTGGATGAACTTCCTAAAGGACCTGAACCGTTAAAACCATATGGAACGTGTAGATCTTAGAGATCTAATGTCAGGCTGCAAAGACCTTTAAACTCCTCAGTCAGATGTGTGAAGAGCTCCGTACCGAGCCAAGCACTCTCGCTAGCCGCTCTCTCCATTCTTCTCCTCCTCCACAGCCGTCCTATAAACCGCATGTCACCAGCAGAGCACACTAGATGAAAGCGATAGGAAGCGAGCGAGAGGCAGCGATTGAGCGGAATGAAAGAGAGTGGCTCGGAGAGAAAAGATAAACAATTACCACACGTTTTGTTTGGCAGGCACTTGCCTCTTTTTCTTTTTTCCTCATGCCGCCGTAGCTTTGAAGTGGAGTCATTTTCACCATGTAATCTGTTCCATTTGTGCTTCTTTCATTAATGCTTCACAGTACTCACTGGATGGCTGTTACCTGCTTCAGTGGAGTTCACACTTCAGGGTGTGTTATGGTAGATCAGATCCGTGATGGCTGTGCATGTTAGGGCAGAGAGCTAGCTATGTCATATAGGACAATTCGTCAGTTCACTCTCCTGACTGTACTCTTCTATATGTGCCAGTTTGAGGGTTTTTATAGTTTCCTTTAGCATAGGACTCTTTTTTTGAAGCAAGACAATTCTTCTACACTAATATTTTTAGCATTACGATGTGTTGTTACCTAGCTTTGATAGCCCTTATGTTTGACACTTCTATAAAGATTGGTTGTTTTTCAAGTTTTCAATGCAGACTTTGGCTAAACACTAACCTCTTGTATGTCAGGAAAGCCAACAGTACTCTACGATACCCCATCCACCCCACCCACTTTTTTATGCTCTCTCTGTAAAATTTACAATTTTGCCCTTCCTTTCCTCTTATTTTCACTAGTCTCTTTTACCACTGGCCTCCAACCTTACAAAAATGAGTTGTCTATGTTTTGAAAAGGATCACCCATTGGCGATCTCTTCCATTGGTTTTTCTTCCTTTTTTCCTTATCTTTGCTATTTGGGACTCATTAGATATCTGGAAATTTTTGAGCTTGCTTTCTAGACCTCTACAATGATGTAATGCATAGAGATGACCAAATTAAAGAAAAAGAACAGTGGCTCGGTTATCTGTGGAAACTGTTTTGCTGGCATGGTTTTAGATCCACTTGTCTCCTTAGACAGGAGGAAAGTAATGTAAATAATGTACCTTACATTCCATGGATTTCATAGTCACCAGATCTCTACCCAATCTATCACCAATGCAAGATTCTGGACCTTTTAGAAAGCACTCTCCATCACCATCACCATCATCATCAATACGCCAGTTGAGGGAATATCTTTTTAAAGAATGGTGTTCATTCCACCAGTACAGTTCTAGAAACTTGTATAATTTTTGCCAAGGTGCATTGAAGATGTTCTGGTGGTTTATGGTCATCCAACACCTTACAAAGTCACTTTATGTTGGTTTTTCCTTTAATTTGTCACCCGTCTGTATCAGTATATTGTAATTTAGTAGAGAATGGGTGCTGTTTCACTCTAGTTCTTCTGAAGGATATACCAAGTCTTCTCGGGGAGTTTTTTTTTCTTTTTCACACTGTTCCTGTGGCAGACTCATCAGCGATATATAACTAAAAGCACTATACAAATGTAATTTAATTCACCTGAAACTATATAACTATATTAAATTCACAAAAAAGTCACACTCACTAAACTGGAAGCTTAGTATATTTTGTGTTTTTATGCCTTATACTATGAGTTGACAGTTTATTACAGGGGTGTTAACTCATTTTAGGTGTGGAGTGGAAGAAAGCTGTCTGTTTGTATCCTTTGGCATCCTGCTGATGGAAGAATCAGAATTTGTTAAGCAATATGAATTCATGGAGCCATTTCGAATCAAAGTGTGACGAGTTGCGAAATAAATTTTCATTGCACCACTTTATTGGACTTTATGATTGTATGAGGATGGTATGTTGGCATGTTTTCATAGCTCACATTAGCACTCAGCGTTACTACCATTGTTCGTCCCATCATGACTTCATGCACGCTTTCAGCCTGACACTGCACCATATCACAAGGCATTTGTCATCACTGCGTAGTTCCCAGAACATGACAGGCTTTAATTCCTTTAGCAGCCTGTGCTGTTGCTGCATCTCAGCTTCACTGAATATCTTTGTGATAAAGTGGAACGTGTGTGTTGCAACAAGACGTACAAATTGCAGCAACTTCACAACACCGCCATTAATGCACAGTGTACCAGGATCTTGCAGAGTCCAGGGCGTGGTGAATTCATGATGTTCTTATGAAGGCTAAAAGCAGTGCAGTGCGCTGCTAGACAGGACTACCTAATAAAGTGGCAAATCAGTTAGTATAATCATTTTCCCTAGGTTGTGAGGGAATAGCATCAATGACCCATTCACATAGCTCTCTAATAATCTCCCATTTTACGAAGCATGTTCTTTTAAAGGCTGTCACATTGTGACATGGTAATGGTTTATGTGTTTAGATTGGGGCCCAGTCGCCAAGCATTTGCTCCAGCTCTCCCTTGAGGAGCGCTGACAGGGCCAAGGACCCAAAGGGTCAAAGTTCAGAGGTCAAACCGTACAATTGAGAGTACCTTTTGAATGAGAGAAGCGCATTGGTGGTGTAGTGTGGGAGGTGTGAAGGTCACAAGGTTGGAAGGCGAGAGTTTAGATCCAATGTCAGGATGAATGAAGCCAGAGAGGTCCAGCAGAAAATCTAGCATGTCTGGGTTGCCATTAAGGCTCTACGTTTATTTTTAGAGCCTTGCATTTAGGCTGTTTGGGGGAGACTGAAAGCGTCACTCCTCTGAAATGGCACCATATGCAGTAACAAAGAATGACTGACTGAGCGTGACCAAACAAATTCCAGGACTCTCAGGCCATCATTTTTCAAAATCATTGTGTGTGTTTAGAAAAGTTGGTTCCTATGTTGGCCCTCTATTTTCTTTTGCATTCCCACACCGAGGACTTCACGGTAGGTCTCATTTTAAACTGTGTTTCAACTCGATGCACAGAGTGAGATTATTTTCTGTAATAGCACCATTTTTGGACAAGCATCAGACATATCTCAGGCGAAAACCAGAATAGAGTAACAGTCTGGAGCAGGGCGAGCCACTGTAAGCAGAGTCAGACGTAAGACCCTGGCAGTAAAGACGCTCTTTCTGAGCTCAAGCTGCCCACCAATAAATGGCCGGAGTGATAGAGAGATAAAAACAGGCCTGGGGATCCTGTGCCTGTAAAACGCTGCTCTGCCGAAACACAATCCTGTAAAAATATTTTCCCATCATTAAGTTGTCATCCGTAGAGCCCCTGACACGTAGCTGGGCCCGTGTGAGTGTGTGTGTGGAGCCGAGGAGCCCAGGGCTGCCAAGATGCAGTGTTTATTTGAAGTTTGTCCCTCTGTAATATGTTGACTGGTGTGAAAATCTTGGCTGGTCCCATGTGTTTGAAAAGTGGCAGTAAGTGCAAATGTCTCAATGTCTTGACACGACTGAAGACACAGCCTGGACATTGTGTGTCGGGGGGGAGGAAAGAGGGGTGTATTTTTGCAAAATGGGCAGCAATGCAAAGTGTTTACACTTGTCTTTCACAGACCGACTCTCCTCTCTCCATTTACAACAGCCTGTCCAATTGCTGTGCATGTGTGCTTATGTGTGTCACTCAGCAGCACACGCGCACATACACACACCCTAATGTTAGCCTTGCAGGGAGGTCTGAGGGTATGTGTGTGTGAGTGCACTGCAGTGCTAGAGAAAGTGGAGATTTTTGAACGCTGGTCAGTGTCTAGCTGTGATCCAGCCCAAATCTGATTCACACACTGCTGTGTAGTAGTTAAACCCGATCCTCACTCAGCCTCTTCCTATCCACACACATGCCAGACTGCGGTATTTACTCCAGTCCTAACAAATGACTTTAACCCCAAAGACAAAAGGAACAAACACTGTTGCTATGTTAGCAACAGTGTTTGTGCCTTTTGTCAGTGTGTTAAAGCTGGGGTGAGAGCACTCACAGGCAAGTGAGCACATGTGTGTCTGCTTTTGTGCAGTGGTATTTTTTTTTTACTGTTCTTATATGTTGCTCTGAAAGTGTTTGCCTTCTTTATGGGAGGGATAGGCCTATCTATTGTTCTGGACCGTATAGAGGAGGGGACGACTTGGTAAATGTTTTGACGGGTTGCTATTCTACGCTATGACCTCAGTGTGCACAAGCTTTACTAAGTGACATCTATGCGAGTAGTTAAGTGTGGTAGTATTGACCTTTTTTTGTTTTAGCATGTTGATTGACGGCTGGTCAGGCAGGAGGGATCTGTCTAGTCATAAACACACCTTGTACCCTTCACTTCCATCTGTAAGTGAATTCTGCTCTCTTCACACTCACTCATGAGCTTTGTCTTTCTGCTAGGTATGGATATGATTGCAAGGTAAAATAGGGATAGTGGAGGAAATAGAGCCCAGATGTGCATGAATTTGTAGGGAACAGCGAAAAGCAGGCACCCTCCACTCATTAGATTCGAACACCAACCCTCCCAACTTGCAGGGCTAATAGGCGTTAAAGGTTAGGTTCACCCTTTGGTCTGTGGTGGCCCTTAGATTTCTGTTTAAATCACTGAGTGGCAAAATGTCAATTATAGCCAAGTGTTATAATCTACTGTGAAGTCAACTTGAAATTAATCGCTTGTGTCCACACCGGTTAATTCCATTCCATTCCATTGCATTTATATTATAAGCCAAACACAAACCTTATTAGTTTGAAGGCTTATTTTAGTGTGTAAACACTCCAAACTTAGGTAGATCTTTTGAGATTTGCTGATCAATTGTGCATTGATCAAAGCTTCCACTGCACACGCACTAGGTCAGGGATTGTAAACTGGCAGATCACGATTTGGATGCAGACCCAGCAAAGCATTTTAGTGGACTGAAAAAAGTACATGGAAAATACTGTAGCAGTGATGATAAATATATGGGGAAAAAAATGGATGTCGTTGAGTGATTCTAGTTTTCAAAACATTGTGGCTTCTGTAGCAGATCCTCTGTTGTGGCTTGTTGTGGCCAATCACAAGTTTTTATGTAAATTATTTAGCTAAAGGCAGCTCATCAGTCCAGATACTAGCTACAGGGCTAGAGATGTACAGTACCATCACAAAGGGGAGAGTTTGCACAGACTTTCAAAGATTCTCTTCCTAATGTAATGCGGAAGAGGGCAGATAGAGCTTTCCTTCCGAATGTGTAACGCTGCCCTGTGACGTGGGGAGAACTGGCTGGTGGGTGGGAACTGGCAAGTGACCAAATTGGGGAGAAAATGGAGGGGGGGTGGATGGTAACCTGAAGCACAGCTACGAATCAAAACCTAACCACTTTGAATTTATAGCAATAAATGAATCACCATTGGTTAAGCAGAAAGAGTAACCGTAGTTGCCGTTCAGTCATGTTTGTTGCTTATCTTTGTAAGCAAGGAATTTTATGTAACTGTATCTTTACAAATTTTAGTTGACTGCACCGGGTTATAAAAGGGAGTGCCCTACATTTCAACAATTTAGTGAATGCTCCTCATTAAATGTGCAATAGGAGCCGTACTTCAGATTAGGTTTGCAATCTCTTTAATATTTTTCATAGTTGGTGTCAGGGATTTCTGATTACAGATAAGTTCTTCTGAGCTTCTTCAGGGCTCCCATGTGCACACAGCTCTGAGGCTTTAAGTTGGAGAGGTGAGAGGTTTTGTCTTTCACAAGAATTCCTGGCCAGCAGTGAGCTTCAGGATTTATGTTGCTGATTAATTGCTTTTCACATAAATCTCAGGTATGGGATTTTGGACTGGAGGGGGAGGGCGCTGTCAGAGCAAGTGAGAGAAATTAAGTGACACTTTTATGTTTAAGTGTGTTTTTTCGTGACTTCTCGTTTGAAAGACAAGCGCAGCATTTTAGTTAGTCTTCTATTTATTATTTTATACGTACGTTGTATATGGTGCATTTTGTTTCTTTCCTAAGAGTACCTTTTCAGCTGAGTTGTAAAATGTGATCTCTACAACATATCTTTCCAATAAATCAAACAAACATTCACATGGACCGTGACCCCTATCAGATTTTTAAATAGTTGTTCCCTAAAAAACATAGTGGTAGCATCACTGATTCCAACTGATAGAGAGTTCATACATGCACCACTTCCCTCCGGCTCCATCCACACCGAATTCCTTCACCGTGTTTATCTCTGCCTGATCTATCCCACCTCTTTTCTTTTCAGCTATCTATCCATTTCTTCTCATTGTGTGTTTGTGCTGCCACCAACCTTATTCACATTTTATCAGACTGGTGTTTTTTTCCATCCTCTGCTTTGTTGTACCTCGTGAAGCAAACCAAGCGCTATGTGACAAGTACTATACAAACAATATGAAATTTGGGCTTTTCCTAGTCTTTCTCATGCTTTGCTGTGGCGAGGTTAATGAGCCTTGAAGAGGGTGGTGCGTCTATCATCGTTACCTTCATTGCTGTGTCATTGAGGGATGGAACGAGGGTCGGAAAGACGGATGATGCTCCATGGGTCGTACTATATTATTTAAGAAACACATGGGAAATGGTGATAGGAAAGTTTACATCATTTCTCCGGCGTGTTCATTGATTGGACTCAACTGTTGCACTGTTCATTTTCTTGCATTTTGTGTGCAAGAGCAATGAGCTCTGCTTCAGCAAACGACAAAACTGAATATTTGTCGGAGATAAGATCGTCACCAGGGTGTTTGCCTTTGCGTCATTTTTTATAAAAAGATCTTGTTGGCTTTGTGCCTGTATTATCACATCCTCCCTTATCTAACACAACCTAGTCGAGCGTGTTGATTTATGGATGGCAGAAGTTGTCTTTTTTTTTTTTTTTCTTCTTTTTTTTTTTTTGCCTGTTTTGTCTCCTCTCTCTCCTTATATCATGAGAAACAGCTGCCAGCTCAATAATTGGACCAGAGCATAAGAAGAAAAGAGTTGCAGAACCAAAAATATTTTTTGGTCTGCCGGGTAAAACCCCCAGAAATCATTCTAAAGGAGTGATCGTTCAGTGTGAAACCTCAAAGAGAAGGCCACCATGTTTGAGAACGAGTAGAAGAAGACGAATATGAGCAGAGAGATGCCTGTGGTTGTGATTGAGCTCAGCTTCAAGACGTATGGCCAGTAGAGCCACATAGGAGGAAGTGGAACAGACATGGAGATAATGAGCAAGCCAGATTCCAGCATTCTGTCTCTCGGTTTAATCTTCTGCACGAGCGTTAGTGCTTCCTGGGTGCCTTTTCTGTTGCGTCCCTATTTAGTGTCCAAGCTTTTCTTTAGCTCAATATCGCCTTGTCTTTCATCTTAAGCAGCGGTGCCTTTTCTTAAAAGATAGCATTGAATCTGACTTTGGATTCTGCGTTTATGGAAAGTGAGTTTTGCTGTCATGGTTGTGTGTGGGGGGGAGATTTGTTTCCCCTCACCTCCATCACCAGACCTGTTGGAACAGGCAGTCACTCCTCTCACATCATCGCTCTGATGGCGGGGAGTGTGTCTGCAGTCTAGCTACACGCACTAGCCCTTCCTCTCCAAGCTTTGGGGTTTATACTTCTGCACCCGTGTATTTGTGACCACGTGAGCGTATCGTGACAAGGCGGTTGCATAAGTGTCTGCCTTCATGCTTGCAGTAAGATCAAAAAATAATATCCATAATATTACTCTGAAGCCCTCGATAAAACATGTGGAAGAAAGATCACAACATCCTCCCGCCTCAACTAATCAGTGTTTTCCTAAATGCTGGTTGATGCACGGCATGACTCGCTGTTCTGCCACCTTCAATGCATCATGTCCCTTTAATGCAGAAGAATAAACCAGCCTTCACTCATCCGCGCCTTCACTCATCTTCCTATAGAGACATTTGAAAGAAAATTTGACATACCAGCCTGTCTAATTGGGTAAAATCATTTAATTTCTTGGTCTACTGATGTTAGCTCTGAAGCAACTGTGAACTTAAACGAAATAATATAAACAAACAGATAGCTTTTCCATTGGCTAGTACATATCAGGACGGGGCGATATGATATATTCTTGATATTGTGAAAAATATTATGAAAAAATTAAATTTTTCTGAAAAATCGCTATTAATATATTTAATAATTACAAACTGACTGGAAGCAGCTGAAGTGATAAATTTTATTTATTTATTTATTTATTATTATTATTTTTTTTACAGAATTTTTTTTTCTCCTTTTCAGTGTTAAATAATATTTATTTATGTTTTATTATTTAAGTATAAAAAAGAAAACTGAATTAATATTTGTAGACATTAAATAAAGTAATATTCCTTAAAGAAGCTTGAATTTAATTGATGAAATTAATTGATTTGCTGTTTAGTGTATTGAATTATTTATTTATTTATTTATTTATTTATTTTTTTACAGAATTTTTTTTTTCTCCTTTTCAGTGTTAAATAATATTTATTTATGTTTTATTATTTAAGTATAAAAAAGAAAACTGAATTAATATTTGTAGACATTAAATAAAGTAATATTCCTTAAAGAAGCTTGAATTTAATTGATAAAAATTAATTGATTTGCTGTTTAGTGGATTTATTTATTTATTTATTTATTTATTACAGAATTTTATTTTTTTTGTCTCATTTTCAGTGTTAAATAATATTTATTTATGTTTTATTATTTAAATATAAAAAAGAAAACTGAATTAATATTTGTAGATATTAAATAAAGTAATATTCCTTAAAGAAGCTTGAATTTAATTGATGAAATTAATTGATTTGCTGTTTAGTGTATTGAATTATTTATTTATTTATTTATTTTTTAACAGAATTTTATTTTTTTTGTCTCCTTTTCAGTGTTAAATAATATTTATTTATGTTTTATTATTTAAATATAAAAAAGAAAACTGAATTAATATTTGTAGACATTAAATAAAGTAATATTCCTTAAAGAAGCTTGAATTTAATTGATGAAATTAATTGATTTGCTGTTCAGTGTAATGAATTAAGTCATTGTTTAGTCACAAAAAATGCTTCGGATTTTTTTTTTTTAATGAGTCTTGAATTGAATTGCTGATGAAAATTCATGCACTGACATTAATAGTTCTATTTAAATCTTAACATACTGCATCAATATACCAAATGATCTTGAGTCACAGTTTGTTCCCAGTGCTTCACTATTGTACTGTATGTACCACTGTTGACTGTAGATTCGTATATGACTGATTTATGGTGGGTGTTATAGATATAAGATATAAAACCAGTCATTTTCTTATTATTTGTCCTGAGCTGAAACCAGTAACCCTTAGCTGTTGATGTGATGGTCTTGTGAATAAGTCTGTTCACTCCATAGAGCCTATCTAGTGTCGCACTGCTGACAGAGTGACTGTGAGAAAGATGGGGTGTGAATACCTCACCTTCACCACTTAGTGTTTAGAATAAGGGGCCCAGGCACCCGATTCTCAAAACCTCCTGCTTGTGGAAATATGGCACATATAATATGGTTTCTGCTGTGGGATAACGACAGACAAATCCTGTTTGTGGAACCTCCGGGAGCGTTAAAGAGCCGTGAAATCAAAATGAGTGTTTCAGAACTTTTTGTTCGAGTCTCTTGGTTCAGTAATCACAAATCAAAGTCAGTATATATATTTAAAAAAAAAAAAAAATCAGAGGAGTGCTGGTCGGAAACCTCAGAACACGATAATCGGAAATGTGGAAACTGGAATGTGAAATTAGGAAAAACAGTCTGTCTTTAAACTCTCAGCTGTGTTATTTATCATTATATGCTAAACCACTGTTTCTTTAGATTTGGTGTATCTTCAGTGTTGTTGGCTCTCCATCCCTGACTTCCTGTTTCAAAATCGAACGAGTCTCAAGCCATTTCATTATCAGTTCAACCAGACGCTCTGCTAAACACACCAAGACCTACGAGCTGTCATGAGTGGGTGCATGTCCATGCGTGCAGGGGGTTGACGTGTGTGTGTGTGTGTGTGTGTGCTTGAAGAAAGGCAGACGTCTTGAAGGCGTTTGCTTGTTTACATTGTAGGAGAGTTAATTTGACTTTCGGTCACTGCATTCAGGCCTCTGATAATAAGGGCTCTCCAGGCCAGGAATCCATTTGCACTTTCTACTCCACACAAAACAAAATGTGAAGGCGCAGCTAATATATCACATGATGAAGTTTAAGAATTTATGGCTGTTCTGAGATTTAATTCTGCGATTCATGGCAGAATCAAACATGTAGGCAACAAGTGCTGGAAGGAATAGCTTTTTTTTTTCTTCTTTTAACTCCACTTACAAACACACATTACGTTTTTTTTAATCCTCAGTGAACCTTGAAGTGGTTCTGCCCCACCAGGTACTAAAGAATGAGTGCTGGATTTTTTTTCTCGCACTAGTGGAATTCTTTATCATGTAACTAGTTCCTTCTTGTTTTTCACAGGGTCAGTACCAGCCGTCAGACCTTCTGTGCCCAGAGACGTACACGTGGGTGGCCATAGAGAAATGCGTCCCCCGCCTTGATGCCTCAGCCTACGCCCGTCTCAACGAAGACACCCGAGCAGGTAATGCTCTGAAAATCACGCCTCTATTTACCAGCACATGCATTAGTTTTAGTGTGTGTTATAAGCACAAGCACTGTATCAACACAGATGCAGGTATCTACATGCACGTAACCATTCAAAAGGATCTTAAGATTGCTTTTGTTTTGTGATCTCTGCTGAAAACTATGAATTATGGGGTGGCAGGGCAGCTTTTTGCCAGAGCTTGTTAGCACATAAGTCCCCCCCTCCCTTCCCCTCTGAGACATCACATTGTAAGCCTTTACCATGCCCTTTGTATTAGCCATAAGTTGTCCTTTTTTTAAGCTATATCAGTCCTTGAAAGAGAAAAGAAGCACTCCAGTCACCATCTACTCTAGCGCCAGATTCTTGTTTTTGGCTGACAGGAGAGGAACCTGATGTGGTCTTCTGCTGTTGTAGCTAATCTCCCTCAAAGTTTGGTGTGTTTTGCATTTTGAGATAGTTTTCTGCTTACCATGTTTGTAAAAAGAGTGCTTATTTGAGTGACCAAAGCCTTCCTGGCAGCTCGAACCAGTCTGGCCATTTTCCTCTGACCACTCTTATCAGCAAGGAATTTCCACCCAAAGAACTGCTGCTCACTGAATTTTTTTTGGTTTGTTTTTCACACCATTCTGTGTAAACTCTAGAGACTGTTGTGTGAAAATCCCAGGAGATCAGCACTTTTTGAAATATCTTTACAACACAGCTGATCTACCGAGCTACTTTCGTATGCGGTCCTAGATAGGATGCATATCTGATGTCTGGCCATGTGACATGAATGAGGACGGTCAGACTGGACTTCATGTGGCTTTTTCCCATGCGCATATCACTGTCATCATCATCATCATCATCCCACGTCGACAGTGCGGCAAAACAAAAATGGAGGAAAGCTGAACAGTGATTGTATTCAGAAGAAGGATGAAGAAATTGGTGATTTATGTGATAGAGAATTTTGCTAGACAAACTGATTAGTGTCGAAGCAACCGCCCAAGAAATTGCAAAGCACGGCCAAAAACGAATACAGCAACAATGCCAAAGAAATGCTCTCCCATATAAATGCTCCTATGAATCCTTCCACACTGCTGTTCTACCATTGCTGGCTCCTCTCCTGTACCCACACATCACTCAGCACAACAGTGCCAACAATAGCTACAAAAACAACAAAAGCTAGCCATCTGACAAGCTGTTTGTTGACCATCAGAGCAAATTGCAAGACAGGCTTGGGCCAGGTATTCATTCGTTGCTTCTACTATGACGGATACTATGAAATAAGTCCTTATTTGTTGTTTGGGACGCATTTCAGGGGACAGATATGGGCCACGAATGTGAACCGTCAAGATAGATAGACAGATCTGATCTGAAGAACGAAAACATGTATTGAAGCTTGTAATGTGAGCATAGCCTATATGAAGTACCACTAAATTTAGCCCATTTCCCATTTTGACACATAATTTCTCACATCTTTGCTCTGGATCTCAGTTTGTAAGCCTTCATCTGTATTTACAGATTGATGCTCTGCTAGCAGTGTAAAATGTTAATAGGATTTGTTTATGTTGAAACAGTATGGATTGGAGCCAGTCTCTGACAGGGTCCAGGACCCAGTGCAAAGCGGTTCAGCCGGGTCATGGATGTGGTCATTCCTGGACACAGCAGATAATGGCCATGATGATGATGGTAATAAGAATAGAAATAATATCATTGCCGACAAGCAGACGCCAGGGCAAAAGGGAGAGCCTGACAGCCTGTGGAGCAATTACTCTTTCTTTTTGTTGAGTGTTTTTCTACGCTGATTCATTTTCTTCTTTGCCGTTTGCTTTAGTCGAAGCCTTGTCTTGCATTCTCATTCTCACAGTTCTAATCCTTTGTGTTCACTGCTTGGAAAAATACATAAAATACTTGGAAACTTTTGAGAATAGTTGGTCTGGAAAGCTCACAGGCATAACCGTTTGCACACAATGCTTAGCTCGGTGGTGGACATATTTAAAGATGCAATGATCAATATTTCTTACTAGTACAAATGATGTGGAAAATGATGTAGAGATGATTAAAAAAATAATAGCTTAAGGCATTGACTCAGGAAAATTGTATTACGTAGCTGAAAAAAAAAAAAAAAAAAAAAACACTTTGGAAATCTGGTCCGGAATGAAAGATTGGTATTTGGATTGGCCTCTTGTCAGTCATTTTATAGACCCGCCCCTTCACGTTCTTATAAATCATTATGAGGAGACGGTGCGTGTTTACAGAGTTGTAACTTGGCTTTCAAGCAGCTGAATGTCCGAATCCGCTTGAAAGTGATGTCATGACAGTCTAGTTAGCATGCTAACTCTAGTTGAACCGTCGAAAGTTTAGAGGGTGGAGCTTTGTGTGCATGGGAGAAAATGGGGCAGGCTTGATGAGTTAAAAAAAAAAAATCATTCAGATCTTATTCAACTCCACCCATTAAATCGTTAGAGACTTATTTTCCACAAATCTTACCTAATGCACCTTTACTTTAAGAACACTTTATACACTTACTACTTGTAAATCCTGATAATTAGGTGCTTTGATGACTATTATGTGCTATTAGCATTGTCTGCACTGCATTGTCAGTAAGACAGTAACACAACCAGAGACATCCATCCACAGGTTGTACTTTTATATTTCCACTTAAATCAGTGGCTCCAGCCAACATTATAGGGTTGTGTAAGACATTAAGTAGCAGTCTCAACACAAAGCTCTTTGTTTTCCCTTTCTTAAGAGTGGTTACAAGAAACATGGAGAGCGACTAGTATTCGGCAAACACAGTGAGGTCATAGTTGGAGACATTGCCCTCCTGGCAGGTCATGTCAGGACAGAAGCAGATCTGCCACTGGGAATTTTGAGACACCAGCAGGAACGAAAAAAAAAAAAAAAAAAAACAGATCCTGACGAATCATCCCTGTACTTATCTCGGCGTGTGTGGGGTTTTTTTTTTTTTGTGTGTGTGTGTCTTTGTGTCTTCATGGTTGTCCTTGATTGGCACTAAATTTCTGAGGCTCTTTCTTAGATTGGTTGATATCCTTATAGATCAGCGATTTTTGCTCCCACGTGAAAGACTGGGGAGAAAAACACTGGGGTTAAGTACAGATTAAACTCACTGTACAGTGCTTGAGTTTTGTTTCCCGGACTCTTTTGCGCAAGCGTCATGCAACACTTGATTAAGTGGTCAGATTAATTCGGTTAGTTATGGAAGAATAATGGCATGTCATTCCTTTCTGCTTTATGCCAATGAATGCACTGTGTTAACTATTGCCTAGGTCAATACATATTTAATAATGTGTGTGTGTGTGGGTGTGTGGGTGTGTGGGTGTACGTTATGAAATCACTACAATCCTGACAGAACAATCCTTACCATTCAGAACGATCTTTCTAGACATCAGTGTGTTATTGTAGTGCACGGGTCCCGACTCAGCAGTGCGTAACACTCAGACAAAGTCTGTCATTGCTTGCAGTGTTTGTGAATCTTTCTTGCGTTACCTCCAGTCCTGCTTGGCCTGTTGTTCTTGGCCGGAGGACACCAACTATTTCAGACTTTTACTTTTGATGCAGAACTGGTCTCGCTTGTATAGACTAATGTATTTCCCTGCCTTCCAGTCTCTTGGAGTTGTTAGAGGAGACCAGTGAGTTGGCAGATGGAGACAAGTGAGCGTAATTATTGGAGGCATTGAAATTGTTTTAACCACCTTTCTGCTGTCAAAGCCCAAGCCAGAGGCATTGCCCGTTTATGATTTAACTAAAACTCCATACCCGTATAAATAAATAAATAAATAAATAAATGCAGCAAAGTGTCCGAGTGCCATTTGTGGCAGTGTGGCAGTTGTTGCCAGCATTGTAGAGCGCCAGTGTTCATGTTAACACTGATATGTCTGAATGCTGGCGGCTGAGTCATACAGGCCTAGCACATAACATCAGTGTTTTCCCCAGCCTGCACTATCATCTTTTTGTAGTTAGCAAACTGCATGTAGTGACATTACTCCCAAATGTATTACCGTATATACTCATGACCACATGCACCCTCATACCACTGTTTTTTTTTTTTTTCTTTTTTTTTTTCCCTCTCCTAATCTGCATGAAGTTTAAGAGGGAGGCCAGTACATCATAGGGTGTCAGGAATAGCAGTCACTGCTGTATGTCTGTGGTCAGAGCAAGGTTGGTTTGTGTGTGTGTGTGTGTCTGTGTATGTCTGGCTGTGTTTATTGAAAGCGTATGTGGAGATCGTCAAGTCAGGCAACCTTGTCCTATTGAGCAACAGAGGAGGCGCCGTGAAAAAAAAGCCTGACCAACAGAGCTCAGTGGTTTCAATAAACTCCTGACCATTTTTTTTTTTTTTTTTCCCCTGCGTTAACTCTTTCATGCCTGGTGTCCATGCTAGTGAACGCTTATAGTACACAGCAGGATATAAGAGAAGAGTAACTCGCATGTCTTACTGCCATCAGCTTTAAGAATAGAACAATGAACAAAGAACTGAAATCAATATTGCTGTTGAGATTTTCGTACCTGTTCGTTAGTGTTATGAACACTGATAATATGCTATATCTGGTAAAAAATACAAAAAAAATCTTTTGGAGATATTCTTGTTTTGATTTTATAGTTATTCACATCAAATTTGCGCACGTCGTCATTATCGTCCAATTATACGCTCCCTTGAAATGTATGTCCCGCCCCTGGAGGCGTGTCTTGCTCTGTAGCAGCAAACATGGTTCGCCTGTGTGTTTTTGGCTGTGTGTCTCTGTGCACACAGTTCCCTTCTCCATCCATCGCTTGGTTGAGAAAAAAGGGTGGTGTATTTGAATTTTTTTGAAGAAGAACGAGTTTTCGTAAAGAGAAAATTCTTCACGTTAATTATTAGTTATGTAATTACAGAGAAATGTTAATGAATGATGACGAACATGCTTAGAAACACGATAAGCCTCATCTATCAAGCTGGAAACAAACGGGTTTATTCATAAATCGTTCGCAGGAGCGTTTACACAGGAAAATCCTGTCATTTCGGAAAAACGTTCGTATCCTACTCGTGCTTCTGAGTGTGTGCAAATTTACACATTTGAAGATTAACTAATGTAAACCTCAACTTGATCGACTTCAACTCATACATTTTGCATGGATTACTGCACTTTTATATACAGAATAGACTGTCGAGGAATAAGTAAATTGCTTATTTTTATTACGTTTAAAGCATTTAGCGACTTATAGAAGTGCTATCATAAACAGATCCTCATGCTAGCTCACTAAGTCAGGGACTAAGAATACCATCGAGAACATTTTGTGAAAACCAGGCATTTTATATTAGTGGCAGTAATTAAAAAATATACATAAAGATAAAGAAAGCAAGCCAACACAATAAAATTGTAATTAATAAGCCAATAAAAATAATCATTTAATTATGACCTAAAGAAATGGCACCATATAAACAGAGGATGGACCGGTCTATCTGTAATCTGCAAATCTGTAAGCCTGAGATGATGGAAGATTTAATATTAAGATTTAATATTATATATTAAATAGTTATAATTTAGTCTTATATATTATTAAATATTTTTTCTGGCATAGAAGTGAGTCAAAATAACTTCTGTCTTTCTGCATTTACTCTCATTGTTCATTTCGTGCTCGGCTGTCTGTGCTCTTGACCTTTTATGGAGTTTTGTGGGCGTCACTACATGCAAATGAGCTGTGTCAGGAACGCACTTGGTACATTACGAATGATCAACATACGCACATGCATACGAAGAAAATCAGCGTTTCTGAAACTCTTTTAAATCCAGCCGATTTTTTTGCTTGGTTTGGCTTGTGCAAATATTTGTACACAACTTTATTAAAAGATTCATACATGAGCTCCAATATGTGTTCTTTTTAATCAATACTGCTCTGCTGTCATTTCACTTTGCATGGTGACAACAGGCGTTTTTAATAAAAATGATTTTTCGATAGAAAATAAGTTTCAAAAGATAAGATTTCGAATCATTTCTGAATGACAGGTTTAATTGAGACACAGCCAGCACCCTGTCCTTGTTCTTCTGTCTCCAGTTTACCGCTGATGTAAACCTCGTGATGGAGTTTCTGAAACCTTGTGGTCAGACCCCATCGTCCTTTTTTTTTTTTTTTTTTCTTTTTTTTTTCTTTTTCCAGAGAAAGTCTTCCTTATCATTCCCTTTGACCCCTGACCTCGAGTCGTGCAGTGAACCTCCGGTGCCGCTGACTGAGAAAGCCTGGTGCCCCTCAGTAGGAGCTGTAAACGAGTAAAAGGATGGATGGAGCAGGGGAGAGGGGTGTTTATATGCGCAGCGGATGTTTGGATTGTTCAAAAGAGAGAGCCCCTGACACCCTTGACAGCTCTGCTCAGTGTTATTGGCATGCTTAATTGTGGAGCTAAAAGCCGTCTCTCTGCCCTGTTTACTCTCACAGTTTGACATCTCGTCATTTTCAAGCGTTTTTTTTTTTTTTTCCATCAATGACTTGTGCTATTCGAGGCTTATAGCCATAGCCATGTTTCACTGGTTCACCGCTCCTTCTTTTTCTTTTCTTCTTTTTATGAGTGTCATGTACTCCATGAGAAATACTCTAAAGCTCAGTGTTTCACGTCTGAGCCAGAGATGATCCTTTGATGGATCTTATGCAACTTGTTTATTCCCAAAGGATGTCTGATCACATTTTCCCCTTTTTTTTTTTTTTCTAAAAATTTTGAGACTAATTTAATATACATAATCATCCAGTGTGTACGTGGAAAAGTTTGAACGTCGCCAGAGTGCCTTATGAAGATTCTTTAAACAAAACATGAAAACCAAAAGAAATTCTTTCCAGAGGGATAAACGCTTATTTCTGCCAAACGCGTTGAAAAAGAAGAGAGAGGGCCTCAGGGGTTTTCCAGGACCTTTCTATTTCTTCCTTTTTTTTTTTTTTTTTTTTGTTTAACTTTTTGCATGAGAATAAGAAACCGCACAGTGTTTAGGTTTGGTGGGGAGAGTTTTGGGGTATAAGAAGAGAGAATGTCCAAGAATATCCACCAGTCAGTGTTTCAGTTACTGCATGTAAATCTTCACTTACTCTTTTTTCTGTCTCTCAGTTTTGCCTGGTACTCATTTATCATAATTCTGTTCAAACACTGACACACACTGCCAACTCTTACTGACTGACTGTCTCCGGAAAGCAGTCTCTCTCTCTCTCTCTCTCTCTCTCTCTCTCTCTCTCTCTCTCCTTCCTTGTGTTCTTTCTTTCTCCATCTCTTTTCTTTTACTTTATTGGTACAATAATTGTCATTTTAAAACAGTTTTCTCTCTTTCTTTTTTCTCTCATATTCTCTTGTTTTCTCTTATTTTCTCTCTTTCCTTCTTTCTCGCTCTCATTTCTCCATCTTACTCTATCTTTGCCGTTTTCTCCCTTTGTCTCTCTCATTCTTTCTCTCCTTCTTAGGTTCTCATTCTCTTTCTCTCATCCTTTTTTTCCCCTCTTATTTTCTCTCCAATTTTCTTTCTTTCTTTTTCTTTCTTTCTTTCACTGTCTTATTCTTTCTCTCATTCTCTCTCATTTTTTCTTTCTCTCTCTCTCTCTCATTTTCATTCTCTCATTGTCTCACTTTCTTTCTTTCTTTCTTTCTTTCTTTCTTTCTTTCACTCTCTTTTCCCTCCCTCTCTCTCTCTCTCATTTTCATTCTCTCATTCTCACTTTCTTTCTTTCTTTCTTTCTTTCACTCTCTTATTCTTTCTCTCATTCTCTCTCTCTCTCTCATTTTCATTCTCTCATTCTCTTTCTTTCTTTCTTTCTTTCTTTCTTTCTCACTGTTATCTGTCAGTTTCTCTTTTTTCTTTCTTTCTTTCTGACATACTCTCTCTATTTCATTCTTTTTCTTTCTCTCTTCCTCTCCTTCCTTCAGTCTGTCTTTGTGTCTTGTTTTCTCACTCTTTTCTTTCTTTCTTTCTTTCTTTCTTACTACTTCACTTTGTACTCTATCTTGTTTAATATATATATATATATATATACTCTGTATTCCCTTCTTGCCTCACTCATTAGGATATAGATTGATATTGATATTTTGATCCATACACGCAACCACAAAATATTATTTCCCCTCCCCTCTCACCCTCTCCCTACGTTTTTTCTTTTCCCTCTCGCTCGTTCTTTCTTCCTGAGCCGGTAATTCCCGTGAGTGGTTATGGGCTTTTGACAGGGCTTTGATGGGAATATTTGAGGAATGTGCTGCAAATTGAACTGTACTCTCCATATGTGCAAAATGATGGAGTCTAATTTGCACCCACACACCCCCCACCCCAAATACACCCCCTGGTCTTTTTCAGCTGGCCTCCAGATGACTGCAGCACAGACCCAGAGAGGAATCATGGGAGGTGGTGGTGGTGGTGGTTCAGTTTATCTATTAATAATAATCATAACGCTCCACTTGGCT
>CM040456.1:26449445-26502083 GCA_022758105.1 Pangasianodon gigas
TTTTTTTTTTTTTTTTGGCTCAGTGCTGTGCTTGGGACTAGCACGGAAATCTGTTGGCTTTTTAGATGTTGCTCGAAGGGTTGATTTGTGATTTGTGTTTTTGCCACAGTTAGGTTAATTCCAGGCTAAAATGGTGTCACTTGTCAGTCGACTGCTTGCTGTTAATGGAGGGAAATATTAATACACTTCATCTAGTCTTTCAGTTCACTCGCATTAGTGCTGCTACATTTTAGGAAGGCTGAAGGAAGTGCTTGAGTTGTATTAACTTACTTGACTTTTATTTTGAGTTCTGATGTTCTTCGCTTGTTTCGCTTGTTGTTTGTCCCTTGTGGGTGTGGAGCTTATGTCGTATGCCTATATATCTATATATCTTCTTTTACCTAGTTAAACGCATTAAATAATGTACTAATCAGTGTGAAAATGAGTTGTTTTTATATACGTTACATGCCAGCCTTTGTATCACTTATTAGTAGATTAGTAGCGCAAGCTAACTGTACTAGCTACAAACACTCTCTGATCTCTGATAATTCCTTCCAAGCTTTGTCTTTATAACATCTCTATACACATTTAATGAGAGGTCATATGTCTGGTTGTTAGTACACCAGTGGTTTCTTTCTTTTTCAGGACATTCCAAATTGTTGTATTGGCTATGCCCAGTGCTTGTACAATGGCTCTGATCGATTTTCCCTCTTTTCTCAGCTTCAAAATGGCTTGTTTTTCTCCCATAGACAGCTCTCTGGTCTTCATGTTGGTTTATCCTTTTTAACAACAAATGCAGTCTTTACAGGTGAAACCCAGGGCTCAAACCAACAGTAGACATTCTGAGCTATTCATTGTTTAAACATTCAATCTAACAGGGCACATCTGGGTAACAAGAAACACCTGTCAGTCACATGTTCCAGTATTTTTGATCACTTGAAAAAATGGGTGGGTTCAAGCGAAAGGTGCAATATTTTACATTGTTTAACACATCTAGATGTAAATATCGGGAAACGAAAGCTGAAATTCTGATCTGTCGTCTCATTCATCTTTTGATCACAAACCCAAGTGTCTTCGGTGTATAGCAAAAACAAAAGAATTGGCCTTGCTGTTCCAATACTTTCAGTGGAAACTGTGAATATATGCCCTTCCACAAACCACTGCAAAAAAGTTAGAAGCACACAATTGTACAGAATGTCTTTGTATGCTGTAGCAGTAAGATTTCCCTTCACTGGAACTAAAGGACCCAAACCTATTCTGGCATGACAGTGCCCTTGTGTACAAAGCAAGTTCCATGAAGACATGGTTTGCCAAGGTTGGAGTGGAAGAACTGGAGTGTCCTGCACAGAGCCCTGACCTCAACCCCACTGAACACCTTAGGGGTGAACTGGAACGCCGATTTCACCCCAGACCTCCTCACCAACATCAGTGCCTGACCTCACTAATGCTCTTGTGGCTGAATGAGCACAAATCCCCACAGCCACGCTCCAAAATCTAGTATAAAGCCTTCCCAGAAGAGTGGAGCTTATTATAACAGCAAAGGGGAACTACATCTGGAATGGGATGTTCAATAAGCACATATGGGTGTGATGGTCAGGTGTCCACAAACCTTTGGCCATGTTGTGTGTATATGGATATGGGGGAAAAAAACGTAATAAATACCTAATAAATATAAAAATAAAATGTGTCATTATGTGACATTCATCATCCCATGTGTAAAAAATATGTAATTCTTTTTTTTTTTTTTTTTTTTTTTTTGGGAACAGTTTGTGATATATCTACATACCTATGTAATATCTAAGAGTTTCTCCATCCTTGTGTCTTGATATGAAATATTAGACTGTTATCAGATGTAAGAAATGACATAAAAATGTTAAAAGTATCTCCAGGGTTTGCTTAGAAAATCCCACAGAGATGAAGTTCATAATTTCAGAGAGCAGTACATAATCACTTTTACAAGATAACCCTTCAGCGTGTCATGTCAGTACACATGGTATAATTCTGCCTTATTGCATTTTTATCTTTTTTGCCTGTGTCTGTGTGTGTGTGTGTGTGTGTGTGTGTGTGTGTGTGTGTGTGTGTAGGTGATGCTAGTGCACTTAAAGACTTGGGCCGGGTTCTGGTGCTGCACAAGAGGACGGTCATGCCTTACGCCGCCTACTCGCGGAAAAAGAAAGGCTTCAGCGATGAGAAAGAGGTGGAGCAGTATGCAAGCCTGGTGGGCCAGACGTGTGCGGAGAAGATTCTCCTCTACCGATCTTAGCTCATTGTCTTATTCAGCTCACTCACAAGTGTCTGCATTCTGTCTAATGTACACCTGTTAGTCTAATGTTTATTTTGCCTTTTATTCCCCATCCTGCATCCATTTTTGTGTCCAAATTCTTGTTTTCTTCCAGTGTGTTGTCTTAAAGCTTCATGTCTTGTTCAGTACATGGAGGAGGAATTGTAGCGCTATAAATCCTCTGTCTATCCCACTTGCTCACAAGTGTTTTATATTTAAGCCTTCACGATATTGTTGCCCACATTCACGAACTATACCCGTGTAATCGGAACACAAAATGTAGACTTATTTTATTGTAGGATTCATTTTTATTGATCTAAATGTCAAACGAGGCTGTGACGTGCTTAGCTGTGTGTGCTTAACTAGGGTCTGCATTCATTCAAATAGATTTGTACCAAAGCAAGGTCTGTGACTGGTACAATGCTAACAGTGTGTACACCATGAGGCAGCCTTGAGCTACCAAAGATGCAGAAAACTGAAGTGTGAAGGAAGAAGTGTGTGTGTTTTTTTGTTTTTTCCAGAACTGCTAGAATGATTACATAGGCTGCAGTATGTAATACTAAAAATAAATCAACGTCCTGTGTGCCATACTGGAGGACTGATATCAGAAATGAATTTAAAGTTCCAGACGTGAAATGTACAAGAACAGCAGCATCCTATGGAGCAGCTAATCTCTGTCCGTACTGTCATGTAAATTATAGCTTCAGTGCTTTTCTTTTGTATTCTGCGCTTCAAACACATGAATAAAAATCATCATTTATGCTTGGTATGTTTGGTTCTTTTTCTGTCCACTGCAACAGAATATGTAAGACGCAAGCAAGAAATGTAGCCTACTGAGCAGTGATAAAGATTTTCCTACACAGCTAAACATTACAGTGTGGTGGGTCTGTTTGTATTTGGGTCAGGTTGGTGTCAGTCAGTCATGTAAGGCGGGAATGCCAGTAGGCCTGGGCTGAGTTCCAGTGCTCACCTACTGATGCTAGCTTTGCTGACGCGAACCCTCCCAGCAGTCTTAGCCAGCACCCTCATTAAACTGTGGTTGAGAATCAGGCTGAGGGTGGGTGGCCTTGGTGGAAACCCAAAAGAACGAATGTTCTCGTAACCTTTCCATCACAATAGCTCCGGGAGCATTTATTCTTCCTGACCTTAGTGAGTCTGGCCCTGTATATTATATCTGCTGGGAAATGAGCTGTTCAAGCACCGAGTGGAGGTGATAGCGAGCTTTTCTTGTAAATTAGTAATTAAATTGTATTCTCATCCAGCGCTAAATTCTCAGTTTGAAGCTTAATCATGATTTCAAATGTTTAAAAAATTAGATTCAATATATATATATATCTATGTAAAACTTAATTATGACTAAAAACTACAAAAAAAAAATCCTATGTGTGGCAGTGTCAGATCACTTAGTACTTCAACTTTTAAATAACTTTTTTACATTACTCAGATTAACAAACAGGGCATGGCAATGCAATGTTCAGAAGCAGTGATTCATCAGACCAGGCCATCATCTTCCATTGCTCCATGGTCCAGTTCTGATGCTCATGTGCCCATTGTAGGCGCTTTTGGCGGTGGACAGGGGTCAGCATGGGCACTCTGACAGATCTGCAGCTATGCAGCCTCATACTCAGTAATCTACAATGCACTGTGTGTTCTGACACCTTTCTATCATAGCCAGCATTAACTTTTTGTGCTACAGTAGCTCTTCTGTGGGATCGGACCAGATGGG
Source organism: Pangasianodon gigas (assembly GCA_022758105.1). Classification (NCBI taxonomy): domain Eukaryota; kingdom Metazoa; phylum Chordata; class Actinopteri; order Siluriformes; family Pangasiidae; genus Pangasianodon; species Pangasianodon gigas. The sequence continues at coordinate 26,453,432 of CM040456.1, forward strand.
CTAGCCTTCACTCCCCACATGCGTCAGTGAGCCTTGGGCGCCCATGATCCTGTCGCTGGTTCACCGGTTGTCCTTCCTTGGACCACTTTTGGTAGGTACTAACCACTGCATATCAGGAACACCCCAAAAGACCTGCTGTTTTGGAGATGCTCTGACCCAGTCGTCTAGCCGTCACAATTTGGCCCATGTTAAAGTCGCTCAGATCCTTACGCTTGCCCATTTTTCCTGCTTCCAACACATCAAATTCAAGAATTGACTGTTCTCTTGATTCCTAATATATCCCTCTGAGATAATCAATGTTATTCACTTCACCTGTCAGTGGTTTTAATGTAATGGCTGATCAGTATGTGTGTGTGTGTGTGTATGTGTATATATATAAACCCATCGATTTAAAGACATTGTCTCTCAGCCTTTGGAGTTCAATATGATGTTTACGATGGTTTCTGAAAATCCAATCAGATCAATCTCTCCGAAGTGCTCTCCCAAATAATCTTTTTCATCATATTGAACCTTGCACTGATTTTATAACGCTGTAGTGTAGCCTTTGTCCAAACCAACCAGCTGCTTCATTGGTCCAACTGATCAATAAAAGCAATTTCTTACTCTTTTTCTTTCTACGTCTGTGCCAGCGTTGGGTTGACTGAGGCTGGCGCTGCTCTGCTCCCCTGTAGCTCCTGTCATCCTGGGTTAGTCTCGCTCTCTTCTGGCGGTGTTGCTTTGTGCCAGCAGCCTGGAGAGGTTTAGCCTGTAAAAACACCCCCCCCCCCCCTCCCCACGCCCCCCAACATTTTAGTCAGCGTACAGCCCTACTTTGTCACTTACCCCAAAACAATTACTGTAATGTGCTCTAAATCGGAGCAGCCAAGCAATTTGGCTATGTAAAATACAAGCCAAAGAATGCTGTGTGTGTGTGTGTGTTTCTTTATGTATGCAACAGAAAATGGATAAGGTTAAATTAAAAAAATAGACCCGATGAATATAATATTGAATTGAACTGAATAAAACCACAATGGAAATTTGTGTACCTAGTGTACCTAGTGTACCTATAGGCACTGATTTATTAAGGATGAGTTTGTTGTGCAGCAAACAAAGCTGAACAAGATTGCACCCATTCTTCAGTTCATAATCTCACCTGCATACTGTAGAACTGCTGCTGTAATCATGAAGACCATGCTCATAATTAACATCCTTTCAACACTCTCAGTACTGCTTATAGTATAGCGTTATGCTAGAGTAATGATTTATGATCCCACTATCCACTGTCACCTAGAAGAGGTTCCTTTTGAGTCTGGTTTCTTCCTCATGCCATCTCAAGGTGTTTTTGGTTCTTGCGTGTAGCCTCTGGCTTCTTATTGAGGCTCAATATCTAATATTTACAAGGATCTACAAAGGCAAATGACAATGTGTATTGTTAAAAGTGCGATACAAATAAAATTTAATTGGACTGAACACTTACTATCCAGGTAGCTGGTCCATTGGACAATCAGGCAAACTTGACTACTGGTTTATGCAGTATAATAGTTAGCCTAATGTTAGCTAGTGACCACTGGCAAGTGGTTTTAATCACACAATAAACCAGCTCGCCATCTTGCAAGTGACATTGGTGACAGGTTTACACAATACAGTAGTTATTCTAATGTAAGCTAGAACCTGACCGCTCATTTTAATTACACAATCGCTAATCTAATATTAGCTTGCTATCAAACCTAAGGTACAAAATATAACAGCTAGCATGCCAGTGCTTGTTTTCAGTCACGTGATTGGGGTCCTGGGTCCTGGGTTTGATCCTGAGCTCAGGTTACTGTCTGTGTGGAGTTTCACATGTTCTCCCCATGGGTTTCCTCTGGATTCTCTTGTTTCTTCTTACAGTCTAAAAACCATGTGAGTAGATTGGCTTTGCTAGAATGCCTCTAGGTGTGAATATTTGTGTGAATGGTGCCCTGTGATGGACTGGCATCCCAACCAGTGTCACCGGATCCACTGCACTGCTGATCAGGATAAAGCAGTTATTGAAGATGAATGAATGAATGAATGAATGAGTGTGTTAGTCTCTGAGACCAACAAGCTTACTTAAAAGCAAACTTGGCTAGCTAGTGAAGTCCAAAATCCTAAATAAACTCCAGTACATCCAGAACTCTGCTGCACGTCTGCTCACTCATTCTCACTGGCTTCCTGTCCCACAACAGATTCAGTTGGAAGTCCTTCATTTCACGCACAAAGCTCTTCATCACCAGGCTCCCTCATATCTCACTGATGTGTTTCAATATCACATTCCCTTCCATAGTCTCTGTTCCTCTGATGCCAAACTCCTGTCTATACCACTCAGAACTAAACACCGGACCTGGGATGACCTGGCATTTAACATAGCTGCCCCCTCCCTTAGGAACTCTCTTCCCAAACACATCCGAGAGGGCCAAGTTCAAATCATTACTCAAACCTCACCTTTTCAGGATTGCTCTTAATCTCTGATTAATGTTGTTAATACTGGTTTTATTGTGCTGTTTTTTTTATGTGATTATGCTGTATGGTTTTATTGTGTTGTTCTTTGACTATTTTTTAAATGTAAAATGTCTTTGAGTACCTTGAAAAGTGCTCTATGAATAATAATAATAATAATAATAATAATAATAATAATAATAATAATTATTATTATTATTATTATTATTATTATTATTAAATGCTGTGTTTGACCAAAGCCCATAACGTAGCCATAAAACCCATAAAAAGAAAAAAAATGGCACCATAATTTAGTATTAAATTAGGAAAATTGGAAAGGTCTCCGCAACCCCTGACTTCAAATCAACATGGCTGCAGAAGTACCACTTCTCTACTTTTAAAATGAGATTGTAGTACTATTTGCTTAAGATCAATCACAGTAGTTGGTTTAATCTGTAACACTGACCATGCATCCACTGTTCTGAGAAGGTTAAAACATGATGAGCCTTAAAGATCACTCTTATCACTGATGTTAGCCGTTAGTTGTTTTATGACATGCATGCATGGAGGCATCTATGGTTTTCCCACTTCGTAGTTTGAATATATTGACGCTGAAAATAATGTGATTTCGAGTTCTAATTCACATTGCGAGTTAAGTCGAATGCAGCAATGTGGCTATTGCTGTGAGGTATATTAGCTAAGCTAACTTGGGAATATTAGCACAACGCTGTATTTAAGTATCTGATTAGCTTTGCTAATGTTACTAAACAGAGATGTGCCGACTTTTTAGGCACACTTTTTTAAACTCTAGCAAAAGAAATGGCCAGTGGTATCGTGTTGCAGTTCAAATCAGGATCACAGGAACTTTTGATATCTGTCTGATTTTTTCCCACCATTGTGGTTGGCCTTTTTCCTGTCCTTTCTCATCCAAATGACTTTTTTTTTTTTTTCCGTTTGTACATTAGTGTACCACTGTATCCTGCAGATCCTGTGCTCAGGCCATAGACCACTTAAATATAGTGTGTATGGCAACCAAACCTCAACCACTGAGCTTGGATTCCTCACCTCCACTGGGTTCAAACTCTGGACCATAGGAGCCAGTGGTTGTTCTGTGGTGTTGTGGGTGGCTGTATCCTCTTCCAGTTCCCATCACACTCTGCTGAATAAGCCTCTGCGTTTGGCGAGTGCATGGTGCCGCAGGAGAATGCTAACCCCCTCAGTAGAGGGAAGGGGAAACAGAGGGCATGAAATCAGATCAGAAAGACAGGTCTAAACTTTGAAAGAGATTATCGTGACTGGAGTCAAGCTACGATCCCTTTGATAACCAGAACTGCATGTGTATGTGCTTTGAGTTCTCCAAATACAATTACATTTAACTGTCTCTATTCTAGATAGTTTATTGATCCAGTAAAGGAAATTAAATTGTCTTGGTACAGCAGTCCAACAAAGGGTACTATTCAGTAATCGATCAGTCGAATGTAAAAGTAAATTTGACTTTTAAGTCTTTCGTGAATGCCAAAAATGTGAGGACGGCATCATTCAAAACATTCACTGCGATATTATATAGACTTCTCAGCATTGAAATGATGGAAATGTGATAAAAACGTTTTCGATAAGCTTGTTTCTGTACTAAATACTTACTTTAACTAAGTACTAATGAGACTCCACACCTTAAGTGTTCAGATTTTCTTGTCAGTTTTGGCATGAAAATCAAAAAAAAAAAAAAAAAAGTCAAAAAAAATTGCTTAAAATAGATACACAGAACTTAATAATAGAGTAATGAAAAAAATTGCTTAAAATAGATACACAGAAGTTAACAATAGAGTAATGAAAAAATGAAGGCATTTCTCTATAAAACAAAGTGAAAATGCATGACATTATTATTATTATTATTATTATTATTATTATTATTATTATTATTATTATTATTGCATTCTATGATTTACATTCCTGGCAAATTTTATTACAGGAACTCAGGCCTGCTTGCGTTCACGTAAACCATAAGATCCTCATCAGTTTAACCTGGTAGTTAGATAGAAATAGAATTTGAATTTCTAATTCAAATTCTAATGCTTTATAAAATCCTATATGTAAATATCTAAACTATAAACCAATGTAATTGCGTTATAAAATAGGATGACTTTCCGGTCATGTGGTCAAAACCTAAAACCTGTGTACATGTAGAATATACAGTATATATATTTTAATGCGTAGTTGTCGTTAACTCAAAGCTCACTCCAGTCTTGTTCGCTCTTATTCTCAGTAGAGCTGAACAACTGCTCCTTTTGTTCAGCTCTGTTTATAAGCATCATCTCTGCTGTGGCCTATGTGATCTTTCTTTCAGTGTTTATCTGATCAATCATGGAGCATTTAGTCTCCTCTCATTGCCGGGGCTGAAGGTAAACTCTCACAATGCCCACACTTGTCTATGGTGTTTGTGTGTGTGTTTGTGTGTGTGTGTGTGTGCAGTTACATACATGTTTGTACTGGCACCCACGCAAAACCCAAGGATAATGTTAAGTTTGTGTGTGTTTGTGTGTGAGAGAGAGAGAGAGACAGAGATTATGCCTTGATTCAGCTGTATGAGTTTTGTACGGCCCTCAGATTTTATGATTTTATCAACATTTTAGCCTGTCTGTGTGTGTCTGTGTGTGTCTGTGTGTGAATTTTGCAATGGCACTGAGGCAGCGGAAGCTCCCAGGCTGGAGGAAGTGCAGCGCTGTATTGTGTACTGGGGCCCCTGCATTAAGCATATCATCGCTTAAATGCGGCTCTTTTCTCCTGGGGATTAGCCTGTGGGACAGAGGGACGCCCTCCCTCACTGAGCTCTGTCACAAAGATTCATCTTCCCGCCACGCTGTGGTGTGTGTGTGTGTGTGTGTGTGTCAGCATGTTTTTATCTTTGCGGGGGACAAGGATGGGAATATCTGAAAGTTTTGACCTTACAGGGACATTTGGTTGGTCCTCACAAGGAAAACTGCTTTGTTTTTTTTCTTTCTTTCTTTCTTTCTTTCTTTTCTTTTTTTTTTTTGAAAAACTGCAGCTTTCATTTAAAAATGAAAAGTGTCAAAAGGTTTCTTTTTGGTTCCTGAGGTTAAGATCAGGGTGACACTGCCATTATTCACTATGCCTACGAATAAGGACAAGCCCTTATTCATAAAGACGTCCAGTTATATAATCTTTTTTTTCTTATCACTCAATTTTATTACTCCTGGTTCATCAATTATGTATTTTTTAAAATTTAAAAACCTGTCCATCTGCTCTTATTCTCTCTTATTCATTTGTTGACTACCAAAAAACTAAAACACAGTTTTGTCAATTCCATTCAATTCTGCATCATCTCACATGCCACTTTCTTCTTCCTCCCCACCTCCATCCTGTCCTTTCCTCGTTCTTTTCTCCTCTCTCTCAAGGAAAGATAGATGAGATGGATATTCTTTCTGTCAGCTTGCTCCATACGAAGGTAAAGATGCATGGAGCTGTCTTGACTCTAGAGCGAGCGTACACACACGAAACGGATTTGTGCCAACATGTAGAAGTCTTGCTATAGTCTGGCTTCAAGCGCTGTGATTGACGCAAAGATTGTTGTTCAGCTTCTTTTTTTGCTGATAAGCCAATGTATGATCACTGTGAAAGCTTTCTGGCCTGCTTGCACAGCATACCAAAGTGTACTGATGACTGACTCACAATCCTTTGCAGTTGTAGCCTTTTCCTTTCTCCAGTGGTTCTATTTGTTTTCTTTTAAACTGGGACTTAAATTTATTTATATGTAGTTCTAAGTATACAAATGTGCCGAATTGAATCAAGGCTTTTCGGGCAATCTGAACAACTCTGTGTGAGTGTGTGTGTGTGGGTGTGTGGGGTGGTGTGTCGATTCTTGGTGAACATGATATCTCAATCAACCTTCTCTTGCTCTTTTATGCTCTTTTTTTAATGTGGCTTTTTTTTGTGTTTGTGTCCATCTCCCAGAAGCCTGTTTATCTCAATACTCATGCGTATCTACGTCAGGCTTAAACCTCTAATGGTGTGGGTAAATGGTGGAGGGAGGTTGGGATCATCTCCAGGCCACTTCTAAAGAATTTTATTGCTTTTGCAAGAACAGTAGTGCTTTTCTGATCTTTCAGTCCTAGCAATGGTGTTCAAAATTCCCCTCCGCTTTTACGGCGTTCAAAGGCTTACTGGAATTTTCCTCACCTTCTTACAGTGGGCCAGACTGAAGAAAATAAGCACTCCCTCTCAAAAATCTCCCTTTCCTATTAAAAACTCAGGTAGAGGTGAAAGCATACCCTCCTGTCTTTTCCCCTCGAAGAGCCTCATGAAATGGAGTCTGTATTTAAAAAGCCTTAAATCTTTTCCCGCTTTATGAATGTACGTCTTGTTGTTGTTGGGCCAACGCTTGGCCCTGGCACGACGACCTGCTGAGTCTGAGGGGGAGCTGGCCCGTGGATGACGACAGAAAAATGGCTGTATAATTAAGATTATAAAAACCATTATATTTATGGCCTGACTGGACCTACATTGCTCCAGTGGGATGGTTTAACCTTCAGCAGTGAAACCAAATGATCCAGGCGGCTGTTGTTTCGGATTTGGTTAATATGTTTGTCTTTGCGTGACTTTTTTTTTTTTTTTTTTTTGCATGCACGAGGTCATGGTAGCTTAGAAGAACAGCAAGCATATAACTGTGCAGTCACCTTATAAATCCTTTCTTTCTCACCTCTCTCTCTCTCTCTCCATTTTCCGCTGTTCACAGCCCATTCAATGCTGTAAATTTGTCTAGTAAACTGTATTTTCCCTCACTAATAGCCTGTAATGGCCTGTTGTTATCAAAAGCTGCTATTGTTCTGTGCATTCATTTTCAGCACACTCCCACGTCTGCCATTTTCCCTCCACACCCTATTATGAGGCTTATATTATTTTATATGGAATGAAAAAGAGTTGCATTTTTTAAAAAAAAAAAACACTATAACGCAAGTGAAATTATTGTAATTGGCTTCGTATCTGTAGCTGTGACAGGATCTAAGATCTAGTAAAAATATCCAAATTGATACTTAACTCATTATTTATGACTGATCATTTTTCAGTTACTCCTCAAATATAAGCAAATATAGACAAATATCTTTTTTTAGAAACGAGTCCCTGGGAATATACTGTACAGTACTGTATTTTAAATCGGTATGTTTTTAGTTTTGTATAAACCCACTTCTTCCCTGTTGTTTTACACTCACTCACAGACACACACACACACACACACACACACACATTAACTGGCATTCCTGATTCGCTACACATTTCAGAAATGTCAGAAATCTTTCAAGTGTTGCAAACTGCGATGTCCAACATTTATGTGCGGTATAACAAACACTGGATCAGGGACTTTGCTTTGAAAGTGCACATGCACTGTATGTGTTTATATAATGTGACTGTGTGTTAATTTCTTACAACTTCTTGGATCTTTTTCTTGGAAGACAGATGAATATAACAGTCTCTGCTTTTCTTTATACAGAATGTGATTCATCTGTCAGGGCGTGGGGTGTGGGGCGTGGCATGCTGGCTGCCCTCTGCCCTGTTTAGGTGCTGAACAGCGTCTTGTTATTGCTTGCCCACAGCACATCATGAAATCATTTGGTAAATAAATGAATGGGAGCTTATTTAATGGTCAGAGGATTTAAATCCTTTTTTCAGAGGCCAAGTCTTGCACCTTTTTGCAGTGTTTGTATGCGTGCTTCAAAACATTTTCCTCACTTGTTACGGACAGGGGTGGAAAATATTTGAGTAATTGTACAATGTTACTATACTGAAGAATTATTTTCGGCATATTTATACTTTACTTGAGTTTTACTGCAACTGAATAGCTGTACTCTGACTTCATGACTTACGTTTTACTCCTTAAACTTTTATTTAGACCTTGAAAGTATTCGTTACAAATCTCGAAACGTCTTGTTTTGCCTCATCTACCCCCATACGCTATACATCACTAGAACATGCATTTTATTTACATTTCTGTTTTAAGCATTCAATCAAGATAATCAGTGCGGAATCAAGAATAGTGTCAATTGGTCATCTGCAGTGACTTTCCCATGCTACACAATAGAGTTAGCGCTATAGCTATCCATGTGTGTATGAATATATGATAACGCACCAGACTGTAGTGTGGAACTTGAGAATGAGCGTCCCTGGCCCTACCTCAGTAAAATGTTTCAATATGCTGGAGTAAGCAAAGACTCATATAAAACAAAGTGTGAAAAAGCATGGTGAGGTAATTTTCACTAATGTGATACATTAACTGATTATATTTAACTAAATTAGCATGTTTTCTTTGCTAATGCCTGGTTAAACTAGCATGGATTCCAGTAGCTAATGTAATTGGCTAGACAGTGAGTCAAATTCTAGCTAATGGTAAATATTAGTTATTTACAGGATATTTTACTTCTGATTATTTCATTAGCAAATTATGTAGTGTTAGTCATGCCTATGACCAACAAACTTAGAGAGACTGAATGATGCTTTCAGGCAAAACGGCATAGCTGCCTTAAAACGAAAATCACCTTCTAACAGTTTTAGATAAGTACTTTTAAGATACTTAAGTTACTTTTCACATCACGGAAACATGACTAATTTAATTTCTTCCATTAAAAATATTTACTTTTATTAATACTTATGTACATTTAATAGTATTCCCTTTTTTTTACTACACTTTTGACAAAAATGCATAAAAATTGCAGTATAAATAAAAGTTGTTTTTTCAGTCAGGCTAGTTTTTTTCAGTCAGGCTAAAGTGCTGATAAAATCATAAATAAATGGTTTTTTTCCCCCCAAACTGTATTAAAACATAACAGCAGAGTAAAATAATCTCTGTAATCGCTGAAACAACCAAAAAATACAGTACTATGGAAGAAAATGTTATTGAAGGTTTGTTCAATGCAGCTCTTATTGTTCCATGATCCTGCTTGTTATGAGAACTTAGCAGCTAAATCCAGCTTGTGTATGTTCACCCAGACTCACACGATATGGGAAAGTAGTCCTGCGTTCTCACTAAAAATGAAACTTGGCTCAGTTTTTGTAATAAACATGAACAATAGGATCAAATAAGCACTTCATATTACTGAGATTATCTTTCAGCTTATTTGGATCTGATGCTATAAAAGTGTAACAATAAGTACAAATTCTATGTTACTTTTTGTTACACATTTAAAAATTCACAGGAGAAACTGAAATGACGTGCATTATATAGTTCTTAAGGAGAAAAAAAAGGCAAATTAATAATCTAAAACATACAGACACTCAGAAGTATTTGATTAAGTTAAAACTTCACTTGTTCAGATTATATTTCTCAAAATAGTATAGTAATATAGTATGTACATTTTATTTTCCTATTTATACTATCAAAACAGTATCACCAAAAACATAGAGGATCATAATTACTCAATGATGAAAAGAGTCAATGTTGAAAACTGTGAGTCAGAAGTATACACAGTACCTTTTGAATAAAATATGACATCACATTTATTTAAAATGAAGGTAAATTGACATTTTGAGATGTTCCCATTTCATACAATGATTTCTATCAGTTTTATTATTACTATTGAATAGATATTAGTACATTTATCGACTAAGCAAAACTTTTGTATTCATTTTTGATTAAAAAACAGATATAAGTCCGCCTATAAGTTCGCCTTTCCCGATGTTGTGGGCAGCAGTGGGTGCTCACAGCCCCAATTATCTTCCCTAGATTTATTATTGTAGCTTTTGGTCAACAATGGGAACTGCCCATTGGGGCAGGAATCACGCTGCCCCATGCTTTGGGGAAGTAGCTATGACCAGGACAGTTAATGGCAGCGTTGCCAGACTTGTTTATAAATACTTCATGGCCTCCAAAACCTTGTTTTATAGCAAATCACTGAAATCAAATCTCATAAATATAAAAAAAAAAGCAACATGTAAGTGCAGACAGTGTGTCTATGATGTACAGAACCATTTCTATTGTAAGATATATTGCAAAGATTGGGAGAGGGGAAGTGGGATTGGATTTTGGAGTTGACAACATCAGCATAAAGTCAGAAATATGTGTGAAATACTTGTTTCCAAGGCAAAGACTGGGAAAAGAAGAAAATGTCTCCTTTTTACAATGCCCAAATTTGCTGGGCTGGTTTCAAGTCTTTCGTGTGGTTCTTGAGATGTAGTTCAGCTGGAAATTTTGCTGAAACCTGCTGGCAATGCTCTTTAATTGCCTCAAACGCAGTTGCACAATGGTACATCCAGAAATGCTCAAAACGAGCTGCTAATCTGTTTGCTGAATCTCTACTGCCTATTACAGGGTTACTCTTAAAAAAATCACTAGATAGAAACCTATAGCATGAGTCAAGTGTGAGGACCTGTCGACTTAATTTTGTTTGAGGCTAAGTTGTTATTAATATTGTCCTTCCCAACCAAAATCTATGGTCACGAGCTGCTGCTGTGATATGTATTCATGTATTCTCTTTCTCTGTAGAGCTCTAAGTGTACTCCTGCTGCCTGATGTGATCCCAGGGCCTGATCCTGATCCTCCTCTCGCCATCTGGACGGGCCTGATTAGTCCAGACACTTCTTCTGCTTGGAGATTTCTGCACTTGTGACTCACCTTCTGCTGCTGTGGATGGTCCCACATTGGTACCCTAAAGATTGCACTTCTCAAGAACAGTTTACACCCAAATCGCACCCTTGTTTCAGTGGATAATCTCACCTGGTTACTGTAGACTCTGCTGTAATCATAAAGACGATCCTGTGCTTATTCTAATGATATTCAAATGACACTCATACTGAATGTCCTTTCAATACACTTAGTACTGATTTACTTTATAGCATATAATTATGGAAGAGTAATGATTTTTAATCCCACGATCCAGTGTCACCCAGAAGAGGATGGGTTTCCTTTTGAGTCTGGTTCCTCTCAAGGTTTCTTCCTCATTTCCCTCCCAAGCACCTCTACTTTAAGAGAACAGGCAGTGGGGAGAGCTCCACTTTTAATTGAAAGTGATAAGTGAGCAAAAAGGAGTCATGCTCCATTAAACCACACCCGTACAAGTCTCTGGGAAACCAGTGGAGCATGCTGGGAAGTGTGGCTCCTCCATTTCTTTCACGATCTCAGTGTTTCAAAAGCTTTTAGACAAAAAAAATACAGTTTCTTCTTTTGGTTGTCCAGGAAATTAATGACTGGTATTTAGGTGTAACTTTACTGAAGGTCTAGTGTGACTGAGTGTAACAAAATACATCTTTTGGTTTCCTCTACAGTTTTAATATACTGAACACTAGAACCAGGTGCAAAGGACTGGAGTTCTGAGAAGTTCTACAATCTTATAAAATACTTCGAGACTTGTTGTTTTAGGATTGTAAAACATATGCACTCAGGGGGCATATGGTGAACTACGCTGACAAGTTTTTTGTATTGTGGTAGAGCCATGAATGAAATACCACTGACAAGATAATTAAAATTGCCTGACTAATCAAGGCCACCCCATTTTTTTTTATATATGATATACTGTAAGTACATTTTAAAGCCTTTAAATCTATTCATTTGGCAGACATTTTTCAAGAGGAAAATAAAACTAGGACAGGATGCTTTCCAGGCACAGGTCTGAGCAGTTAAGGGTTAAGTGTCATGCTCAAGGGTCCAACAGTGGTTTTCTGGCACATATGGGATTTGACTATGACTAACTTGAAACCTTAACAACTGAGCCACCATCATATGATCTTCCCATGTACATTACTGCTACTTGCTTCAGTAGTTTTGTCTTATGAGTGAATAGTACACTATCGTTATGTTACTGACCTGAATCTCAGATACATTTTTCCGGAAATTGTACACAATGAAGTATTCATTAGTTTCAGGGCAGACAAATGTGAAATCTGTATTCCTGTAGCATTCTCTTCTTTTCCCTCCATTTTCTCCCCAATTTGCCAGCCAAAACCTGCCAGCTCTCTCCTCTACAATACAACATACAGACCTCCAAGACGCATGAAGCCAACCAACCGCATCTTTTCAAATTGCTGCTCATGCTGCGTCACAGGGCGGAGTAACACACTCGGAAAGTGCTATCTACCCTCTTCCTCATACATCAGGTCACAGATTGGCTAGTGTTGCCATGATCGACAGGGGAGAGAGAGAAAGAGAGCACACAGAGAGCACGGTCAGGTTTGCTCTCTTGGCTCCCAGCCGCAGATGGCTGCTGGCATTGTCAGGATTCGAACTCGTGATCTCCAGACTATAGGGCCAGTGCTTCTCTTCATTGGCCCTATCAAAACCCAAGACTATGGGTTTTTCTAATGCTGATGAAAATGCATATCAATCAATCAGTGGTGGCTCTGAGTTAAGGCTTTGGGCTACTGGTTGGAGAGTTCAATTCCCAGCACTTCAGCAAGAATCTTAACCTTTAACTACTCATCTCATTAGTCTGTTGGTTTGGATAAAGATTGAATACATGTAAATGTTGTATTGTACGAGTGCAATATAGAGGAATTTTCCATGTTCTTTTAGAGTGGTGCGTTTAAATTATATCAACAGGTACATTTGTCTGAAAGATCACTCATCAATGAAATGTGCTGACTCGAGTCCTCAAAGCCTATGCTGCATAAAATGTATTAAAAGACATACAATACCGGCAGAAGCTTTCCTCTCCCTCCAAAACCCAGATCAGCAGAGAGCTCTCAAAGTCTCTGAGAAATTACGCTCACATTATATTCACATTCACCATAGCTTTGTGGGTTATAAACCATGGCATCCATAATCTCAACCAAATATGGAGCTTTCTCAGTAGGATCGTCTCCTTTCCAGTTTATGATGTGCTGTGGGTTAAGACCTCAAAATTAGAATGGATTGATCCCAAACCCCTTTCCGCTTTGGGCTTTGCATTTCACTTCCCCCGCGGCTGCGGCTCTTGGATAGCAGCACATCAGATCTTCAAGGACCAGATTATGTGGGGATGACTCTCACTTCTAAGTGCGTGAGTGAGACGACTTAAGAAGTCTTCCAGCAGCTCACTTGCTGTGTTTTCCAAAGCAAAGCCTAGTGGCCAGCCTGCCAAACTCAACAAACACTCTACTTTGTACTGTTAGCCTTTCTTCATTGTACCTTTTGTAAATAATGATCGGATATGCCTTGAAGATGCACTTCAGGTTTTTTTTCCCCTCACAAAATCTATTTCAAAGTATAATAATGCCAAAATGTTCAGCTAAATCTATGTATTGGTTATCTTTTCATAAGACCGCTGCTTTATTTCTTACAAAGCTCCAGTAAGGGTCTCAAGCCAGATTTTCATGACCCCAGAACTAGACAGAGACGCCAAAAGCACCAAAATAATTGTCTCACTTTCCCAGCAAACCTCCTTGTTTGCCCATTTAAAGCTAATTTGAAGAGGTCAATGTTAGCCTTAGCAAAAATCCGTTGCTGGCAGGCGAGCTTTCTCAGAAAATATTCTCCGCTCTGAGTAATAGAAACCTCAGCCACAAATCCTTGCCTTGGCCTAAATATTTGCTGAATGCACGAAAAAACAGTAAAAGTTGAACAAAGTGAAAAGGGAGAGGGAGGAGGGGGAAAAAAAGACATGGTGGCCTGCCATGCAAATTAAATGCAGATTCTGTATATGACTTTTTGTGCATGTGTGTCATTAAAGGAGGGGGAAAGCAAAGGATGAAAAATGGAGAGAAATAAACAGAGAGAAACTGGCAGAGGCCGTTGTTTCACTTGGCGGCGAGTGGTGCTGTATGGTTACAGCCCAGCCATTACCCAGGAATTCTGAGTGAAGGAGGGAGAAAAAAAAGTCCCTGACGCCTCTCTCTCTCTCTCTCTCTCTCTCTCTCTCTCCCATTTTCCCTTCTCTTTTTCCATTTGTATCCAGAACTTGAGGCGATTAAAAGGCGATTAGGATTCATTTACGAGCCCTAAAAGAAACAGCATATGATGCTGAGGGGGACGTTTTTGGGGTGCGCAATCAGAAACATGGATTCTGATCACTGCTCTGATCATCGAAATCAAGAGCAAATGTAACACTTGTGTGCACCACTAGTGCCTGCTGCCAAAGCTTAAAACTTATGAACAAATGAACTGAAACTTTGATGCACATAACTGAGAATTATGCAGTACTTTGTTTCTGGTTCCTTTATATAACAATTGTGTATATACAGTGCCGTTTTCCCTAAGGATTTCCTTGCTTGGAGTATGGCGAAGGCCTGCAGACTCTTAGATTTACTGTCTGGTAAACATGTCATTGGGGAAAATGGGCTCAAATAGAAGAAATCACATTTCAAGGACAGCCAAAATGGATAGACAATGCTCAATCAGAAACACATGGGTACTGTTACTTCGAAACCCGTTCTACAAGCCGCACATACTTACATACATACTCAGATCTATATGGCTTAAGATTCAGAGAGGGTCATAAATCTAAAAGTTAACCTTCATCCAGTAGCTCCAGCATGCCTGCTTTATTTCATATAAAATGTTCGTAAGTGACAATGGATGATTTTACAATGCACAAAAGAGTATGAACGCTATTCCCACTGCTTCCAAAGACTAATGTCATCATACTCATAACTACTGGTCAATAACACAGTGAGGAATTTGATCTAGATAAATCAAATGCATTAACAACAATAATTAAGGGGGTTCTTAAACATAAAATTGGTCTGAAAAGCATTGGCCTATTTAAGTGAAGACTGATTTAAGTACTCTCTTAGAAATAGAGTTCACGCTTAGAAATATGGAAACAGTCCAGAAAGACAAACCATAGAACCATCTTTAAAGAGTGTACTATTCACTTATTATAGAAAAAAATCTATTGAGACAAGCCCTACAATGAACTTGGAATATAAAGATCGTACAGTGGCTTGTAGCAGTTGTAGCTCAGTTATTAACCTTCTGAACTAGTGATCTAAAGACTGTAAGAGGACCACTGTTGGGCACTTGAGTAAGATACTTAACCCTTAACCTCCTAGCTCTGTGCCTGGATTGTATCAAGTCCCAAGTGTATTTCACTTGAGATAAAATGTCTGCCAAATACTTCTACTTGATACAGAAAAAAAAAATGGATAAAATTAAAACCATTAAGAGCTCTTTGACTTGTACAGTACCTCTGTGGGAACTCTTAATGGTTCTGATTGGTGTGTTTTCCTATCAGAAAGGGTACCAAGTAGAAACTCTAGATAGTTTTTTTCCTAAGAGTGTAGTGAGACATTGTGTCGTAGGGTTCTACCTTCAAATGAACGCTTTAGGGTTCTAGATTTAACCCTTTTTCTGAGAATGTGGTAGAACTTGGGCAAAGCTCACAAGTTAATCCATTTCTTGCTTTAAATACTTTTGTCAATATTAACATATTAGAAAAAAAACAATATTTGTCAATTTATTGGTTTACTCCAACATTGAGATGGATAATAACCTCAGCTATAATATACAGCATTACTGTAAACTGAGGTTTATACCCAGGCATTTTGTGACACACCTGAAATATGAAATCTCCTGCTACCAATTTTTTTTCACAAACCAAATTCAGATGCAGAATAATGAAGTACAGAAGCTACCCCCAGCCTTGGGTCCAAAGTTTGTTCCCTTGAGCTAGGACCAGCTGTTAGTTAGAAGCGATTAGCTCATCTCCTGTCAGCCTCTCTTAAGCCTTCTCTTCTCTAACTTAATGGAGGTGTGCAGTGATGGCGTGATCCCCTTGGAGAGAGCCCAGACGTCCTTCATCCATCACGTCTACATCTTTCCACCGCCTCACTGTGTCTCGCTGTCTCGCTGAGCCTTTTGATTTTATAAAGATACGCCCCCCAAATTAATGGAGGAGAAAAGGCTTGCAGACTGTGCAGACCTTGGATCCTTATTTTATTAAGCAGAGAAGACTCGCCTCAAAGAGTCAACAGACTAGACAGTATGATGTACTCATTTGGTTATATATATTTTCCAAAAATAGTGTCCTTGGCTTTTGAAAGTGGAGGAGGATGAATGCGGTTGGTACAGTTGTTTTATGCTAAAATGAACAATTAAAGGAACTCTGAAATGGAAATATTGGAATTCGAGAGAGAGTTGATGTGGCTAATTTTTGAGGTCCTAGAGAGCTTCAAGGCTTGAGCTTAAGTTTAAAGCCAGTTCTTAAATCCACTTTTACTTCATAAAACGCCCATGCCCGTGACTATGTGACCAGCAGAGCTATTGTTTCTACCCACCCACAGCCAAAGCCTTTTCTCAACAGTGGACAGCATCAGCCTCCGCGTGCCAAAGGCCTTGTGGCTCTGGTTTGGTTCCATTCAACTGTCCCATCTCATCAGAAAGCACATTTAGCATGGTGCATTCTTCCTTTTCACTAGCGCTTTGGGCCAGACAAGGCAGTTGACCATCTAGTTTTGTTGTCTGGTCCTGGCACACATGAGAATGGACTGAAAAACAGGCAGAGTGCCCAGCTCTGTCGTTTGTGTTGGCCACACTGGTGAGAAATGTCATGTAGGGATAAGGATAACTGTAAACACTGCGAAATCTCATTCATAGAGTCAATGGCTTTTTACTCAAGACACCCCCTCCCCTTTTTTTTTTGAGTGTATATATGGGAAATTTGGTTGTGCATTGAGTCTATATATGGAAATGAGAGCAGCTCTGAGTGGGTGTGCCTTGAAGACTATGTATGGGAATGTGGGTGTGATCTTCGAGTCAGTATAAAGAAATCACAAATTTGTTAGCCAGCTAGCAAACTTAGATAACCTGACAGGATTTTTAGGAAGATTTTTTTTTTTAATTAAATATCATACCCGTAAAAGTTTATAATTTTCACTGATAATTCAAGCTATATGGGTAACATAGGCTAACTTGACTTGTTATTTTTAAAGCTACAGAATGTACGATTTTGGAAACGTTCCCTCTCTGGTAGAAAAATGCTATTGCGAGCTAATTGTGTAAGAACATTCCAGAACAAATTAGAGAACAACTATCTGTTCAGAAAGACAAACTCTATCACTCCTGAATGTATTTCCTCTTACTTCTATAGTACAAATGTTGGACTCTCCTGATCTCTGACTCCAGTTTGGTTTGTTTACACCCCTACTCGTTCTTTCCTCTGATTGGTTGCCAGCTCAAAACTAGTTGGACTTCTTTCATGCCTAAAGTGGGAGATGACGTATCTGAACTGGCTCATGACATATGCCTATAAATTTCCCAACAATTCGTACCAACTTTCTACTGACACAGTGCTGACTGTGAAATACTATTAGAGTATTATATTTGTCAGGGTGACTCACAGCAGCTCAGGAATGTCATACTATACGGTATTTATTCAATGATCATGCTTTTGTTTCTTCTTTGCTTTTTGCTTCAGGGGCGCTGTGGTTTTTTTTTTTTTTTTTAATGAAAGGCCTGTCACTTGGCTTGAATGACAGGCAGAAGTAGCGTGGGAATCATTGAGGTGGAAGGATGAGAGTTGGACAAGGCTGCAATGGTGGGGAGGAAGTTTTAAATGTTTATTACTCTCTTAGATCCTGCAGCTTTCTAAAAAATCAGTGAGAGAGATGATGGTGATAATAATAAGGTATGCGGAGAGGGGGAGTTGATGCGTTGGGATCCCTTTGTTTGTGTCAGCCTCCCCATGGCTCCTGCATTGTCTCTGTCCCACAGCGCATGTACTGTGATGTACTTGATTGGCAGCTCATGAAGCAGTGCTGTAATGAGAACAGGAACACATTAGCATTCTGATGGAGAGGATGATAGGCTACAAAACACCATAGACTGCTATATTAAAATCATAGTTAATGAACTAATATGATGGAATTAGCTAAAATAGTTCATGTCTGGTACTGAGATTAGCTTACTTGATGGTGAAAATGTTCCTAATGCTAAATATCACAACACAATACCATTAATGTTTAACTGAACCCTGACTCCGTATGCTAACTTGATGGCTTATGATCTTGATGCTTGAACTGGCGTGGTGGCAAATTCGATTATTCTGGACCTAACAATTGCTAAGTACATTTTAACGCTTTCTTCTTGTTTCATTCTGATGCGATTCCTGACTTGTTGGTCGTGTTTGTGGCTTTCACAAAAACTAATATTGGTGACGCTGACTTGAAGTAATTCACAAAACAAGAATTATAGTCCTACATCATAGTTTCCTGACATAGCTAATTTACCAGTGTGTTAAAATGCTCTGTTATTATTACATACTTTGTCATAAATACAGTATAGCTATTAAAATGAGTAAACCAAAAACCACAATACAGCTAATATTTCTAATGATTACAGTTTCTCCTGCCAAATTTACTACATTTTAATCATAACCACAGCCAACATGTATATAACATGCATAAATGAATACGCAATTACTGTATGCATAGAAAAAAAAAACAATCCGACTTACCTAGTTTGCTTACAGAAGGCTGAAGTAAAAATAAAAACGTTCAACCCACATCCAAAAAAAATAAAAAATTGCAAACAGGATTGCAAGATGATAAAAAAATGCAATATCAAATGGGAGCATTGCTATTACTTTTTTTTTTTTTTTTTTACTATGGCAAAATCAGACCAATTTAACATTTCTTAAAAATGAAATGACAAATTGACTTTGCCTCTGATTTGCATTTGTTGTGCACGCAAATGCAATTGCAAAAACATGTTTTGAACTGAATTTCCATTATGTCTCAATACAGCGAATACATGTTTGAATTAACATTTTTCTTAATTAGCTAGTCAAAACTGGTATGCTGCTCAAGCAAATGGACACGTCGATCCTATTCAAATATTCTATTAGCACACAATTTCACTAGATTAGAAATTTTGAAAAATCTGCAAAATGTTCAGTGTTTGGAATGATCAAGCTAAGGGAGGTTGGAGTTAAAGAATTTCTGCTACTCTGTTCTTATGAAATGAATCAAAATGACAAAATTCTTATGAATTTTGCATGAAATCTACTAACAAGCTCTGTCTCCTCTCATAGGTTCTGTTGTTATATTATATAATACAGATACATATACAGTAGAGTATATAATATAACAACAGAACCTATGAGAGGAGGCAGAGCTTGTTAGTAGATTTCGTGCAAAATTCATAAGAATATGAATTGAATTCATATTCAATTAAAAAAAGGGCTGACTACGCTTGTCTATAACTGGTTGTGATTGCGATTTTAGTTTTCGTCTCGGTTTGACTTCCTGAGTACGATCTTGGGTCGAGATTCTTTTCATGTCTGGCCCAGTGTGTGAGCTCGTCTGAGCTCAGCTGTCCTCCTCTCCATATTCCTTCTTATTTACTTAAGAAGATTTACTTAACTTATGATTCAAGAGCTACCAATATAGAAGATAAATATGCGATCATGAGAAAAAATTCATCAAACGTTTTTCGAATTGAGAGCTTTCAGTCAGGTTGTAGATACATTTTTTAATGTTAAATAATGCTGAATTAAAGTACACGCAAGATTTAAAAAAAAGGTGATCTTATTTAAATGTTATTCAGATTTTCACCTTCGATACTGTATGTAGCCAAATTCAATAACAGAAATTAGAAATCATAGATTTCTTGGAATGATAGCACTGTTATGAGTTAAACCAGTTCACCTATGCATGAACACAAGATATGCAATAAAAAACAGAAGTATGTGGCTTTAACAGTATTATTTTAAATGATATTGTATGTGCAGAGCTTAGTGGAGCCCCATTTATTGCAATCTGCTGGTTTTCATAACAGCCTCTTCTTTTTTCCCCCTCTATTTTGACAGATGGAATAATCATTATTCCTAATTACAGGATTGCTGTTAATAATGCGAACTTCTCATACTCCTGATATTCGTATTACTTTCATATCAATTTTACCAATCTGACACAGGAATGCTGCAAAGTCAGTAGTTACAGCTTTACACAGTGTGATATGTAAAGTGATACGTGAAATATATATCTTTTTTTTTTCCAGACCTGGAAAGTGCTAAATGACAACTTAAATGTTTGATAGGATTATTCTCCATTTGGTGGTGAACTCCTGTGGAAAATTGGATGGGGTGGCAAACAGAGGTGCAGCGTGGAGAGAACTGTGGACGGGGCACATTCCAGGGGAAAGCTGTGTAAATCCCGAGCATTGATTGGAAAAAGGGACCTCCTGACCCTGAGAATACATTAGCAGATTAAGCAGGCAGAGTCTCTGAGGCTGGTGGAGTTCCTATTCATACTACGTTTAGCCCGGGACCCTGGTGTCACTAATCCGGGTCAGATATGTGTGGAAGTGTGAAATAGAACTTAAAAGACTGGCTGATAAGAAAATGTCTAGTTAGTTTAAGCATTCTTTTATTTTAGCGTGGGAAGACGCTATGTTAGAAACTGCAACGTGTGCGCTTATGCAATAAAAATATGAACAATTCTTCATCTGTGTAGAAATTTCGAAACATCATGGCTGAAGAATGGTTTCTGGCTCCGTGGGATAGGGTTTTTATCTCTGAGTAGCCAGAGAAGCCCTGCTGCTGGTAATAATAATAAAAAAAAAAAGCTTTTTAGCTCGTTGAGACTTATCAGGCCAGAAGTCTGCCTCGTACTAACATCCAGCCCATTTTCCTGCAACTGATTATCTAACAGTTTAGCTCATTTATTGGGACACAAATTGTATTTTAAAATCTGACAGCAGTGGTCCAGTTGGCCAGTTTGGGAGTTTTTCGATTTTTTGTTAGATTACAGGTTTAAATAGGTCTAAACATCTTGGCTTGGGATGGTAGTTGAAGTTTTGCTCTTGTTTACAGACTTATGTATATCAATGGACCTTTTGGTCACGCCTCCTCAGAACTGATTAAGAGACGTGTCCTTTGAAGCTGGGAAATTTAGGCCATCGGTTTGGTGCTTTATCCGCTGACTCCTGGATCTTTGACTTATTGTATCCTCACACAGTTCTCCACGTCTAATCCGACCCAGCTTAGCTCCCCACAAACACTCTTCACCCAGATCCTCTATCTCATTTCCCCCTCATTTCTGCAGCTAAGAGATTTTAATAGGGATTAAAGGAATACTTCATTCAAACGTATGCTAATGTTATTAGAATGAAAGAAAGCCAATCTAGCTAAGCAATCCAGCATTATAGTAGAAATATGATCTTAGTGAACTGCTCCTTGTTGATTTTCGTTGACAGCCGTGCTAGCATTTTTGGATGAAACACATCTTTTATAGAGAGGGTCAAACATTTGTCTTTTGTTTAGGTCATTGTTTGTCCTTTAAATATAATCCTTGTACCAGTAAAAGGAGAGATGTAACTGGCAGAAGTGGAAAAAGTACTGAGAAATTATACTTATGCTATTTTTCGCTAAAAAAATCAATCTATATATAATTTTGCTTGTCATATGCGTAACTAACAATACATAGCTTGCTAATTATTTCATCAGAAGTTACATACCTTCTTCTGTAAATAACCAATATTTACCATTAGCTAGAATGTGACTCGCTGCCTAGCCAGTCACATTAGCTACTGGAAATCAATGCTAGTCTAACTTGGCTTTAGCGGAGAAAACAGGCTAAC
Source organism: Pangasianodon gigas (assembly GCA_022758105.1). Taxonomy (NCBI): domain Eukaryota; kingdom Metazoa; phylum Chordata; class Actinopteri; order Siluriformes; family Pangasiidae; genus Pangasianodon; species Pangasianodon gigas. The sequence goes on from CM040456.1 coordinate 26,475,360, forward strand.
TTAGATAAACATTACCAGTTAATGGTAGCAAATTTGTGCAACTTATCTCAACATGTTTTTTCTAATTAGATGGCGTTCATGCCTTCCTGGAAGTCGTTGCTTACTCCAGCATATTGAAATATTTTACTGAGGTAGGGCCAGGGTTGCTCATCCTCAAAATCTACACTGCAGTCCAGTTGTTTATCCATATTCAGATGCACATGGATCGCTAACTACATTGTGTAGCATGAGAAGGTCATCACAGATGATGAATTTGATGTTTTTGAATGTTTTAAACTGAAATGTGTGGGAACACGGTGTATTGATGTATAGCATACAGTGGCTTTGGCAGTGGCTTTGGCTAGATGAGAGAAAACTAGACCTTTGACATTTGTAATGCATACGTTGACGGTCTAAATGAAAGAAATGAGGTCAGAAGTAAGTTTTTTTTTCTTGTTAATGTCATTAAGTACAAGCATTCGATTTCAATAAAACACAAATAATGTATAAATATGTCAAAATAATACTTATATATAGTAACAAAGTGCAATTACTCAAGTATTTTTCATTCCTAACCAGAGTGGAATGTGGAATATGGTAATATCTCCTTATTAACATGGACATTATACTTCCTGTTCTAAGAAAAATGATTTTCTATTCACACTTTGGCTTATTATAGCTTCCACTAGAATGAATATCCTCTTAAATATGCTCTTCAGTTTACTATCACGTTAATTGCCTTTTCAAGATATTGTGTGTTACACTTTCCACATCAATGCAAACTTCTTTTTTTTTGTCCTGAAATTAGGAAAACTAGCTTGAGGTAAGTTATTATAGACTAAAAGCTACTAAGGGTAAATAGCTAATAATGGCTGCATGTGAGTTTTTTTTTTTTTCTCTCTTGTTTGTGTTCTTGTTTTCTTTGTGGGAGGTCAGGGCTCTGTGAAGGCGGACAGGGGTGACAGTCGGCTTGGTCACGGCTTGGTGGTCTCGCCAGGAGCTGCCCCCTCCATACCCTCCCAACACACAGACACACACATGGCCCAAAAATCCTAACAGACCTACGAACTGCAGGGACTCTCCACCTACTGACCAACCAAACCGGCACACAGATGGAACAACACACACACACACACACACACACACACACACAAACACACAGTGTATGTGTCCTCCAGTTTGGAGGTTACTGGCTTTTCATCAAAGACCTCAATTGTCAGTTTCATTATATATTTCTATCAAGCTGCAGTTTATTTTTAAGGTCTCTCAATATTGCACTCAGCACTGCTGCAATTTCACAAAAACAAGAAGAAGTAGAACTGCTTCGTTTATGGTTGTTGCTAGCCGTCGACAAGGCGCAAAACACAATCTCTTAAAGAGTACATTTGCTGACATGGATATGTGCTCTGTGTTGACGGATGTGCTTGGCAATTTAAACACATAATCACACACTTACTAAAGAAATGATAAATGTACTTTGTTTCCTAACAGTTAGCTGATGCCGCGTCCCACAAAAATGCATACTGTTTTGATTTGCTTTGCTTTGCGAGAACTAATGTGGCTCCCAAGCACCCTTTATTGTTTCAACTCTTCGCGCTAATGGAAAACAAACAACTCGCATTCGCAAATAGTACCGTGACTTGCTGGGCCTTAAACAAACACAGTTTGCTCTGTGAGGTGTCAGGGAGGAGCAGGCCAAACTTTCACACCTCCTTTAATTTACGCCTTTCCTTGTTTTAGGAGACGTGGTTTTCTTTAGCAGTTTCCTGCTTACAGAAGAGATTTAGATAGTTCACTGTTTGCCTTCCACCTATTCCCTGTCTTGCACACCTTTCATTTTTTGTCTCTTTTAATAAAAATGTTTACTTTTTGTCTTCCTGCAGAGCATGTTCAATAATTCTGCAGTCTTTAAACAAATCCTTTGCCCAAGTTTAAACCATCAAGTATAAAATGTCATACATAAAGTAAGCACTACAAGGTCTTGTTCATAAGCTATATATGTCTATGGTATATACACTATATGGCCAAAGGTTTGTGGACACCTGAACATAACACCTATATGTGGTTCTTCCCCAAACTGTTACCAAAAAGTTGAAACACACAATTGTATAGAATGCCCTTGTATGCTGTAGTATTACAATTTCCTTCACTGGAACTAAGAGGCCCAAACCTGTTCCAGCATGACATTTCCCCTGTGCGTAAAGCGAAGACATGGTTTGCCAAAGTTGGAGTGGAAGAACTCGAGTGTCCTGCACCTCAACCCTACTGAACACCTTTGGGATGAACTGGAACGCCGACTGAGCCCCAGGCCTCCTCACCCGACATCGGTGCCTGACCTCACTAATGATCTTGTAGCTGAATGAGCACAAATCCCACAGCCACACACCAAAATCTACTAGAAAGCCTTCTCAGACGAGTGGAGGTGGGATGTTCAACAAGCACGTATGGGTGTGATGGTCAGGTGTCCACATGTATTAACAGGAGACAAAATAGAGGCTATTTTCATGACAGTGGTTCACACTAAGCACATCTCTCTCTCTCTCTCTCTCACACACACACACACACACACATTGTTATGATGATGGCGGATCACTGGTGTGGCCAGTTGTGTGATGTCACACTAAATTACTTTGGCACATTGGAGCGTTCTGTGTGAACTGGAAAAAGTAAGTGTGCGTGTGTGTGTGTGTGTATGTGTGGCTGGGTGTGTGCATGTGCCAGGCTTCATTATTGAATTTAGCTCTCGTTACCTCATCACATGCGTGATGCCTTTAACACATTTAATTGGTATAAAAACATAATGAGTTACTGTGTTGAAAGCTTCTGAACTTACTGAACCTTTTCATTGGGGGTTTAATATTTAAGAGAATTTGTAACATTGTGATGATATTACTGTACAATTTCCTCCCTGTTGTAAGACCTTTGTACAGGACAAAGTACACAAGAAACAAATTATTTATTTTCTAAACATTAAACACTATTCAACTCCATTGTAACCATTAGCATCATTTCAGTATACTCTAATAAGACTGATTTACTCATAAGACTATAATCTGTTGTATGAATGCTTTATAGTACTTACAGTCCTCTGGCTTAAGGACTATATAGACTGAATTGCAGATGGAGTTTAGACAAACCAGAGGACGAAATGTAACAAGCAAGGGCATTACTAGAGATTTATAGGTGTGGGGCTTTGGCTTTATTAGGGGAGTCTAAGGGCATGGTCCCAGAGGAGAATTTTTTTTTCACATGGCCCCAGAATGTCTGTTTGTAATGATTTTCAATAAAAAAAAATATGTGGCTATTGGATTACTCTGGCACACAGTAGATCTATTTCTTCATAGTTTGTATGTAAATGAACAGACACAGGCACAGATCTAGCAAAAATATTAAAATCAAAAAACGCTAGCTTCTATGTCCATGTAGAGGTCCTAAATATGTTATTCAAATTCACACACACACACACACACACACACACCATAGATTGGTGCAATCTCAGTTGGTACAATCAGACAGAGTGTGATTTTGCTCAATAGTGTAGTGCTTATATATTTACTCACCTTCATCATTGATTCACCTTCCGTTCAAGGTCATGGTGGATCCGTAGCCTATCCTGGGAACACTGGCTGTGAGGCGGGAATACACCCTGGATGGGACATGTAGGGCATCAGACAAAAACACACACAATCTCAATCACACACTCATTCATACCTACGAGCAAGTTAGAGTCACTAGCCCACATACCCGCATGTTTTTGGGAGATGGGCGAAAACCAGAGAACCTGAAATAATCCCACACAGCCACAGAGAGAACAAAATTCCACATGGACAGGATCAAACTGGAGAACATGTAATGCTACCCACTGCGCCACAGTGCCTCTGTCATTAGTAACCTACATGACAGAAGGTGACAAAAAGGCTATAGTGACTTTTGACAGCACAAATTTAAACTTTTTCTACATTAATGTGTTATTTATTCTCTAGTATTAAGGGAATAGCATTTCTACAAATATGGAGGAAATCAAAATCTACTTCATGCACATTCCTCAGGTCAATCATGTCATAAAATCTGTTTTGTAAAGCCTTGTATGATTAATAGGTCTGTGTCAGCAAATTTAGCTCCTTCAGCCATGTCAGTCTCCATCAGCTTCTTTCTTTCCCTTTTCTTGCCCGTGTTTGGTAACACATTCTTTTTTTACTCACATTAACTTATTGTAAATAATGTTGCATTGTAAACACCAATCTATGGCTACTGACGTGATTGTTTCAAGATACTGAAGAGATATGAAGGTGAAGTCCTACTTCTTCACCAAGCACTTGAATTAAATTAGCTCTTTGTTTATCTATTATTTTTTTTAAAAAAACTAACCTACCCAACAAGGATTTATACTGAAGGTACTGTTAGTCCCTGACCTAGTGAACTAGCATGAGGAAGTGAGATTACAAAGCTATTCTGAAAGTCGCTCTGGATAAGGGCATCAGCTAAATGCTGTAAATGTAAATGCAAAGAATAGGAAAAGTTAATAACATCAATAATTTAAAATCTGTTTTGCATGTTAACACTCTGTGAAGTTTCTTAAAATTCCTGCTTAAGCTAAAATAGTTGCCTCATGAGTTAGCTAATGTTAGTGTTATAAAGCCTATCCTCTTTTTTTCTTACCTCATGTAACGTGAAATTTAGCTACATGACCAAACGTAAATTCAATAGCTATACCGAACATACCTTGCCATTAAAGTGCAGTGGTCAACACTTTTGAAGTACTTTAAAGTAGGTTTCATGTTGTACTTAAGTTAAAAGCCTTAACTTAAGCTTGTGGTTTTGAATTTGTTTATCATTGTGGGACAAAATCATATTCTTCAGCTTTATACACTGAGTTCCAAATGGCTACAGAATGGACCAATCAGAGTTCTCACTGTGAAGCGTGGCGTGTAGGGATCGTAAGTTACGATCACTTCAGAATGAAGCACAGCCACTCTATAAGTGAAGCTACAGAGCTACTTGCTTTGCAGAGCTCTAAAGTCCACTAAAACTGGTCTAGAGACGCCTAGAAGTGTTTTACAGTCAGCACATAATGTTCTTGCATAGAATCTAGCCTAATCAGTCCACAGCTAGTGAGTCAACAGACTCTTCAAAGAATAGTTTGCTATTAGGCCAACAAGTTTGGCAGGTATTGTTGTTTCAACTGATGGATTTATCTGTGCCGTGTGTATCCACATTTCTCTTAAACACACCCACAACTTAACACATCAATTCTATCTGTTTATACTTTACTTTAATGACAGATTTTTTTGAAGCCTTTCCCAGATTTAACATTGAGATCTCTTTGGTAAGCAACGCATGATTGTGCATGAATACATAGCCGGCTTCTTTTCCTTAGATCATCTGCTTAGATATCTGGAGGCAAAAATGTATTAAAATGCTGGCTTAATAGCTCTATTATTCTAACTTGAAATGGAATCAGGTTTTCAGAGACGACCACTAATGAAGTCATGAGACATGTTCGATTGAACATGTCCACTGAAGGTTAAACACGGTGACTGTGCTGCAAGAAAGAACTGAAAAGAAAGACTGACCAAAAGAAAGACTTTGCACAGTTGTGTAAGAAGGTAATAAGGCAAGCTGATTGTGAAGCACAGCATGAGGCTACAGGGCTAAATGTGTCAGTGTAAATGTGGCAGCTTCTTTTTTCTCTCGGCGAGCATGCATGTTGCAACGTGCCAGCCAGCTCACACAGGCGTCTTTTGTTAGGAGCAGTGACGAGGCCAGGTTACTAGATATTATGTGGAGTGAGCACATGTGGAGAAATCCCTCGTGAGCATGTAGGCTCTCTGGGTCAAATGAAGTGAGCTGTTACTGACGTGACAGGATTCATCCAAACATCGTTTTTCACAATGTCTTGCAGTGCTTAAGCTGAAGTACCGAATAGCAACATGTGGGCCTGAAATGGGTAAACATTTGCTTTCAACGATTGAATAATAGTGAGTATAACATATTATTAACATAGTAATCCTGGAGGAATATTTCAAAGTTTATATTTTGTGTGTTGCCTTATTTTTATTTACTTTTTATCTCCAGACAGGCAGCATAGTGGTGCAGCGGGTAGTGTTGCCGCCTCACAGCTTCAAGGTTAGATTGTGAGCTCGGGTTACCGTCTATGTGGAGTGTCTCATGTCCTTCCTATGTTTATATGGGTTTCCTCTGGGTTCTCCGGTTTCCTCCAACCTCCCAAAAACATGCTGGTTGGTAGACTGGCTACACTAAATTGCCTCTAGGTGTGAATGTGTGTGTGCATGGTGACCTGTGATGGACTGGCGTCCTGTCCAGGGTGTATTCCCTCCTGGCACCGAGTGTTCCCGGGATCCAGTGCAACCCTGACCAGGATTAAGCAGAGACTGATGAATGAATCAATGAATGAATGAATGATCTCCAGAAAGACACAAATTACCAAACATGCCAAGCTCTTCTTGATTTCACTAAACAATGGTACTTTTCAGAACCCTGATGCAGAATTTCTCCAATTCCTACCTACTATATAGATCTCATGAAGGCCTGGTAATCAGCTGATGAGCTAAATCTCCTGTCAAACCTGGGTTTCTGTGTTCAGCTTTCTCGGACGCCTTATCCTCAAGGAATAGAGTCAGAATTCATTTATTCTCAGAGAACATTATCCGAGCAGTATTCTACAGCTTATAAGAATGTTAGGGTGTAATGTTACAAAAATTCCAGGCAAATATTTTGTTGACTTTTTGTCATAGAAAGAGCTACTAATAATGTCTACTCACACCAACCTTAATTATTTGTACCCTTTCATACAATTTGGGACATGCAAATTCTAACAAATTTGCAATCATTGGACAAGGTCGTATCAGTCTAGTCTGGGCCAAGCGAATCTCCTGATACATTAATAAGGCTATATGATGATAGTCTTTAAAATGTGTACTTTACCAATATTTTAAGGGTAAATGTATTAGAGTACTTTACACAGATCACTCTCTGTCTTAGACGAACGTATTGAGAATTATTCAGAAACACGTAGAATTTCCTCTTTACAAAAACAAATAGACAAAACTAGAGAACCAAAGAACCAAAAGTCTGGGTATATGGTCTTTTAATAAATTAGTTAAATTAGCTAATGTTCCACAAGTGCTATAAATTGTTATTAGGAAATCATTGTATACTTTTAGTGTCCTTTTTTTGCACATAACATACATTTTTACATTATTTATCCTGCCTTCCTGAGAGGCGGCTGGTATATGTAATGAAATCCTATTTTTCATAACCTTCAATAAATTAACTCCATGCACATGGCTCCTCTGTGAGATGTTCCAACTGTGTGAGCAATAAGGAGATGAAGTGCAGAAACAGTCTAGGCCACCTTGGGTCAAGGTCGCTGGGCTCGGGTTGCACCTTCTCCTCCTCTTGAAGCTTTATAGTTTCAGTCACGGTCAAAACATTTAACCCCATTTCTTTCTGCCACAGAGAGAAAACACACACTCGGTTTTTGGCACCTCTGTCTTATTTAACTCAGACGTGATTGCAAATACAGACATATAAACATTCCCTTTTCAAGTGACACCTAAGCACTAAACAAGTAGAGTCTTTTTAAATGTCTCTCTACTTTATGTGTGTGTGTGTGTGTGTGTGTGTGTGTGTCTGTGTGTGTGAGAGAATCAGTAAGCTGTTGTGGTATGTATATTCATGGCATTTTTTATTCTTTTCTAGTCACCATTTTCTTCTATTTAGTTCTACATTCTCACACTACAAACCCAGAAATAAAGATGAAGTTGTTTTTTTTCTCTGAGGCACCCTGTAGCCAACTGTGGCATTTTTACAATAACATCGCTGAAAAGCTTGTCTGTTTTCAACATGTTACTCATGATGTATCACAGGACAACAAAATATGTTTGTAGAAGAACCGTTCCTATGTACCTACTTAATTCTGCATATTTGACCTTAACAGATTCCCGTTGGTTCATATCATCCCAAACCCAATGAGGACACTGTGCTGTTATAGACTCTCAGCCACACTGTTATATTTACAATTAATTAAACTTAAGTCGTAGAGACAGAAACCAGCCAACCAACCTGAGAATAGCCATTTTTTTTCCTAGGAAGTAAATAACATGAATTCTTCCAAAATAGCAGTCACTGCTTTACACCAATATTTGTCAATGTGTCCCATTTACATAATCAAACCTCATTCATCAAACCATTATACAGACCTTTAAACCTTTAGATTGATTGACATCTGCTATCTTTGATGGTGTAATATGTAACTATCTTAACTATATGTTACCAGGAGTTTAAAGTAATGAACTACATGTAGTCTCATTACTGTACTTGAGTATAATTAAATCATAATAATTTTACTTTGACTTGAGTTTTTTTTAAATAAAATATTCAACTTCACTACATTTATTTTTGATCACAGAGTTACAGAGTAAAAAAAAGTTAATAAAGCATTTAACCCTGGAAGCCTGGAAGTCAGTTAAAAGACAGTACAGTATGTGCAAATTTTTAATAATTCAATTTTAAGACCCAATCAAAATAAACCAGTTTTCGGCTGCAAGTCTATTCTTCAGGCACTAAATGCTTAGCAGCAATGTCTGAGACAGTGGAGACACATGAGTATCTCTGACCCAATTCATCTTCTGTTTTAAAGATTTTAAGGGAAACAGTGTGATAATGATCTGCAAATTATGCGAGCCAAAACCTGTGGAGATATCGACATTTCACAGCTTAACCCATTAGCTAGCTGAGTGAGCTAAACTAGCTAGCCAGATCTTTTGACATTTTACAGTTTGAAAGCTCAGTATTAAACTTATGATGTCACTCTGATGCGCAGAAGTGATTGTGCATTGTATTAAATATATCTATAACTCCTGCTACAGCCTATATTTAATGCTCAGGACAAGGTATAAGGTGCAACTTTGCTAGATAGCTAACTATGTAGCTAGAAACATGTATGAATTAACATGAGCTAGCTAGCTAGCTAGCAATCCTAACGAGCTACTGAAAGCCCAACGGCATTTGGCTAAGTTATTTAGCCAGCTAAGTTAGCTTTCTTTATATACTTTCGTTAAAGGAGGTGGTGTTTACTTCAGCATAGTTCACTTGGTTAGTTAACACAATTGTTCAAAAATGCATTCCTTGGGTAGAGAAAGTTTTTGGGTTAGTTGTGTCAATTGTAGACATGTAACAACATGAGTAATTTTCTTGATCACTGCTTTTAATTTTACTCACATGAATTATTACTACAGTAGCTGTACTTTTGCTCAATGCAATGTGTTTAACTAACAATCATGTTTTGACATAAAAGTAACTAATTGTACTTAATTTAATTTAATTTAATTTTAATCCTGGCATCCAATTGTGCTCAGAGATGGACAGTAATAGAATATAAAGATTTCACTATAGTACTTTAGGATTTTGTAAAAAGAAATTCTAACTAACTAAAAGAGTCTTTATATATTTATCACTGAAATAACTAATATAAGTATATGTATAAAATATCTTTATTAGTAAACAAAAGAGCATACAAATTTACCTGTAAATCATGCTCAAGTTGGAGTAAACATGACATACTATATGTCCTATTGGCTATGCCTGTGCAAGTACATTATGGTTTATTTTATTAGATGCTGAACATTATCAGTGTAATTACACCAAGTACTTTCTACTGTGTGTATGCAAAATAATCAATATTCATGGTGTGTGTGTGTGTGTGTGTGTGGGTTTAAACTGAAAAACCACAAAACGACCACCTTCTTTGCTGAAATATTTCATCCAGCAGGGTCAAAGTCTCCCTGATTGATGTCAAACTGGGTGGCCCCACAATGCTGTCCACTCCTCTACACTACAACATTTCTCATATGTGATGTGATCTTCTGCTTATGTAATAGACATTTTCCAGCCCTCGTCTCTCTCTCTCTCTCTCCCTCTCTCTCTCTCTCTCTCTCCAGCATGTCGCCTCATCCACGCCTGATTCACCTCAGACATAAAAGTAGTGAAAATGTGTCTCTGGAGTGCTGATGTTCTCATGCAGGCCTGTGAATTCGATTAAATGGGGCTTGCATATGAGGTGTTGAAGCCTGAGTTTGAGAGGAATGGTTTGTGTTTCTAGATAGTCACAGGAGTGATACGGAGATTTACGTTTGTTGGTGCATTAGTGATAAATTGCTGAGGCTCTCGAAGTAGATCAGCGTAAAAGTGTTTTAGAAGTTTATGCTGGGAAGTCTCACTGTGATACATGTTTGGAAAAGACAGTTACACTAAGAGGTGTATCTAAAAAAAAAACCTACATGCTTATTCTGTATGCCTTGTTATGCCAGATTACAAGACTTAGCTCCTGTAGAGTAGTCTTAACTTAAAAAAAGATGATGTAAAAGGATTCAAATCAATTTAGAGGACAGTCAATACTTAATCTTACTCAATTTGGTTCATTATTATGGTAATATTAAAATCAGTCTTCACTGAAGAAGAAACAGAAATATACAGTATAAAGAGCAAAAACTAGATGCACTGACAAAGCCTTTAGCTTTAGGTATAAGATATGGTATTTTATATATTTTTGTTTAGAGATCAGCTTGTAACAGAGTTGCTGGAAATGTTTAACTCTGCTTCCTGCCTGTTGTGATAAAATAGATCCACAGGTCTACGCTGTCAGCACTAATGTCTAACTGATTCAACACAGCACAATCAACACATCACTCGCTTACTCCAGCTATTAGCACAACCACTGCTGATAGAAGAAAGATTTAATGTGTATAGATATATCCAAGTTTTCCCTATACGTTATATCTATGCTACAGTTTCTGATCCATGGATCATATTGATATACAGTCTATGGTCAGGACTTGCAGTAATACAGTTTTGAGAGTTCATACTTGGGAAGCACATTTGTAAATCTCAAAGAAATGCACTGCTTGCATTCAGTCACACTTATAAATTCTTGCTCTGATCGTTTTACTTCTTCTAAAAATATTGCCTAAGTTGCATGTATCACTCACCCACTGCTGTTTACCAATTTTCCAAAACACTGTGTCTTCTAGACAAGCGAACAAGTGAGATTAAACGAGTCTTATCATTGGCCCGAGAGCACGAATTCCACATCAATATTCCATTACGAGAAAATTAAACACTCAGTGTTTGCATCATGATAAATGAGAATCATTACTGAAACTTTTTGCTATTATTTACTTTCTCAAAAGTTTCTAGAACCACGTAGGACTTAACTTCACATTTAGGGACAAAGGAGACAAGTATTTGCTGTGCTTCAATATGCAAATGACACATAGCTGGCTAGTTGGCTTTGATAAGTTATGATGATTTTTTTTTTTTTTTTATGATCGATGGGTCTCTTCATTAATAAAGGTACACATATGATTTTCTAGCAACTGAAAAACTTGAAAACTTTAAAGGGAAATACCTCTATCCCTTTCATATATTTAGGAAATTTATATTAAAGTTCCCATACACAGTAAAGATATTGTGTAGATTCATCTGCTTTTTTAAAGCTTCCTTTATGAACTATGGAACAAAAAAACATATTGGATCACGTGGGAGTAAGAATCAGTCTGCTCCAATAAAGTGAATATAAAAGTGAATATTAAAAATGCCTTAAAAAATGCTTCTGTAAGCCCTTAAACTTCTCTCAGTGGTTTCAGACTTATATTCATTCTCACTCATTCAATATTATAATCATTTTCGCAACTACATATCATTCCCATTACCTCAGATGCATAGCTACTCAATAGTTTACAGTTTACAGCCCACGTTCTGTGTATTTATTGTCCTTTGTATTTATAGTTCTGTGCATATTATTCATTGTTTTTTTTGTCCTGCACTCATCGCACACTGTTGTGTATTTACACTTTATATAGTCTTGTGTACTGTTATGTGTTGCACCATGCTCCTGGAGAAACGACATTTCATTCCAATGTATACAAGCTATATAGAGGAATGACAATAAAACCCCACGTGAATTGATTTGACTTGAAATGATTAAATGAAACATTCATGTCATTGTCACTCTTTGAATTGCATGAACAGGTTGCACTGCTCAATTTAATTGCACTGATCACGTGGTGATTTAATTTAGTATACTTCCTCATTTCCCACTATGACGCTGCATTAGTGTCACTTTCAGGGATTAAAAGGTGACTCTGCATGTTGCTGATAAGAGGAATATCTACATATGGAACCACATTGGACTTAGTATTGTGCTGTAACATTGTCCAAACAGTTTTGATGGTATCAGGAGTTGTACAATATACATAATTATATATGTGTTAGTAGTTAGCAATTCATTATTTCTACTAGATCAGTGTATCGCACTGAGCTTAGACTAAACAATGCAATTAGCTAGTTTACGTAACTGTATTAAGTCCTACTGATTAAGTGATAAAATACAACACTTACACACAACAGACAGCTCATGCATTCATACTACCTGCAGCATGTAAGCCCTAAAAATACAAAAAAAAGGTCAATCTAGTGCTACTATAAATGCAACTAAATATCTTGATCTTTATTTTCTAAGGTCTAAAGTAGAAATTGAGGCCTCTGTCACGTTACTGTCCTTTGGCACAAAAAATGTTTTGCACTTTCGACGCCTTGGGCTCAAACATTTAAGGACAATGGTTGCTTGACTGCATAACCTCCTAGACAGACAGACACACACACACACACACACACAAACACATACCTCATACCTGTAGAGCTGGGATGGAGAGAGGTATTCTGAGTACTTAAGCACTCAAGGAAGGGAGGTTGGGGAGTGTTCATGATGCTGGATGGACCAATGAGGGGAGGACCTGACATTACAAAACAAATCATTCTCAGCTGACATTTATGGCTCATTTAAGTCACAATGACTCATTGGCATGAACCGCCCATCTTTGGTCATGCCTCAAATAGCACTAGGTTCCCACTTACTAGTGTGCTGAATACTCCATGTGGTATGTGAGTGTATTTTTCTACTTAGGTGTGTTGTCCTTTGTGGTAACAAGAAAAACCTGGCCTTAAGTCTAATGTCTTTTGGTTTGTAGTATTATAGAGTTCGAGAAACAGTAGCAGGCTCTAATATGACTACTAGCACTTTCCCCAAATTTTCATATTAATGCCAGATATCACTGGTCCACACTCCACTCAAAATCGATCTAAGAAACCAACATATATATGTTCCAACATATATATATATATATATATATATATATATATATATATATATATATATATATATAACTTTGTCCTTTTGCAAAGTTTCCCTTGATAAACCTTTTACGATTTCCATCCAATATATTGGATTATATCAGATATTTACAAAATATTGTCAATATATTTTACAATATGTATATTCTTGCCACATTTCATATATGAGAGAATGTATTAATTATAATGTCATTTTATTATTCATGTATTTCAGATATATTTAGGTCATATAGGTAAATGTACTGAGCATATATATAATAGAAAATTTATGTTATAGTTAGGCTATATATTGAATACATAATTGTATTTCAATAAAAATAAATATGCCTATTTTTTATTTATTTATATCGACATTTGAGAGCAATTGATAGACGTACATGGTATAGCATTTATTTGTGTGGGTCAGTCGCATAACTTTCACTGACATATCACAATAATCATAAATTGTAGCTTTATCAGTTACTTTCATGCATTATCATGAAAAAGCATCAAATATTTGACCTTTCTATGGGCTACCCTTTTGTCTCTTCAAGCTATCAGTATTCTTTATTTGACGGGTACCGACATAGGACAAATCTTTGCATAAATCTTTTATGAAGAATGTATGAAAGACTCAATTTATGAACTTAGAGGTTATGTAACCTGAACAACTCTCACTTATCATTGTGGATCGACTGACCGAGGTTGTTTCTATATTTTCTATGCACCGTAGATGTTTGTTTTCACTTACATGACACTTTAACATTCATGCCAGGTTGTAAAGGTGTTTCATAACAGTATTGTGAATGCTAATTTGATCAAGTTGGCTGATATATGGACTTAATAAATAAGTGAAGCTGCATTGGATTGATGCTTCATAATAGTATGGAATGTAAATGGCCCACTGGGACTTCAGTTAAAGAGCATTCAATTTCATGCTCCTGTAAGAGGTAGATACCATAAATACACTCTACAAAAGATAACATGACAGTGTCATGGTTGCACCGAATACGGCGCAGGACTACGACTCCCATCAGCCACTGTACATCATATGATCACGACACTCACGTCACATGACTGTTTGCATCTGATTCACATTTATGTTTAATGAGCACTAGTATTTAAGTCACGTCTTGTATAGCACTCATTGTCTAGATGTTGTCTTTTGTTGTCGTTGTCGGTTGTTGCTGTCTCCTATTCATGTCATCTTCATGTTGTTACCTTGCTTCGCTACTCCTCGTTTTGTTTCATGGTCTTTATGTTTTGTGTGTTTTCACTTATAATAAACTAAATCTGCACTTGGATCCACCTCCCTTACCATTCCGTGACAGACAGATGGACAGTTTATGGAAGATTTCACAATACTTCATAAGACAAAATAACTGCCAAGATAGAAATGAAATTACAGATATAACATAATGATAATTGAAACCTTTCTTCTCTCTTCCCTCTTTCATGCAAAGACAAAGCCATATACTTCATAAACTTCGTAAAACTCCTGTCATCTCATGGGTACTGATATAAGCCTTCAATGACATAAATCATCCAGTATTTGATTTATAAAATATGTATGCAATTCTTATAAATTAGTTCTTGTCGAGCTACACGTGCTGTTCCTGAGATACCAGTGATCCTGACCTCTTCTGCTCTCCGGACCTGCCTGACCCATCCTGATGCCCTACTTCTGGCTGGAGTTCTCATTGTTTGAGATCACTCGCTCCTGCTGGGGGTGGCCCCACATGGACGGTCTAGAGATCATTGGGATTGCTGGGGATGGTGCCACTTGGGGGCCGTGGAGATGGCTTTGGGATCTCATATGGGGAGTTGTAGTGCGATGGCTTGGGCCTGTGATTGCTGTGGTGCTTTGGGGGCTGCGGTTGCAGGACTCAGGACTCCATCAGTGGACAGTGGGTAGGATCAACAAACCAGACTTCCTGTGAAAACTGTGATGAATTTACTGGTTGCACAATTGCACTATTTGTACATGTAGTACACAGTTATAGACGGGAATTATTTATAATCGCACTATCCGTTATCACCCAGATGAGGATGGGTTCCCTTTTGAGTCTGGTTCCTCTCAAGGTTTCTTCCTCATATCGTCTCAGGGAGTTTTTCCTTGCCACCATTCCCTCTGGCTTGCTCATTAGGGATAAATTCATTTACAATATCACTACAATAATATTTATAATATATTTTGGTTTCATTTAATTTGAATGTATTTATTTCTGTAAACCTGCTTTGTGACAACATCCTAAATAAAATTGAATTGAATTGAATTATAAATGTGTTAAGAAGCCCCAGTGTAGGTATCCTTCAAAAAAGTGTTACTGCTATGCCAATACACACAGCATAAAGGTAATGTGACACACTGACTGGATGGAGAACAGAAAAAAAAACCCCAAAAAACCTCGCTGCTGAGGAAAGAGTGATTTAGTACTGCTACATATCGTCCACTCTGCAGTTATAACCATTTGATGTACTTACCAGTTCAGGTAACACAAGTTTGCAGCCTAAATCACTTTTGTCATTATTACATTGCAGTCATTCAAATTTTATTAATAACTTTCTGGATTTCTAATTACAGGCTTGCAACATATAGAGAAGTGGGAATCTGATATATTCTGTAGCACGTTTATTATTATGTAACAGCGCATAGATAGATTACAATATATATTATCAATACATTTATATATTACTGTATATAGTATTATATATAGTAATATATAACAAAACACATTTCTGTTCTGTAAGAGATCTAACTCCTGGATCTGTAGAGTGTGGCTGAAAATAGCACTAAAGCCTCCCTCCGCTTCCTCTCAACATATAGTACATCCACAATCATGTTATGGTTCATATTAAAGCCTGAGGCATGTGTTCTAAACACACACAAGAACACACACATACCAATTCACATTTGTTTCACGTTCGGCACAGGATGTGACTCAACCACTTCTGATGTTTTAATTATAACCTGGCAAAAATCCGTTACCAGACAAGAATCCCTCAGGAGATTTAGGAAGTCGGGAGGTTAGACAGATCTAAAATAGAGAATGTTATTGGCTGGGGATGATTGTTACAAAAGTCAGGTTTTAACAGAGCAATAGTCAAATCTCTAGTGATTTAGAAAGACTTGTATAGAAATACGACTTGCACTATATGGCCAAAAGTTTGTGGACGCTTGACCATCGCAACCATTTGTGGGTCTTCCCCAAACTGTTGCCACAAAGTTGGAAGCACACAATCGTATAGAATGTCTTTGTATGTTGTAGAGTTACAATTTCCCTTTAGTGGAATTGAATACTTTTGGCCGTATAGTGTACACTTCGAATAACATGCTTGCACTATATGACTATATGGTAGCTGGTCCAAAATGTGTTATGTTGTAAACTTGTGATAGGATGATTTCATACCATTATTGACAATCAAAGCATAACCAAAAACAAAGCAGAAGCACTGGTCCTCCCAGCCCTACAATGTCACCCTGATCATGTCTCGGTATAACTCCAGTTCCAGAGACAATCTCCTATTATATGCTTAATAGTCTCAACTGCAGCGATTTCACCCATGGCTCACAAAGTATCTGAGATCTTTTGTACCCTTTTCTGGCCATAAGCTTCAGAATAATGAAGTGTTTGTACATGTTTAAATATTTGTTTCATATTTCTTAAATATCAGTGCTATACATAACTGGCATACAGGAAAGCACAGTACTTAACTTCATCAGAAATTCATTTATCAGAATCATATTGTAACATTAGTACCGTGATCCTGGAGCACAACAGAAGGTGGGCATGTGACATAGTTGGCAGCAATTTTTAGCTTTAATGCCAAAGAGTCATATTCCATGCCAAGGCAAGAGAGGTGTCCACGTTTTGTTTTAGCTAAACAAAACGTTCTTATATTTCTACACAGAAATAAAGCATTGCTTAGTAGCACAATGGTGTGCTTGTGCTCCTGGAAAAAAACAATTTTTTTTGGGTAAGTTTTATTGGCTAGGAAAGCTTCAGGTAGGTAAGTATTAGAATCCAATATGATCCCACACTAAAATTATATAAATATATATTTAACAAGCAAAGGTGTTTCTTTTCCCTTCAGATGAATGAAGTCATGAGAAAAGGGACTACTAAATTTGCTTCTCAACATAATATTAACAACTTTTTATGACTCATGATTTGAGTCACGCCAACTGAGAGATGCGATTTAAAAAATATATATTATTATTATTATTATTATTTACAAATTCAAACAAGCAACTGTGTGGATGGAATTCATTGGATTTCATATGCATCAAGTTGTACGAAAAGGTACAAATGCTTAATTCAACCCTAACCTTAACCGTAACCTTCATAAATACATACGCTTGCATTTGTGAGACTACGGCAGTGTCTAATGCTTTTCCAGACTGAAATACTGTACCTATAATTCGGAACTAGATTAATAAGTGCCTTATTATTATCTTCTATATAAACTCATTTTAAAAGATTCATGCAAAACCCACATCTCTACAGAAGCTCTATTTTCCCACTGTCTTTTTTTCCAAAGTGGTAAAAAGAGCTACATATAATACATGATTGGATCCAGTTTGAGCCATCACAACCACTAATGTCACCACTAAAACGCTACTGGAAAATACCACTTCTCCTAAAAGGGCCAATCCACCACTGGGATAATACATTTCACCACAGTTTCCTCAGTTTGGTCTGCCACCCATACACAGTATGTGCCTTAATACCCAATAAGGAAAACCCTTCTCGAGCATTATGAACTATCTACACTGTGTGATTGCCTGAATTTGGTTATAGAAATAATTGGAGGGAAGGGGAATTGCCAAAATTCTTGTTTTTGTCATTCTCCTCTAAAGCAAACAGGCCTGTTTTGATTGGCATTTCAGGAGGTGTTGTTTTTACAATATAACTGACTAAACAAATGGCACCAATAAATCAAAATTCCTGTCAGCGGACAAGGGGAAGACAAATGGTGTTTTGGTCTTGAGCCTGCTCAGTCAGTTCAGTGGGAATGACGTAACACCCTGACAATAGATTAGCTCTAACAAACAACTAACAATTAGCCTAATAGCAGAACAGTCTTGCTAATGACATTTAATTATTATTATTTTTTTGAATCCCAGAGGTGTTAATGGTTTTTCCAGTGGAAAATGAAAGAAATCAGTTTGTTCTTTCAGGCCCAGCTGATTAATTTAATACTGTACATGATAGAGATCCTGAGCCATATAATATACTACACTGTAGTATCTTTACTGTAATATTTGTTATAGTTGTTATAGTGTAATAGTTGTACTGTGTAGTTTAAATAAAGTGCAAAACTGTGTTTTTAGAGGATCATATATTGTAAACAGTATATTACTGTAAAAAAAAAAAAACACTGCTACAATTTTCTAGTTTCATTGTCTTAAATACATTTGAAAAAAGGTGAAAATCCTAATCATAAACTGTGTTTATTAAAACAACCATTTCATTCAGGTCACAAAAACATAAGATATCAAATTATACACATAAGAACTTGCTACATGAACAAAGATACACAATAAGAAATTGCTAAAATGAGAAATAAGAAAGAATAATGAACAATAAGAAAATGAACAACAGTGACAGAATCAGTGGGTCAGAGTGATTGTCTTTTTTTAAAAAAAATCATGCTAGCTAGCAAACATGTCCTACTGTAAAAAAAAAAAAAAAAGAAAAGAAAATTTACTGTAAATTTTACAGTAATTTACTGGCAGCAGGTTAATTTTTTTTTTTCAATGCAATTTTTGAAAAAAAAAAAAAACCAGCTTTTAGTTAATTCAGTGCTGGAGCTGGGTGAATCAATGCAAGGTAGTTGAGCTAGTTGTGGTGGCTCAGTGGATAAGGCTTTGAGTTGCAGATCAGCCAAAAAACATCAGCCAAATGAGCAAATCTATTGGATTATGTGTTATTTTATAGTATGTAAAAATATCACAACACTTTACAATTGTTCACTGTAAATTTTACAGTACTTTACTGGGAATCCTACTGCCAATAAATTACTGTATATTTTACAGTCTTTGCTTACCCTACTTAATAAATGAAGCTATGCTTTTATATAAAAACTTATATAGAACACATTGATGCAGATATATATATATATTATATATATATATATATATATATATATATATATATATATATATATATATATTATATATATATATATATATATATATATATATATATAAACAGATGAAGTTCTTTTGTTTCATAAGGTAAGTTTCACAGTAAAGTTAATGATACTGTATGTCTACTGAGTTATTACAATATAGTCACAACACTGTTATAGTACATATACAGTAACACCTTAATACAGTATAATCTGTCAGTACTGTAAATATTTTACCAGAATACTAAGCGAGCTACAGTATCGAATTGGGAAACACACTGAAAGTATTACACTGTTATAATATAGTAGAAATCACAGACATCCCTTAGAGTGTGCAAAAGACACGTGAGGAGAACGTAACACTTCTGATTAAATCCAACATCTCATGAGGTCAACTTCCTTTTCGCTCAGCCATTTTTCGAAGAGTTTTGCTCATAAATCAGGACAAATGTAAATTTCCAATTCCGTTTGGTGATTTATAGGAAATCTGTTAGGAAGCCAAGTCAAATCAAATCACTTCATTGTCCTCCCATCCATGTATACATAAATACAGTGGAAAATTTGTGCTTCTAGAACTATAAAACAATACCATTACCCTGTACATAGGAATACTTAAAGAGCTAATAGTGCAACAGGTAGGATTGTACTGTATACAGTGCCTGTCATGAGTATTCACCCCCCATTCTGTAGTGTAGTAGTGTAACAATCTGGAAGTGAAATCGACTTCATTTGGATTATATCTCATGAATCTGCACAAAATATCCCATAATATTGAAGTTTGTGTGTGTGTGTTGGGGGGTGATACAGGGGGTCAATACAGTTTGCAGAATTATTTACCATAAAATTTGTGATTGCATTGTCCAGGTTGTAATAATACAAAAAGTGAAAAGTTTAAGGGGAGTGAATACTTATGTAAGGCATATAACATCTACAGGTATGTAGAATGAGAAATGTAGCACAATACAATATATGTATATATTACAATATAAGTGCAGAAATAGGGGAAGCAAAGGTGAGTGTTATTGAAGTGTATATCCCTGTGTGTTCTGTTTTATCTGTTTCATCTCTTGGTCCAGCCTCCTGTTTTAATTCTCAGTCTTTCCTGATAACTACGAGTATGAAAAGATTTTTTGAAAAACAGGTTAACAACATTAGTAGTGTTTGTCATGTTGTGCCAAAAATGCAGCTTACTAGCTTGGCCAATATCTAGCTTGGCCAATTTTACTGAAGAAGATAGTGACAGCTAGCTGGCTAGACCTATAAATAAACAAAAAACAAATGCAATTTTAAGAATATTTACCAATTACAATGACAAAAATAACAAGCTATGCTAGTTGTGTAAAACTGTTATGGATTCTGACCGATTACTGACTGACAGCTGCAGATCTGGGCATATTGTTTGTCTGACTGGTCCTGATATGCTTATGTTTGAGATGTCGTGTTTCATGTTCATTACCGTTTCAATGATTGGCAGTTGGTTATGAGGTTCAGCCCCTTTGAGAGAGTAAAGCCAAGCTTCAGTGGAGTTCTACGGGCGCTGTGTTGGGGGCTTCAAAGGAGAGGAGATTTTCATGCAGGCTGTGCTGACCACCGAAAACAGTTTGCATTAAATAAACGAAAACGAACAGTGCAATATTGCAGCAAGATATTCGATCATTTGCTTTGCTATAATATTGAATTTCACCAAAAGTGATGAACAATATGGACACATATTTACTTTTTCAATGAAATTTTAGGGGACGCCGGGCTTTCCATGTAGTCTTATAGCAATCGCCAACCACATACTACATATACATGGTAACCACATGCTACAAACTTAGCACATAGTACACACTAACCTCATAGAAGTACATAGAGCACAAATTTAAGAAGATGTTTAAAATGTGATAAAAATGCTGTCAGTTGTGTAGGATAAAAAACTCCCGCTTTACTAAACTATAGATATATAAAATATCTAAAAATATTTTACACGTTACTCATGCTTGAGGCTCGGAGAGAAACACAGGCTTCTTAACCTAAAGAAAAGGAGAGAAGAACGAGCAGGGACGACAATAGTCCTTTGACAGAGATGTGACCTGTCTCTTTTCTCTTCTCTGCGTGTCTTTATGGCCCCCCTACAGGGCTTCCGTCGTGTCCAAGCCTGAGAAGACTAGCATGAGAGCAGCGTAAATCAGGTTTGGACAGGCGATGGGGACAATCCTAAAAAAGACCCATCTATTTCTTATTGCACTCCTCTAAACCTGTAGCTCTCCTCTATTCAATCTCCCTGTTCTCCAAATCCAACCCAAGCTGTCACCTTTTCTAGGGAGCCTCAGATGGCCTTACTGAGCAAGTAAGGGTGAGAAAATAGAGAGGAAAAGGAAAAAATGGGTGAAAGCGGGTGAGAAAGAAAGACAGAGAAAACACAGATAGACAGCTCCATTGACACAGCACTCTCGCGTTTTCTTTAACAGCCTTATTAGCTGGCCTGTTCAGAGTGAAAGAGGACGTTTCTTTTCTTAGAGGAAAAAGAGGCGAGCAGCCAGTCTTTCTTAGAGGGGGGAGAACTGGAGAAAAAGCAGAGGTGAAAGCATATTAGCTGGCGCTCCCTCCCCTTTCAAACCCACATGCCTCTGTGTTTTTTGGTGGGGGGGAAGGGAAGAGGGGTTCAGCAGGAAAGCGGTCCTTGAAAAAGCTTTAACCAATGGAAGAGACAGCATGGAGAGGGAAAAAGTAAGGGTGAAAGTAGAGCACAGTAGGAGACCTCTCTGTCTCTCTGATGTTTAGGGCTTCTTGATAAAGGTGCCCACTTCCTCTAAAGTGTAAGTACTCAAACGTAAAGGCTCAAACTAGGACTGCGCAATACGGACACTCCATTGCTATCATGCTGCTCTATATTGTGACTTACTTTATATGTAAACGAATGCTTCTTGGATCATTTGTGTCACAAACTCACACACATTCCAAGTTTCATTCAAAGAGATTGGTGAGGATGCTCACAGTGCACAACGGCAACGACAACCACTCGTGAGACGGCTCGTCTGCAGTCTCTGTATTATAAAGGCCAATGCTGTGCTGTTGTCTCTGTGTATCCCTGTGTATATAGTCTCTTTTTAGTAGAAAGGCTTGCTGTCATTGGTTAAAGTGTTTGGGGTATGTCCCAAATTGTGTATGTTCATTAACAAAAAGGTCCACAGTTAGATAAGAATAATGAATGACAATAATAACACACTCAGAAAAAAGAGTACTAAAGGGTACTAAAGGTGGATATAGTGTACTGGTGAAAGTGTACATATAGCATATAGGTAAAAGATATATATTAAAGGTACAAGAGATAAGGGTTTATAGCAACAAGTACCTTTTTTTTAGAGACTGTAGGTCTACTGGTCTTTATGCTGCATTCAAGGTGAAGTTACAACTTGTAATTCCCCAACTACAACTTGTAAAAGCCAGTGAAAACACCCCCTCAACTCGCAATTTCAACTCATCAACTAGGGTTAGTCTTCTCAACTACCAGTTCCTTCCCTGTTTCCCAAGTTACTTCAAATCAACATGGCCACTCACGCTGTGAACCGTGTAAAGTCCTCCTTCTCTACTTTTAAATGAGTTTATAACAGTATTGGCTTTAGATCAGTTAATATACAGACACGGTACTTGGTTAAATCCATAACACTGACTATATTAATCACTGTTTTTGAGAAGGTAATCATCAACATCATTATCAGAGTCATCACTAACGTTAGCAGGTTAGGTTTTGCTAACGCTTCTCGCTATTGTCCACTGGCTAGCTTGTTGCTAAGCTACTTGCTGTTGTCTGCTGTTGTTGCTGTACTGCATTTTCAGTCCAAAATGTTGTATGAATGCCTGAAGTTCACTATAATATAACAGTACAAATAGCCACTCAGGCCTGTAACTATAAAAGTGTGGTTAAAGTAGCTTTTTATGGGCTCTCACAGGGCAAACAAAATGTTTTCATAGAGGCGTCCATTTTTTTTTTCTCACTTCTCACGTTGAACATCCCGAGTTAGGAAATGACATCGTTACAACTTGCAAATTACCACTTACAAGGTACCACAAATGCAGAATTAGCTACTGGGGACGTAGCCAACATGCACTATAATGTGATTAAATCTAAAACCCTTAAAGGAAAACTGACCAGATTAATCACTGTTTTGAGAAGGTAATCATCAACATTACAGTTATCACCAATGTTAGCCGGTTAGGTTTTGCTAACGGCGCTCGCTATTGTCCGCTGGCTAGCTTGTTCAAACATTCAGAAACACTTTAAACATGTTTATATTGAAGTACTTGTGAAGGTCTTACTGATTCTGGTTTTAAAGGATGGCTAATAAACAAAGTTAACTGATAGAAAATGAAAACAACAGGAGGAAAATTGATACCTTTTAGCTTTACCTATACAATGTTACCTTTTTTTCTAGCTGGAAAGCACACTGGTAACTCCAGATAGCTAATTTGATCTACCTAGCTAACATTAGCATCCAATAACGATTCCTTTTTTCCAGGGCTGATGTTAGTCTAAGTAGTCTGCAGATTCTTACTAAATTGGAAAACACTAGCTACTGCTCTTTCAGTGAGTAGCTTCAATGGAGGCTATCACGGGTGCTCACACCTTGATATATCGCCCCTCTTTTGACGATGTATTAACATCATATTTAGTCTTTTTTGATCACAGCTAGCCACACTGTACATCTTTGTGCAATGCTAGGCAGCTGGAGAAATATCACACCATCACTGGCTGATTCCTTATAATAGGTGCAACCAGGAATAGCACACTACACCATTGTCTCGTATGTTCGTCTCGTCGTCTCAAAGTCGCACCCTGTTTTTCAAGCTCTCAATGTAGGCCTTCCACCTTTTGATTGACAGCTGCCACTATCAGTTGGCTGCATTGTGGGTAATGTAGGAAATCGTCAACTGAAGTTAAAACAGATTTTTAAAAACTCTACAGCAGAATTTTATGGGTGTGATTTGTTTGGCTGCTGCTTTTATTTTGCTCTTTTTTTGATGTCTTGTAGAATTTGGAATAGTGAAGGAACCACAAGTTATTTTTTTACCTGGAAAGTTACTTATTTCACCTATTCAAGTAAATTTGGTCTTGCCAATTCCCACTCACTAGCTAACTCTCCCCTATCACACGACATCTACCGGCTGGCGAGGATGGGGCTAGCATGTGCTTCCTCCGAGACACATGAAGCTAACCTCCACGTCTTTTTCGAACTGCTGCTCATGCAGTGTCACAGAGCAGCGTAACACACTGGGAGGAAAGCGCTATCAGCCCTCTTCTATATGCCTGAGCTCAGAGACGCCTGCGATTGCCTAATGTTGCTGTGAGTGACAGGGTAGAGAGTGTAGGCCATCCCTCAAAGCCTGAAAGCACAGCCAATCTTGCTCTATTGGCTTCTGGCCATGGATGGCTGTGTCATCGTTAGGATACTTATCATCAGATATTGTCTTATCATCAGATTTCTTATAACAAGAGCAACCAGGAATGGCTTACCGGACCATTGTCACATTTTGAAAGCTGTTGAAAGTCTGATTGTTGTGCCTGTTTTTCACACTTGGAGTATTGGCCCGTCACTTTTTGATTAACAGCAGGCAGTGGAACAGCACAGAGGGTGACAGGAAATCATTAAGTGAAGCAAAAACCAACTGATAACTTTATTACAGGTTGCCAAACTTTTTTGGGCAAGCATCATTGGGCATTATTAATTTTCTACCACCCCACGCTTTGGCATTTTGGTTTCACCATTTGATTTGTTATTCACCATTAAGCTTGTAACTCTATATTTGCAGTATATTTTTGCATTTGTTTTCTTGACTTCCTGTTGTTCCACTGAATCAGAGTCACTCCATGTTGTCGAGGAACTAGCGGTTCTAGATGGACGGAGAAACGTGTCCATTTTTATTGCTTAACCCCTACGCTAGTGCAGCATCTCAGGATAGCGAAGAAGGCCGAAAAAATAACACGGCCACTCTTCATTTACAAGTGTCTTGTTTCAGTGTGACTCAAAATCTGTTTTTGTACTTAGAGCGATACTTAGAGACGAAGACTCGTAATATGAATTTGTAAAATAAATCAATAAACCCCAAGAGGAGGTTATGAGTTTCTCTCACGAGCCCATTTGTAAATCAAACGAACCCACAACCCGTAAAACCCTGGTTTACTATAAAAAACAACAACAACAACAACAACAACAAAAACAAAAAGCCAAATCATTCAATATCATATAAGAATGATAAATATCAAGTCATTTGTTGTTGTGGATTTTTTTTCTTTTCAGTTCGTGCTCCTGTGTGCACTTTGGAAGGTTCCGTGTAGAACCTTACAACAGAAAGGCGTCCAAGAAGAACCTTGGGAAAAAAACCCCAAACAAACAAACAAACAAACAAACAAACAATAACAACAACAGCTCTTGAGCACTTTTTAAAGAGTGTATCTGTGTTTGTGGGAAACCCAAACCCAGAATGCAAATTAGCAGGAGGCAGAGTCACTAATTGGACGCGTTATACATGTCACCACTAGGTGGCGGTGTTCTTGTGAGTGGAGGTATGGCAGGAGGGAAGGAGGGAAGGAAGGAGGGAAGGAAGGAGGGGGGAGGTCGGGCAGAGTTTGCAGTCTGGCCACTCACTCCACTAAACTCCACTCCAGCACTACATCACTAGTGCGTCGCTGATGTAGGAGCGCACTACTGAGGGGTGCTGGACTTTCTGAGATTTTTCATTGGCGGATGGAGTCCAAAAGCTCCAGTCAGGAAACGTGTCAGGTTTCAGGGAGCGGGTGGGGGAGTGACATTTCTTCAGGGGGAGAGAGAGAGAGAGAGAGAGAGAAAGAGAGAGAGTGGAAGAAGAAGGAGGAAAAAAGCCCTCAGCTTGACAAAAGCGCATGAGAAGAACGACTAAGGTCCTCGGAGACTAAGCGCTTTGGCGTTCAGTGACCAGCCTGAGCTGTGTGTCGGCTGCGTGTGTGTGTGGCTGTGTGCGTGTGCGGAATGCGTGTAGTGCGTGTAGTGCGTGGGTCCTGTGCGCGTGGGTGTACGAGGACGTCGAGACAGCCGCTTTTCACACGTTTTTAAAAAAGTACTTCTGGTCTGATTTGGAGGAGAGCAGATTTCGGATCATCGGCGAAATCCAGGAATTTGTGCAAGGACCTGAAGGACTCTAAGAGGAGAAAAGAGGGGGAAAAAACCGCATCATTCGTCTGTTTTTGTCTGTTTGTTTTCCAAAACTGTTTGGCCGGATAAATAATAATAATAGCTATAATAATAATAATAATAATCATAATAAAAACTCCTGAGGATTTTTTCTCCCAATGCTGGCAATGCTCTTCTCTGCAGAGGATCAGTGATTTCTTTGGCTGCGGGTTTAATTTATTGATTTATTTATTTATTTATTTTTGTGCTCCTGGGTTTTTTTTTTTGT
>CM040456.1:26505392-26572200 GCA_022758105.1 Pangasianodon gigas
TTTTTTTTTTTTTTTTTTTCGAGGCTCCACTTTTGGAGTGATGTGTTTGTCTTTTCTTCTCTTATTTTCTCTCCCACCGTCGGTTTAACTTTAATGACGTTCTGAGCCACGGACCACACACATACCTGCTAGCAGTTCATAGCTTGTTTGGGAGGAAAATAAACCGTGTTTGCTCTCAGAAGGGAGTGACTTCGAAACAAGAAACATTTTTCTTACCTTCCTTAAAACGGGATGTGGTTTGTCTGGGACCGAAGTCTAAAAGCTGTCCCACTTTTCTTTAACTTTTTAACTTTTTAAGTCTCGTTGATGAGCATGCAAAAAACCCTATACAAACAAAGAAAAAAATACAAATCTGACTTTTAGATTTGGTTTCGTATGGCTATGGCTGCACTGCATGTGTAGAATTGTTAACAAGAATTGCTGTCAGAGTTCATTCTTACCAACACGTCTTTCCCAGCAGGTGATTATAGGTGTGATTATAGCTGTTGTGCTGGTTAAGTCAATTCCCGGAGCTTTAATCACAATGTTAATTATAAGGAGGTCTGACAAAGTCATTTTAAAAAGCCCCCTCCTCCGCACCCAAGCCAGTCTAAATACTCTTTGCCCTTAGGGCTGTAAAATGTCAGGCGTCTTGAGCAAAAGGGTCGTCCTGCCTGATATTCTGTACATACGAAAGGCGTCTTAACTTTTAGTCAATTCTTCTCAATCGGGTTAAAGTCATTTGATAGCAAAGCTATCAATTATAATTTAATTACTAAACTTACTAGGCAGATTTGCACTTCGTCCGCCTCTCATATCATGGGAGAGTGTGGTGGGTCATATGATGGAAGATTAAGTGGCCAGAATGAAGTGTCATGTGCTGTGGAGGATTTTCCTGATAGTTTGAGCGCACAGCTCTCCTCCATCATGCACTCCCACAATCCTCAAGTAGTTTAGTGACCGGTAGAAAAAAAAAAACATTGTCGTTCAATTTAAAAGCTCTAACAGAAGTGAAAAGAAATGTCCAGTGTTGTTTTGATTGCATGAAAACGTAAAAAAATACTTATATAGTCTCATGTGAGTAGTAAAGTATCCTGTTACCAAACCACAGCCAAGTCACCTGCACACACACACACAGCATGGAAAGACAAACTTTTAGACTAGTAATAGATCTCTGGAGGACCGTGCCCACCCAGTGCTCACCCATGTCCTCTGGCGCTCCAGCAGATAATGTATTGGCGCTGCCTTCTTCAGGTATTCAGATCTGCTGCTACTTTGCATTTTCCACTGAGGGTGTAATAGTCGAGGCTCGTCTGAGCGGATTCACTTAAGCTGTGCGTCGGATCGCCTGCTGCACTCAAGCTGTTTCACCTCTTGCTAAACTCCAAATTATTTCCAAACATTGCTTTTTTTTCTTGCTGTCATTTTTTTCTCTCCGTGTTTTTTCCCCATTAAGATTTATGATGAATAATCCGAGTCATGTGTTAGTCGTTGGGAAGCAGGAGAAGAAGAGCCCAGTGTGGAAGTGTGGGAATATGAGAATTGCTAAAATGCACACATCTAACAAGGTCTGGAGTACATCAGGATCAAAGTTTCTCCCTTCTCGTCTTGGTGTCCTGCTTTTTTCTGATTGCATTACGCTGTTGCCAAACCAGAGCTGGAAAGTTTTGGTTTAAATCATCCTTTGGATTTGGCGATCAATTTATTACAAATGCAGTGACCAGAGTCGTTCTGTGACGCCTGGATGTCTTATTGGCTCAGACAGAGTAAGACAAAGTCAACCATGCTTTCATTTGGTTTAAATCCTGGGTTGGAAATCCTACCTACCTGCAGGTCTGTTTTTAACTCCTCCCCTCCACGGAACCTGAACGCTCCCGCTAAAATCTAGAAAGCTCAAAACCTGTAACATCATTGCACGGAGATGAGACACACGCGGTAAAGAGACACTCTGATCTTTATTTTTTATTGCTCCGGCTTTAACAGAAGAATCTAGAGCAGAAATTAAGATCATTATAACCCATTATTTTTAAAATGCCAGCACAAAAATATTGTTTATACTTAATTACCAGTTTATAATTTTTTTGCTATAATCTGTTTGCTCTCTGGTTTAGACCCGGAATCTTTTTTCCCAGGATGCTTTGTGGGAAAGTCAGTATGAACCATGTCACTGAGTTTGCATCTTTGCTTTACAAGCTTTTGGTTTGGACAAAATGTAAACTTTGTCCGATGGAAATCACTGATTTGAGTCAGAATGTTATGTGAGTTTAGGGTTAGGCTTCCTGCGTCTTAAGAGAAGAGGGATTGAGAAACCCTGAGTATCACATGAAATGGATTACAGTTGGAGTTTCTGTTGCAGGAACGTGGTGCCGTGTTAATCCCAAACACCATCTGATTATTACACTCGGCTGCTGCTATAAAAGTATCTGCTCACGCCTCTTTTTATGTGTACCTTCATGAATGTGAGGACACACTCTCCCACTAAACAAATGAAAATGCTGGACAGCTGCCATTTAAGTGCTCTTTGGTAGCTGTGGATGAGGACGTTAATTGCCAGTATTATTTTATGGTGTTGTCTGATGGTGCGTTGATCCTCGGTTTGAATTTGCAATTAGCGAGTTTACTATGCTGTGGACCTCTGTGTGTGACACCTGGCTCCAATAAATGTGCTGCTCGTATTTGCTGGGCACAACTGGCAGATGTTGTGGAGGCTGTGACCAGAAGTTGTAGGCGTTACTAAAGTGCAACATGGAGAGTTTTTCTAAATGTAGAAGAGTCCTGAAATGAAAAAAAAAAAAAAAACCCTGCAATTCTTCACATTTATTTGAATGCTATAGCACCTGATGTGATTATATAATTGAAATATATGCACAACATTCGTCTGGCTATATTTGGTGGGAAAATTGGGCAATGAGAGGTCTTCGAGGAGGCCTCAGATTATCGTCTGGAAGACGGTTGCCGTGGACACCCCCGAGAGATTTGTGCCCTTTGGCTGTGCTCGCATTGTCATGACGATAAAGCCGGCAAAAATTAGAATTTGAAAAGGCGTAGGAGATTAGAATAGAGAAGTTAGGGGGGAGAAAAGGTAGAGTCTTGCAATCTCAGTGGCCTGTTGGGAAAAGAAAGGCGAGAAAATGAGGAAGGAGGAGATGGAAAACAGGAACTGGAAGGGTGGGGGGTGGGGGGGAGTGTAACCGCACTCATAGATCGAAGGTTTACGATTTTGTTATCAGCGATGTGGGAATGAATTTCAGAAATACGGCATGAGGTGTTATCAGATTTCATCTCGGGTCTGCCTCAAATGTGTCGTATCTGTTCAATTCTCAATCATAAAGCATCCTAGTGAAGGAGGTTGGTGTGAGAATTGGATGACAAACCTTGTCATGATTTGGAGGAGGCTTAAATTACATGCTGCTACAGAGGTGCAAATCGGAAAAGAAGAAGTGGGAGCGCAAGCATCCATTACACCTGTTAGACTGATCAGTCGTGACTGCTGTTACGTTTTTTCTCTTGAAGTCTTGCTTCCCTGGAGGCTGTGGGATTTTCGCACAGTTCGGTTTTCATTGGCATCAAGCTAGAGTCTGTTTAAAGGTATTGACATTTCCTTGTGTTTTCCCATGAAGAACCAGAAAATCAGAGGATGGCAGGGGGTCCAGGCTGGGTGCAGGTCAGAGTCATGGGGTCACGAGGGCAGGGGTGAGAGGTGAGGGAAGGAGAAGAGGAGGTGTTGATGGCATAGAACAGATGCGGTGGTTTGAAAGCAGGAAACAGACATGGAAAAAGTTTGAAGAGAACGAAGTTCCACGTTTTTTTTTTTTTTTTGCTGACATTGTAATCGGTGGCTGGACTGAGAAGGCCCAGTGCCTGACTGCTTATTTTTTTATTTTTATTGTTAGTCTTTTATCAAAAGTGATCCCGATAAATAGGTTTCGTAAATGTTCTGACCACTTTGGAGAGCTCATCTCATCTGTATTGCTTTTCTGACTGTTTTCTGCCTTTCCCTTTTCAGTTGCACGCGACTATAAATGCTCAGGCATCACTTGCCCACTGCTCATACCTCCCTTTTACTTTGTAGACACTCAGCAACTGACATCTTACTATTTTTAAGCTCGACTTGCAATAAGATGCACATCTATGATGTTTTTCAGCCGTCCCGGTATTCGAATGGTCTTGTAGTAAGTCGACGTGACAGGGCTTGTGGAAGAGGTTTCGCCTCTCACCTGAAAGACTTCATGGCTAAATGTCTTCAAGATTATGCCACAAAGCGTGGCTCACTACTACTAGACTATTGTGCGCCAGGATAATGAGTCTCAGGTTGGAACAGACGACGTGTATCTGCACCACACTCTTTTTCCGATTAGCCTTTGATCGCACAATAGAAGGAAGCACACAGCGAATAACAGTTAACTAACCACTTGCCAAACACAGGCCTCCGGAAACATAAGGCGGTGAATACAGTTCCCATCAATCACCTGCCACATGACCGTGCAGTTTAAACAGCGACTTAAAAAAGGACTTAATTATTTCCGGAATGAAGGAAAGCAAGGGAAAGGGGGAGGGAGGGGCAAAAAAAAAGTAACAATAAAGCAACTGTACCTGTGTGGGGCAATGTGCCTGGAAGGTTTAGATCGTCACGCACACTCCCGGGCCCCCTTCGGTCCCGTGTGTGAAGTGATCTGGCTTTCCCCTTTTCTAAGAAGGCAGTTATGGCTCACATAATAGCACAGGAATGTGCTGCAGGAGAGGTGTGCAGGAAAGCCTGGGAGTGCCGCTACACCTTTAATTATTGCCTTCTCTCATCAACTAAAAACTATCTGGCAAGTTCGACCACGCTTTTTCTCCAGTACTGCTGCCTTTATTGTTGCTGCAGGTTTAACACCTCATTGAGAAATACATTTAGTGGTTCTGAGCTTTTTTTTTTTTAGCTACAATAAAGAACAGTTTTTCTTATTATGATTCTAATGAAATCTAATTAAAACAACCAAACTGATGCACGTGTGTCCTGCGTTTAAGCATCTTCCTGTGTTAACTGACCGCAAAGCACATATATTTGTGCAATTTCTTCTCATATCTTTTAAACATCTCTCCAAACACTTGGGAGATGAGTGCAGTACTGGAGTCTAATACTCAATACTCAACTGAGACTTAAGCTTTCAGCCTAGCTAGAATTGCATATGTGTGAAGGAGTGTAACACAGAATAGTGTCAAAATAGGAACATGAGAGTGTGTTTTTGTCTTTATCCTATATATAACTTGCCTTTTCTGCGTTCGCTTTCATTTCCCTCTGACGTCGCTTGCGTCTGTGAATGGAGAAAATGGCAATCCTGCGTTGCTTGAATGCTGCATTGTTTAATGCGTCATTAACAACTGTGATGGATAGCAGAACTGTTATAAGCTGTTATTACGTTTTATGTTTGTCTTATGCAGCCTGGAAATGAATAACAGATGGTGGAGGAGAATCTGATTTCCTGTAGTTCCATGGTTTTTGGGATAGACTCTACAAGCATAAATTGCACATAATTGGTCAAATGAATAAGCAGTATTGTGGACTTAATTTGGGGCCCAAGTAGAATTGACAGGAAAAAAAAAGAAAAGCAAGGACATTTGTAATTGTAGTGGAATAAATATGGAATGATTTCTCTCAAATCATTCATGCAAGTGCACTGCTTATCGCATAATCTTTCTCTTTATATATGACTCCATGCTTAAAAAATTCCTCTGTGGTTGTAGTTAAATGCAAGTGAAATAAGATTGTGATTTACTCAGTATAGGGCTGCAACAATTACTGTCATAGATATAAACTTTTCTGGAAATGAATGAGTATTTTCCTTTCTTTCTTGATTGCATGCCAAGAAGAGTCATTTCTTTAAGTAAAGGAAAAGGTTTTATACAGACAGACGATGCTGAACAATTTAAGTCTTATGAATTATGAAGTGTACAGTATATGTACACTTGAAGTATAGAAGATCTAACAGGACCTCCTGAATAGCGCAGTCTAGAACACATACATAAAAAGCTCGAATACTCTATTCAGAAGCAGAAGAAGATCATTTTCGATCATTTTAGGCAAAATGTATGCATGCATATATATATATACACATATATAATTTTGCAATTTTTACACTTTTGCAAAGATAAGTCCAGTGAGTTTCTTTTTGCTGCTGGATGTAGGATGGATGTAGGATGCTGGATGTAGGAAATTCTTTGGCAGAACAAAAGGTACCGCTTTTGAGACTATAATTGAAGCAGTATTTAGTTAATTGATGATCAGAAATTAGTTAGTTGCAGCCTCAGAGTCTTGTACTTGGGTACCAGATCCCATTTATTGGTGCCTTGATGGGTTTGCTTTTTTGCTTCTGTCTTTCACACAAGTCATTTCAGAGCCTTTGCTGGGTCATTATGGTGTTCTCTCTTTTTTTTTTTCAACTCATGCTTTCGCTTGTTTTCTCTCTTCTCTCACCCGGACTTTCCTTTTTCCTATGCACCCTGTCTCACCGCTTTCTTTTCTCTCGCTCGTCCCTTCCCTACCCTTGCTCTGCAGAGCCTCCCATCAATTCCGAGAGCTCAAAGGCCACCGTGTGCTCGGTGCACCCAGGAGACATTGTGAAGCTGAACTGCCCGCTGCCCGAGGCAGCTGCCATCGTGTGGACCAAAGACGGCACGTCGCTTATTCCGGACAACCGTACGCTCATTGAGCGCGAGCAGCTGCACATCCGCCATGCTGCACCGGCTGACTCGGGCCTGTACGCATGCCAGGCCACTGGCGCTAAGGCCACTGATGCGGTTTGCTTCATTGTTAATGTCACAGGTGAGACGCCACGACCGAAAGAGAACTCTAACCGCCCACCTACGAGCCCGATTCGGGAAATATTATTTAACAATGGCGACTTGATTTTTGTAGGATTCAGCTGAGCGTGTGTGTTTATCTTTTGGCTGGTCCAAACCCCCAGTTAGTGTCATTGAAGTGTCAAGATTTTGTCCTCAAAATCTTCAAACTTACGTAAAACATGCGTTGTTTGAAAGGCTGGCTTTAGCCACATTCTTGTTTTCGGAGTTTGATGTCGTTGTGTTGGATGTTGCTGGGTGCGAGTGTTGTAGTACTAAAAGGGTGGACTGGTTCGTTTAAAATGGGGAATGCTAGCATTACGGTTTGTTGTCTTTAGCTATGCTGTTGAAACAATTTCTGGGCTTTCCTCTCTAGACTAAACATTAAATGAATAATATAAATAGCATTCAAACACCTTTTCTGAAATTCAAGTAGCTTTTGCAGTAGTAGTTGGTTAGTAGTAACAACCATGCTAATGCTCACATTCCCAAATTGTTCCTTGATTTGTTAAGTAGCTGTAGTAGTATTGCATGCATGTAGAGCTGCAAAAGACCGAGTAAAAGCAGTAAGGTTACAGTTTTGCCGGTGCTCTTGCAGATACCATCTCATCCGGTGACGATCAGGACGACGCTGAGCGATCGGATGATGTCGGGGCAGACACCGAACAGATGCGTGAGTATCTGAAAATCCGCGTGGGGCTTTCACTCAGCACTGGTGTTCAGAATGTCATTTGAAAAGGTATTAGTGTTGGGGCAGGGGTGTCTCAGTGGTTCCTTGTGACTGAAAGGTTGTGAGGAAGTTCAAATCCCAGAAATGCCTTAAGCAAGGCCTCAAACCTTCAACTGCTCTAGGAGTGCTGCACAGTGTCTTATCTCAGCATCATTCCATGTTGGGATATTACAGAAAAACTGTTACACTCCTGTGGATAAACAAAATGAATAACATGTCTGTGCATAATCTAAATTGTTATACAGTATATTTTCCATTTTCCTTTCTTTTTCGTCTGCACTATATTCAGTCAGAGCAGAACAGCTCTCTGGTTATTATCCGTGAGGTATTTTGTGTTGTCTTTGTCACAAACCCTTCACTTTTTTCACCTCAAAGCGTGGTGGGTCTGTTGATAGAAGAGCATTTCAGTGGGGTTGCTTGTCATGCAATTGTCACCAAGCTTTTTAGACTTGTAGTAGAGCTCTGTGCAGTGTCAGCTCAGACACATTCCTGGCATTGCTCTGGTGTTCTTTTCTTCTTTCTCTCACTCTTTTTCGCTCAGGTAGCTTGGCCGAGAGGCGCCCGTCAGCCAGACTTGTCCAATATGGAAACCACCTGTCTGGTCTGTGTTATTTACCTGAAGAGAGACGTGGTTTGAATCAGGTTCAGCTAAAAGAGTGCATATATAAAGTAACAAGCCGGTGTGGTCTGCTTTGACATTTATCATATAAGGGATAGAAAGCAGGAGAAGTAAAAAAAAAACAACTATTAGATCTATTAGAATTTTGTGGTCAAAATGCTGAAGTGTGTAAATGTTAAATGTGAGGCTGAAAAAGCAAGGAGGGGATATTGATTGAGGTTGGGACAGAATCTAACATTTTTTTTCCAGAACAGTTTGTTTTAAAAAAATGAAGCAGAATCTGTTCTGGCACTTCATGTAGATTTGGCCAATTTAGTCTTTCACGAATTTAAAATTGTGTGTTAAAAAGGGGAGTGGGGTAGAGGAGAGAAGGAATGAAGCCATAAGCTTTTTAACTAGCACGCTCTGGTTTGGATCAGGACCAGTACTTGTCTGTGCGCACTGTGTTGTTCTGGCCTTTGGCGGGGGATAGAGGTGGTAGTGGGGGGGATTGCATGAGGACGGGGGGAAGTTTGGCGGTGTTTAACAGTGTGCTCGAGGCAGTTTTGGGCTCAATGGTTTGGAACTGTGCCTAGCCGAACCACTAAGAACTCTTTCTTTGCAGAGAGGGCCTCAGCAACACCACACTAGCATATCTTCTTCCTCTTTCAACAACATGCTTCGTTTTGTGTTTGACCACTTTGTATATATTGGAGCAGACAACCCTAGGCAAAAACGTTTTTGCAGACTTTTCTGGTTTCTCTTCTTATTAAGAGAGAGTAGTGGTGCTGAGATCTGTGAGGTCTCCTAGACGTTTGTCTTTGTTGACTTTTTAAATCTGTTGGCCGGCAAGTTGGTGATCATCCTACTGCTTGGGTGCTCTCACAATGTCATATGATAACAAATAATAATAATGCAGTAACGCAGTATGCAGTAATGCAGGAACAAGTATCAATATGATACTGGTAACTTTTATTGATTTGTTCATATGTCATATGTAAAGAACAAGCCACAGTGCTGGATTAGTGGGTGGGTGTAGAAGGTTTCTTTGGGGTTTGGGAGGGCTTTGAAATGTGGCATGTCCGGGCAGGGGCCATGGGAACGCAGCCCTGCCACCCGTCTTGCCCAAGGGTCCTCCTGTTCAACCTGTTCATCTTTGACCACTGTGCAATGAGAACCAAACCATTACAAGCTCTCAAGGAACATGCTGACAGAAAGATACCAGGTGTCCTGTTGGTCTGGCAGGTCAGGGAGGTCAAAGGGATAGAGGAAAAAAGAGAAAGAAAGGGAGAATCCTGCAGAGTTGATGAGACCCAGAGGAAGGATGTAAAAATGTGATTGCATGTGGAGAGGAGAAAGATCGCTTTATCGTCAGAGAGAGTGAGAGTGAAGGGAAACCAATTGGCATGCCTTCACGCTATAAGGAAGACCTCTGTTTACATGTTTGGCATCAAGTTATGCTGGAACTTTCCGGTTCACACACACCAGAATTTACCCAAGATCAACCATATATGGAGAAATGTAGTAATTAGGACCATTCCATATGAGGCAAGATTGCTGCTGTGTAATAGTGCAATTATTCATGTTTTAAGCTTAATGGTTTGAGAAACATTTCGCTGCTCTGAATTTCCCTATTGCATTTTATGTTCTTTTGAGAGGAAAACTGTTCTTGTGTTCTTGAGAGAATATGAGTCCACAGGAGGGAAAAAAAAGGTGACTAAAGTGAATCCAGAATTTTAAAGCAGAAGCGAGGAATACGTGAAGTTTATTCCAGTGTTTGGTTTCAAGTGCTGACGGGGTCCCTGAAAGGAATGTGGACACAGAATTTCATCAAAACCACATGTCCTTCCAAAATGTTCCCTGTTAGTCCCAACTAACCACCTCATGATCCTCCACTCATGCTCAGCACAGGAGCTACATTCCTAATGAGTTGAAAAAGAAAACGTTTAGCCCAAGCAAAGGAAATCGAACTGGATGGTCCCATTCTTCTTGGCAAGCCTTCCTTTCTTAAACCCTCCACCTCCTCAGGGTATTTTTTTTCTCTTCTTTCTCTGAATATTGTGTTCTAGAAGGAAAGCAAATATGGTTTTATTTAAGCCGTTTGGTGTGAATTGCACGGTGACGCTGGCTACAAAGGGCCTTGTTGTTAAGCTGATCCGGGAGTGTGAATAACAATTTGGATTTGCCTTCTTGTCCCCCTTGGCTTTGGCCTCTGCTCTCCAGTGTTTCTGCTGAGCTTGTAGGAACAAACAAAATGACGCTCAGTGTGTTTATGTGTCTTTCATCAGCTGTTGAGTATGCTGGCATGCTCAGAGATCATTTGCAAAGTCACATTTCATATGGAATTATCTGAATGTTATTAAATGAACAGTTCAGACATGTACTCAAAAGTTAGGTTGAAAGTAGAAATTATGTTTGTACTGAAATATTCACGATAAGCTGGATGTAGGGCTCACAAGGCTGCCACCGTACTGTATTTTATGAAATGAGTGATATTAGCATGTACACCGCTACAAAGATTGGCCATAGTTGTGTGATTATGTAACACAATGTCTAAAATGCATAGTAGCTGAAACCTAAATTGTTATGCAGTGTGGAAGAACTGAAAACCTGAAAGACCTTTGGTGTTACAATGGATGTCTACATAAACGCATCATTTTCTTAATGATTTCTCAAGTGAGCAACGCTAGCGAGTGAGTGTAACCCCTCCTTTTTTTGCCTTTAGGGGCACCACGATGGACCTCGCCAGAAAAGATGGAGAAAAAGCTCCACGCTGTACCAGCAGCCAACACAGTGAAGTTCCGATGTGCAGCGGTGGGAAACCCAACCCCGACGCTACACTGGCTCAAAAACGGCAGACCGTTCCGGCCAGAAGACCGCATGGGTGGCTATAGGGTAATACTAATACTTACAGTATATCAATGCTACTACTACTACTAACGACAAACAACAACAACAACAGCATCAACAGCAACAGCATTAACCACAATACTAATAATGGTTTAATTTCTGTCACTATTCCAAAGCACAAGCACGCATCACTTCACAAACATAATTCCAAATGTTGGAGAAAGAGACGAGGTGAAATCAGCGTTGATAAGAAATCAGTGTTGAAATGCTAGTAAGGCAGTTTGTTTCCATTTCATTAAAGTTCTGACTAAACAATCCTCTGAATGTACCCAAGGTGAGGTCACTGGTATTAACAAACTGTCAAAAGCACTGTTCTGGTGTGTGGCCCTGACTCGACCCTTTGGTTAATGTTTAATAGATCTAACTGAACTTTTTGTTAGCTAGTGTTCCTCAACCAGTGATCATTTGTGCTTGCTGGACTAGGATGCAGAGATTTTGTTCTAAAATTGCCATATCTCTATAGCGTTAGAAACAAAACACCAACACGCACTAAACAGCTTAATATCAGAGAATAGATTCTCTAATGTACAAACGTTTCACATATGAATGATTAATTTCAGAATGTGTTATGGTAAAGTCAAATTTGATTATTGTTAATGCATCATACTGAAACTTCACAGCACTTTGCAATCGAAGAAAGCTTAAATACGACTTAGATTTTACTTATTCGTCTTTGAAACAGCTGACATTTCTCGTCATGGAAAACCCAAATAGCGTGAGATGGTGTTGTTCCTTTTTAGCAAGACTTTGATGCTCCTTTAGCTAAACCACACAAATACCTCCCACATGACAAGCTGTGTTTTGATTGGGCACTGAGCAAGAGGTGGTATTTTATCTGTATTTTAACAAACATTTTTTCAAACAAATCCCGTGGTGAACATGGAGAGAAAATCTTTTTAATAATCAAGAAAATTCTTTTCCTGGATGCGCAGTCCTTGAAAGGAGAGGCTATACTTTAGCAAAGATTATGGTACTGAAAGCGGGAGCAGGAAAGAGCGAACGGGATGCAGGTTGGATTTAGAGCGTGATCTACAGTCACGAGAGTTGCATTCCTAAGGTGGGGGTTCATGCTCTGAGCTGCCTGTCAGCGCGCCGCTATTGCTTTTCCCATGATGCTCTTGGCTGGAAAGCTCACCTCACTAGCAGGCTTGGAGAGAAGTCTTGCCCCCCCCCCCCGACAATCCATTAATTTGCCTCCTCCTGCAGTTTCATTAATACTGTTAGGAACATTTATTTTTCATGGAATACTAGTTGAAACGTATTGTAGGTTTGGTCTATAAAACAAGCGCTTGTTTTAAAACCCTTTATGACTGTCATTAAGATTCCAGTACTGGGAGAATGGAATTAATACTGAATAAATAATGAGTGCATACCACTAGAGTACGGAGATAGTATTCTATAGAATGAGTTCAGGGAACGGGTACTGGCTGAGCACCCTGAGTACAAGAGAAATGAATACTAAGTAGGGCCTTTCGCACCACGGGAACCTTTTCATAGTACCTGAACTAATTGTGGAACTACCCACTTTTGGGCGTTTTCGCACCTCCGGAACTGGGTGCGATTTTAGTACCGGACTGCCTTTTTCGAGAACCAAATTAGCTCCTACTCTGGAGCAGGGTCTAACCAGCACAGCTGGTACTATCCGTGACGTAAGTAGACGTTAATTGGCCAAACGCATACGAAAATGCCCTCACCCGCCATGATTTAAAACGCCATGTAAACATACTGTAGTGTCCACTTATTTCGCAAGTATGGAGAACAGCGATAGACGGACGCGAGACACAACAAAAACACAGCTCTGATCACAGCGTCGTCCATCCTCCGTTTGTTTTCGTTGTTCTTCTTTGTTTCCGTTGTTGAACGCCGCACACAAATGACGTCGCTGTCGACCGGCTTACGTCACTTCCTAGTGCCCACTGTCGGTGCCAATGCGACCCTTTAAACGGTACTGGGAAATAGTTCGCACAAAATCGCCCAGTACTTTAGTACTGTAAATTTAGTTCTGGAACTGAAGCGGTGCGAAAGGCCCTAGTGAGTACTGAATAAGTACTAAGTGGATATGGGGAGAGAATGAAAATAGTATTGAATTACTGAGCAAGTGTGCAATTAGTATAATAGGAGTACTGAGGCAGTATGAAGTTAGTACTGGTTGCAAGTAGTGATTAGACAATAGTGAGTACCCAGTACTGATTTTTTTCTTCTTGCGCAGGTCCGACACCAGCACTGGACTTTGATCATGGAGAGTGTGGTTCCTTCTGATAAAGGCAACTACACCTGCGTGGTGGAGAACAAATATGGCTCGATCAACCACACCTATACCCTGGATGTAGTTGGTGAGTACACGTGTGTATGAGTGTTCCTCTTTCTGAGGTTTATTATACAGGTGCACATGGCTTGAGTGTGTGTGTGTGTCAGTGTGGGTCAGGCAGGTGCAGGTGGACTGCATCTCAGAGGAGGGAATGTTGGTACGTTGATGCCAACTGCTAAATAAGGAGGTTGAGAAATGAAGACTCAGACATGGGCAGGTGTAGCAGTGAAATGTGTGTGTGTGTTTGTGTGTGTGTGTGTGTCAGTGAGTGTGTGCTTTTGAAAGGGCAAATTGTTGGCCTTAAGATAAAACAATTCCTGTACTTACGGGAAAACTCTACCCTGAAAGACATTAATGTTTTATATTGAAATATTTGTGATGTGTTGGTGATTCTGGTGCAGATTTGTTGGTTGGTGCAGTGCTTTTTTATTATTGCTCTGAGAAGTTAGCAGTTGTCTGTTGTACTAACATCACAGCGAGACATTTCTAGCGGAGTTACAATGTTTAATAGGAGTCTAACAATCTCAAACATAAGGGATAACATTCAGGATTCACTGATAGCTTCTAAAACAAAAGAGCAAGAGTTTCTTTCTTCACGCACCATTTTCCAGTGATGTTCAAGGTCATATGAATGAGAAATCCACTGCAGAAGTAGTTAAGATAGCAAACATTGGACTCAATGTCGAGAATGCTGTATACTCAATCCACGAGAAGACAATCATGATGCTGGAATTAGCATGAAAATGATGGAAATGTATCTCCTTGAGCAGGTAGTTGAATGGCATTGTGGGTAATATAGGAAACCAATTATTAACCAATATGAAAATAGACCAATATATTGATGAAAGAATTGTAACTAACTA
This sequence comes from Pangasianodon gigas, assembly GCA_022758105.1. Taxonomy (NCBI): domain Eukaryota; kingdom Metazoa; phylum Chordata; class Actinopteri; order Siluriformes; family Pangasiidae; genus Pangasianodon; species Pangasianodon gigas. Next base: position 26,519,603 of record CM040456.1, read on the forward strand.
AAAAAGTCAAGTCAGAGTTTCATGACAAAATCAAACCTAGACATCTCTGAAGATCACATGTTGATTATGAAGGTTTATATGCAAGTTTATCAGGGTGGATTTATCCTTTAGGATACACTGTGGGCAGGACTGATATCATCTTCATATTTACAAAGACATCATTTACTTCATGTTTAAAATCTGTGCATTTTACATTGAACATGAAAAGATATTTGAAGTAATTTCCCACTTTTTGTAAAAAGATTTAAATGGGTCATTTTGACCCAGACAAAACTGAAGGGTTAAACAAGCTGAGCGAAGAATTTCGAGTATGTTTGAGGTCTAGCCTCTATTTTTCCAAGACCTCCAGAGTGTTTTTATAGAGCAGTATCCATACTAGTACCATATACTGGCAGTCTAAAGTTGAGACAAATAAACCGTCCCTATTCAGGGCCCTGCACTTGGAGACGTAAAAGCAGCCTTTCAAATTGCATTGCCGCTGTTTTACTGACCAACCGTAAACCTGTTTTTTTTGACCGAGCTCCAGCTTGTCCTCCTAACATGTCGAGAGAAAGAGGGACAGCGAGGAAAGCAGTACACGCTTTATTCTGTGAGTGAGTGACCGGGGGAGTCTATGGAAGAGACAGAATGAGGCAGAGGTCAGAAAACGGCCCACTGTTAATTCCCCAGTGTTCACTTAAATTTCAAGGGCTTACTTGAATTTAAATCCATTTATAAGTACAGTAGGAGTTGGTTAGACCCTGATAAAGTTGAACTCCCTGGCGACTTTACTGTGCATCATTAATAAAAGAAGAAAGACAGAGAGAAGTAGAGACAGAGAGAGTGTGTTTGGTGGAATTTGAGTCGTAGCTAGTGATGTAAGAGCCTGAACTGGCTGAAACATCAAAGCCAGACTGAGTCCAAAGTACTGGAGCTTCTCAAAGGTAACCAAAGCAGGCTAATTATATCTGTTTATAGTGGCCTTCTGCCAGAGCACAAGCTCACTGCATCATCCCCTATAAGCAATCCCACATACTGTATGTATATTCCCTCTCTATACGTAAAGGTCCAAGAGTCTGACCTCACTACCGCTAACTGTAAGAGCAAAATTGGCCATGCTATCTAGGTGGGAGGGATGGCATACTCTTTCCCTAGTCTCCAGACCAAAACCAACCAATCATGGGTGTTTATGAGCTCAGGTATGCGGAAGAAGGTAGATAGTGCTTTTTTCTGAGTAGCTGGCTTCATGTGTTTTGGAGCGAGCATGTGCTAGCATTCACAGTCCTCTGTTGGTAGCTGTTGTGTGATTTAGCTAGTGGGGTGGGAATTGGTGAATTACCAAAAATCGGCGAAAATGGGTTTAGGAAATATTTAAAATATGTGGCATCTCAGTAATTGTAATGAGTTCATTTTTTGTATTAGTCTCTTATAAATAATGAAATACAGTTCTAGGTAGTGCGCTTTGAACCTTGGGTTTTATCTGTCCACCTAAGATTCATCATAATCTATAGACCAGTGCCTAGCAGTACCCAGTGAGCAAGACTTATGCTTTATGTGCCATTCACTTCATCTGCCCTGTCCCTCACAAGCTCTGGTCCAATGACGCTGACCGCTTTCCAACCCTGCCCAGGCACTTTGGGCCAACTTAGTGGGTTAAGCAAAGTTCAGTGGTCTCGCTTGGACACACTGGGCCGGCCTGCGCATGCATGAATAATGACATAATTGATAGATGGTGATCTGTGTGTGAGTGGGTACTTGGTAAAATGGCCCAGTGGCTTTTTTTTTTAAATTGGCTTTAAGGTTAAGTTTTTAGAGCAGTCAATTTTGTCTGAAAAGTGTGGTGAGAAGGATTTGCATGGAGTGTGTTTCCTTAGCTGATTTTACAGATAGTCTATTGTGCTGAGGCCCAACAGATTATTGGGAAGCACTGTGCACTGATTATTTTTACCACTGTGGAGCTGTGGTCAAGGCTGTGTAGGTGCTAGAGAAAATGGTTCGGTTTCAGGATTTGTCTGCTGCAGACACATACACCAGGCTTTTTTGCACAGCTAATGCACATTCACCACTTCCATTTTCAGTGCCTAGGGTGGAGCATCAAATTCCACTGTGCACTGGCACAGACTAAAGACTTTCTCTACTTATTTACAGTCAAAGATGTAATTAGTGTGTGAGAGAGACTGTGTGTCGGTATTTGTGAACCAAAGAGAGAAGGATTTGTGAGAACGATGGTATTTCTTTCTAGTCTACTAGTGACCATAAAAATAACCAGTATAAAAAAGGCACGTTGGTTACATTCCAGCCTGTTGTGCAGGTCAGATTCGCTTCTTGTCAAGTGAAAAAGGGCAGACAGAGTCTGAAACACCAACAGATGAGCGATAAAAAAGTGTGCTGGGCCCCCCACATTTTCCCCCCCTCATTCTCTGTTTAACCTCATCCTTCTTTTCACTCCCCATCTGCTGAGAGCCCTTTAGCCTTTTCCTTCTCTGACCCCATCCCCCTCTTTTCTCTGCTTCTTTCCCTCTCTTTTTACACTCTTTTGTTGGCTTTTCTTCTGTCTCCACTGGTTCTTTACAATGCTCAATTCCAGTATCATCCCCCAAACACATACGCCATCAGTAACCCTCCACCCATGCTGCAGTGACGTATTAATGCTCTCTGGCCGGGCGTTTACCCTGTTCAGGAAGGTTTCAGGAAAATGGAGGGAAGTCAGGAAGAAGAGCTACGTAGAAGCTATCCAAAATCTTCTCAAGGTTGTAGATGTTATTCAAACCAGGGTTTAAAAAAATTGCACTCAATTACAGACTGCAGAAAATGTTAAGTGCTTTATGAGCAGTGTGGCAAAGAGGCTCAATTGAGAGTGAATGCACTTGAGCTCCACCTTAGAGATTTTCTCCAACTGCCATGTGGATGCCACACGACAAGACAGTCCTACACACACTCAAACACACACACACAATGCAGCTTCAAAGTTCTTTTTCTTTTCCTCTCTGGGTGCTGCTTTTTGTTTTGCCCTTATCGCCAGAGATAAAGTCCTGGCTTTTTTGTTTTGTGCGAAAGAATCTTAACAGCGTGCTGATAGCAGCGCAGGACCGGTGCCAGGAACTGCTCTGAGCCATGGAACATTTATTCACACCTTCATGCAATGGGTGTATTACACAACTGCAGTTTCTAATAGACTGGTGCATAAATTAGGATTATTGAAGTGGCTAAGGTTATGTATTGTTAACGTTAATGAAAAATGAATGGAAAAAATTGAGCATTATCAATAATACCCCCATTCCTGCGTTTCTGTCAGAACGTTCACCACACCGGCCCATTCTCCAGGCGGGTCTGCCAGCCAACGCCACGGTGCATGTTGGAGAGGAGGCTCGCTTCGTGTGTAAGGTGTACAGCGACGCCCAGCCACACATCCAGTGGCTACATCACATCATGAAGAACGGCAGCCGCTACGCTCCCAACGGAGACCCTTACGTTCGAGTCCTCAAGGTACGTCCTGTTACCTTATCATAGCTTGGATTTGGTGCAGAAAGCATTGCAATGGATGCCTTGTGGTTGATCAAATGTATTCCAAAATATTTTTTTCATCGTCCTCAATCATTGGATTTTTTTTCTGATTAAAAAAAAACATTTTCACCTTTTCATTGAAGGTATAACTTTTTGCTAAAGGTATGGCCTGGTCATTATAGTGTCACCTATTTTCAGTGTATTTTTCGAGGTTTGCGATTCCAACAAGGCTTTGTTTTTTTCTCATTTGATGGTACTTTAACTACATTATTATATAAACAGGTAGCTACAAAAACATTTTTTGTTCTGGTGGTGGGAACTCCTTCCTTCTTTCCCCATATCCACACGTATTATTAAAGAAAAAGAGCAAAAGGTTTTAACAGGCTGCTGTATTTGTTTTTTTTTGCCCCGTGCTACTGCCACTTTGGCCTTTCATGGTACCCACTAGAGCTCAGGCATAAACAGCACCGACGTGGAGGTGCTCACCCTCCACAACGTATCGCTGGAAGATGCGGGTGAATACACGTGCCATGTCTCCAATTACATTGGGCGGGTCAACCAGTCAGGTTGGCTCACTGTCTTACCAGGTAAAAAGAACAGCCTTGGCAAACTTTATCCTCCTTATCGACCTCCCCTTTTGGTGTTTTGGGTTGGTTTTTTTTGGTCTCCTCGTGGTGCGTGGTGATCCTGGGACCTTTCCTGGAGCATTTCAGTGTGTTTTGTGTTATTTTTGGGCAGGGTGATCCTAACTGTCCTACAAGAGGCCATGGAAACAAGATTCTCTCTTCATCCTACTTCTCAATTTTCTGTTTTCGTTGCTATTTTCTATTCCTCTGTTCTTACCTTCCTTCTTCCATCACATCCTACTTTTCATATCCTTCAGTTTCTCCTGCTCCTTTTTCTTCTGCTCTCTTGGTTAGATCTTAGCTTGTTCTCCATGGTTCTCCTTGTTGGCTGCATGTTTTCTGAAGGATTGGTGAGCCACTTGTTTATTGTTGGACCATCTTCTTCCACCCCTACCCCTTCTTCTTTCTGGACAAAGGGTAACCTTTTTTGTGGTGCATCTTTTGAGTATATCCCTCTCTAACTCAAGGTTCATCTACGACAATGATCATGAGTAGATGATTTTTTTTTTTTTTGCAGCAAGTACCATTTCCCAGTTCTGCTCTTCTCTTGGTATTTTGGGTTTCATTTGTTTCATTCCTTCTCTCCTTTCTCCTCCTCTTTTCCTTGATCACACCCCTCCCTCTTCATTGTTTCCCCTCTCCTTGGCTTCCTCTTGGTTCCTCTGTCCTGCCTCCTTCTTCTCCCTCTCTCAGACGGCAGGTGTAAACACCACGGATAAAGAGATTGAGGTCCTCTTCCTGCCCAACGTTACTTTCGAGGATGCTGGTGAATATACGTGCTTGGCGGGTAACTCTATTGGGATCTCCTATCACTCTGCTTGGTTGACGGTTCTTCCAGGTATACACTACTCTACAACAGCTTCTCCATGTGTCCCTTCTCACGTTGTTGCATTGTATATGAAAGAAATTTTGGAGGAGAAGCGTGGGAGACACTTGTGACTAAATGAGGTCAAATTTAAGCTCTTGATCTTGGGCATGATCTTACTACTACAAGAAAAATGATTAATTGATGATTATTGTACAGTCCAGATGAGTGACTCCCTCTCTCTCCATCCATCTGTCTTCATCTCTTACTACCTTTCCGGTTGCATGCTTTACCTGTGTGTATCAAAATGCATGTGTGTCACACTCCAATGACGTTTTCCTCAGGCTCTGATAATTGCTGTATAATTTGGAAAATCCAATGTCTGAATCTGAAAACACTAATTCCTTTCTCAGTCTTCCTGAGAAAGTTAATTATTAGAGCCAATTTATCTTCTTAAGTGTGTATTGTGCATTGAATGTGTTTCTTGTGTTGCATTATACAGGCTTATGATGTGGGCTTATACAGTATGTGTGTCAGTGTGTCTAGTGCTTGGTCAAGATATCTTGGCCATAAACAGCCATGCTGTAGGAAGCAGGAACTCTTTACACAGTGGGAAAGAGTGCAGGATGTGTGTTGTTGAGATTAAGATGGAGCAAAACGCACAATAAGCTTCCTGGTTCTGTTACTCAATCTGATTCCATAACTGTCTCTTCTTGATTCCTGCTCTGACTCTGACACTGATTCAGCCGAGAAGAGCATTCCAGAGCCTGAATATCCTCCGGACTACATAGAGATTGCCATCTACTGCATTGGCGTGTTCCTTATCGCCTGCATGGTGGTGATCGTAGTCGTCTGCAGAATGCGGACGTCCATCAAGAAGCCTGATTTCGGGGGCCAACCTGCTGTACACAAGCTCACCAAACAGATCCCACTGCGCCGCCAGGTAACAGAAAGTAGATAAAGAGTTCCAGAACCCCTAATACACACCAACACTCACGCACATGAACATATTTTTTTGCAAAAAAAAAATTAGAGATCCAGTTTTGAGGAGGTGATTTTGGGTATTTGAGCGTTAGAAGTTACATGTACACTCTAATTGTTGTCTGTCATTAAGAGTAATTTAAATGTAAAAGTTTAAATTGGGATTAAGATTGGCATTCCCAATGTAGGATCCAGCATAGAACTTTTGAAAAACTGGTAAGGAAATTGCATTAGGAAATGGCATGAACCTGTACTTTTCAGTCATTTGTACATGATTGAAAGTTTGTAAATTAATTAAGCTTCATTTGACTTGGACAAATGAAATGACATCAGCTTCCCTTGGTGAAGACTTCCAGCGTGTATGGTGGGTAAAGGTAAGGTATTTCCCTAACATGGACCTTAGAACAGTGCTGCATTGGCCGACATTGAAAGCGTAATTGTTAATTAAGAAAGTTAAACAACAACCTTTTAGATGCACACTTAGATATGTAGGCTTCTCTATTACTACTAATACTAATACTAATAATAATAATCAGATTGATTAGAGTATTTGTGCATGCATCCTTTCAGCAGTATTACCAGAAACCATTAAATAATAGTGATAAGTCACTCAAACACACACAGAGACACTTAGATGGGGGTTCTTCGTGTTTAGTTGTTGCCCAAAGCTCAGGTGATCAGCCATTTCTTTTTCTCCCTGCAGGTTTCAGCTGACTCGAGCTCCTCGATGAGCTCCAGCACGCCGCTGGTGAGAATCACGACACGCAGAAGCTCCGAGCATGAGCACATCATCCCTGAGTATGAGCTCCCCGAAGATCCTCGCTGGGAATTTTCCAGAGACAAGTGAGCAGTCTGTGCCTGTGTATTAGTCTAGCATGAGCCTGTTGGCTTTTTGTAATGAAATATTACTCCATGCTTATGTACATACAGTATATTCACATCGTATTGCAGAACAGCAGAATACTTTACAGTACTTGAAAAACATCAAGCAGGTTGCTAAGCAAACATTGAGTCAGATTGAGGCAAGCTGTTGGCGTGATCGGCAACTTTATACAAGTTACGCCATTATCGTACTACCTCATTACATTGTCTAGCCCTCATTATGCCTAATGATTTAAGTTGAGTAATGTTGCTGTAAAGAACAATTAATCATTCAGGATACAATTCAAGTCTTTTTCTGTTATCGCCCCATTATTCTTTGACTGACCTGTGTTTTTTTTCTCCTGCTCGGCTTATAGATATCACGTACTGCTTTGTCTCTCCTGTTGATTAGCTTTGATTAGCCATAGAGAAATGTGTAGCTCATGCCAGTCTTGATCTGCGCAATTAGATTAGTAGCTGTATGAAAAAGCAGCTGGAAGCTCAGTTGTCAGTGAATGGGGAGGAAAACAAGAGCGTAACATTTTTTTCAACTCGGTCTTGCAGCCAAGTCTTTATTTAGCGAGGTGATGGAGGGAAAAACAGGCCAGTAAAAAGTATTTTGTCACTACACGGTGTGATTAATAAGGTGTTTAGCTCTCAGTGGACAGCAAGCATGCACTCTGACTGTGTAGAGCCATGAGGAACACTTTCTTTCCTTTGTGCTCTCCAAGTGAAGGGGAAACCCCTTTATGTAAGTTTGAACACTAATCCTGCTCAAAGCCAGTTTTTTTTCCCCAAAGACTATTGCCGAGATTCTATGAAAGTTTCAAATGAACTTTTTCTTTTTTATGTTTATTTTGATCTGTGATCATCCCACTCTACGTAAAATACGTTATATGAAGTCTTTGTGTTTCTCTCAGGCTCGTCGTGCCAGCGTGGAATGTTAACATTTAGCATGGTGGAAAAAACATAACATCGATTATCTGGAAAACATAACATTGATTATCTGTGGCAGACTCAGGCCAGACACAGGCGGCCTTTGAGAGGCACAGAAGGGCGATTGTGTTACACAGTGTTTACACAAGGAGGCGGGGGCGGAGCAAGCACCTGTCAATCAAAACTCGACCCAAAGGGCTCAGGGTGTGGGGGTGGAGGGGTGTGAGGTCGTAAAGTCACGGTGACGGCAGTGAGATTGAAATGGACTTGTTAAGTCTTGGGTCTGGGGGTCTTTTTTAAATCTTTGCTTATCAAATACTCCCAACAAGATAAACTAAAAGATCAAATATAACGTTATGCTCTGGGAGAACATTCAGATCTCCACAGGTGCGTTGTCGCTCACCCTGGAGAGCTGTAATGTGATATTTCTCAGGCTCGCTCTCCGCTTTCCTTGTGGCTAATATCAAATATATGCTTTGCCGCCGATGACAAAGGGCACCCACTTAACATGTCTGAATTGGGTAAACACTACTACAGTGCAATAGTACTGCACAAACACACACACAGAAACTGTTATCTTGTTATCGTCGCCATTGCTGCCGGTTCCAGTTTAGCCTTTTAAATTTGATTCCAGTAGGCCAGAGGGAAAAATAAGTGCTTTGATTCATTCATCTCTCCGAGTACTCTTTTACTGTGTTGTGATAAAACTATAAATGCATTTACTTAGCTGAAGCTCCATGCAGGAATCTTGCAGCTCTAAATTGGCTCAACCAAATCATCCATAACCCTTTTTCCTGCTCTTTCCTGCAGGCTGACGCTGGGCAAGCCTCTTGGTGAAGGCTGTTTCGGCCAGGTGGTGATGGCAGAAGCGCTGGGCATTGATAAGGACAAACCCAAAGAAGCCGTTACTGTAGCAGTCAAGATGTTAAAAGGTAAGTGCAAACGGTGACTATAACCTAATATGAGCATGAGAACCTCATATGTTGTAGGAAAGTCAAAGTGAGTGGAGCTTTATTAGTTCACGTGTTTATTGGCTCTTCAGAAGTCTTCAGATTTGGGGGTGGGGCTTTGGAGTGACACAACAGAAAAGCATCGGGAGATAAAATCCTATTAATGCCACAGGGAGCAAAGTTGGCCATGATGTCTGGGTGGGAGGGGTGGCGTTACTGTTCCCCTGTCAGTCACAGTGACGATAGCCAATTGTAGGGGTCTGAGAGCTCATGTATGCGGAAGAGGGTAGATAGTGATTTCCTCAGAGTGTGTTACGCAGCATGAGCAGCAGTTCAAAAAGATGCATATGGCTGGATTCACGTGTCTCAGAGGAAACACGTGCTTGCCCTACCCTCTCCAGTTTGTAGCTGTTGTATGATGGGGAGAACTGGCTGGTGGGTGGGAATTGGCAAATGACTAAATCGTGGAGAAAATGTAGGAAAAAAGGTCTTCAGTTTTACAACGTGAGTCGACTTACCTTGACTTAGTACTGCTAGACTTTTTAAAAATGATCTGGATGACAGAAAACCTTCATACACACTTTTTGCACTTTTTCTCCACGTTTTCTGATTTCTGATCTTGATTTCGGTTAGAGACGTCTGCCAAAAATTCATAAGCATGTGGGCATAAAAAAAAAGGTAGTAAGTAATTCCAATTACTAAAGAGCTGATCTGAAGAAGAGAGTAAAGGCGGGTAGGAGGGAGACTTAGAAAAAGAGTGAGAGTGAGGGAGGAGGAGGAGTAGAAGTGGCTGGTATGGGGCTGAGAGGAGAAAGAGGCCGCTTAAAGGTTATTTGCTGGTGCTGAATGATTCTCAGGTCAGCAGGCCGCATAGTTGCCTCTCTCTCAGCCAGCTGTAGCAGCTTGTCTCCTCACCTGCACACATACACACACTCACACACACACACACACACACACACAGAAGAGTCAGGAAGGGGCCATGGGTTTAAAAAGACATCTTAAACCTAGTGGGGGGTTGTGGGTGACCCAGTGACCTCCTGAAGAGAAAACTGGCTATAACAAAGAAGCCCCCTTAAACCAGCAGACTTTAGATAGCAATCTCTTATGACAAATACATTTTTTAAAGCCTATTTTTAAGGGTTACGACCCAAGATATACCTCAATAAGTTTAATACAAGTTAGAAACAAACAAGGAATGAGAGAGAAACAGAGGAGAGGAATGCCTGCCATGTGTTTGTGTCTGGGTGCACCGCTGATCAGAGGCGTGATAATGAAAAGGCGACTGTCCTGAAGGTAATTACGCTAAATTGAATGAAGCCATTTTAATTCGGAGGTAGTGAAAGGATGGCTGTGCAGCATGTCACTCAGTGTAATCTTATAGTGCTGTAGTGAATAGTCATGGAGTCCAGGCCATTCTGGGTAATTATAAAGTAAGCAAATTGCATTTCAAAATGAAGTTTCTTAGGTTCCCTATGTGAAAAACACAACCAGGACTAATATACAAAACCCTGTATATAAGCCTACGTCTCGTACTGCAAGAATGGTGTCACGTCCTTTAACAGCTCGATGCTCTGATTTTTTTCTGCTTCACTTGAAAGTCACTTTAACTAAATCCACCATGTAACTGTGTATACATTTAAAATTGCTTGTGAATATATCTGTTTTTTTTTTTTGTTTTTTTTTACAAATAGCATCTATCCTGTGACTTGGCCCATAACTTCAGTTCACAATAAAAAAAAAAGGTTAACAAGCTACACTTCTCCTGTCTTTTCCAGACGATGCGACAGAAAAGGACCTCTCAGACCTGGTGTCAGAGATGGAGATGATGAAGATGATTGGCCGGCACAAAAACATCATCAACTTGCTGGGGGCGTGTACGCAAGACGGTGAGACGGAGACAGGAAACTTGTAACAGCCTTCATAAAAACCTAGCAACACACTGGCTGGAACACTGAACATGCTTTTAATTGTTACCTGCTTCACTGCCCCTTAGGTCCGTTATACGTGATAGTGGAGTACGCATCCAAAGGGAACCTGAGGGAGTATCTGAGGGCCAGGCGACCACCGGGGATGGAGTACTCGTACGACATCGCTCGTGTTTCTGAAGAACCTCTTACCTTTAAAGATCTGGTCTCCTGCACTTATCAAGTGGCCCGTGGCATGGAGTATTTAGCCTCCCAAAAGGTAGATAGATATAAAATAAATGCGCACACACACATACACACTTATACGCTCATTCACACACAGATAAGCAAAATCCTTGATTTCAGTTACTTGCTTTAAAATCGGAAAGTACAGTATTAATATTATTAACTCACTCCTCCCATTTATCAATATTTAGATATGTAAAATATGTAATAACCTACAACAGGCTATGTTGTTATAAGAAAATGATTAAAAATAGGTTGATGTGATGCCACCCTGAAGTTGATTGTTTTCCAATAATAACACATCCTGAAGTGCTTTATTTCTCGTATATCACAGTAATTTGCCAACGATAACAGTTTTAATGTATTGATAAGCAGTAACCATTTCTTGCATTTAATGTTACTATTAAAGTTAGTTCTGTGTTAGCACTTACATTATAGCAGCGATATCTTTTTTTTTCCCTTACTTACTTTCTGAAGGTTACTGACAGTCAGTCTGAAAGCACTGACACTAGAGATTGTATTACGAAAAGTAACATTACAATTATCTACAGAAATGGCTCATAATGTTCATTTGAATAATCCGTCATTTGCCGACCGTATGCATAAAACAGTGTGTAATATTTTTGGTGCTTTGCCCATAACATCATCGCAGCTGCACCTATAAAATGTTAATGTGCATGCTTAACTCCCTTATCACACTAATTTCCTCATCTAGAAATGTATAAAATGTCTTATTGCAATCACACACACATATATACAAGCGGACTCACACTCACACATTCACACACACAGCTGAGTTTGTCCAAAATGTTGTAGTTTAAATGTTTCCAAGAGAAATTTCTTTGTCATCATGTTCTCTCTTTTTTCCTCCCTCTACCTTTCCACGACAGTGTATACACAGAGACCTAGCTGCCAGAAACGTGTTGGTCACCGAGAGCAATGTGATGAAGATTGCAGACTTTGGCTTGGCCAGGGACGTCCACAACATCGATTACTATAAAAAGACCACCAATGTAAGCCATTCATGTTTTTCCACTTTGTGTTTTAGCACTCGTTTGAACTACTTTCCAAACTACTTTTTTTTTTAATCCAACTCAAATACATCCTTCAACAGCAACATGCAAATTTATCCTCACATCCCTCCTTTGTAGCGTATTGTTCTTTCTCCTACTTTTCTGTCTATTCTCTCTGTTTTTTTTCTCTTCCCCTGACTTGGCAGGATTTGCAGATTCCCAGGCAGCAAGCACGTGAAGTGACTATAGTGTTCTTTACTCATTCGAGCTTCATAGCTTTTTCTCTCGCTCGCTCTCTTTCCCGAAGCCCTGTTGTCTAAACAGGCTATGAGAAAGCGAGGGGAGGGGATTTGCACATTAGCCATAAACCTAAACACATTAGTCCAGCTTTCCTGCCGTTTCCCACCATTATACTAATCTTTCTCTCGGAGTGCCATTCACACGTGTTTAGACTGGCTTACACCTCTCTAAACTGGCGTATTGAAGTTTGTAATAACTTTCAAAGCGATTACTTTCGCGATTAAGTTAACTAGTTGGAAAAGGAATTTTAGTGTTTCAGTGAGAAAGTGTGAAAATGGCCATGGATGGACTTGCATCATGACGCATCACGAGATCTAATCTCAAATGCTCATTAAATTGTTCGACTCGGTAGTAGAAAGTTCTTTATTTTTGTTAAAAACGATAACCAGTCATCTTAGACCTCCATAAACAAACCATTTCCTCGAGGTTCTGATTATAAAGCTAATTCTACTATTTTAAATCTGTGAGCTCAGGCGTATCTATTATCATAAGGCTAAGAAATTATAATGACTGATAGATGCATTTTGTATTAGTCTGGTTCCACACTGTCTAGCTGGCCGGCACCCAGCAAAATTAAAAACAAGCCTTTGGCAAGACTAGCTACGTGAGATGCTTGAGATGAGAGACTGAACTTTTATTATAATTAGCCAGACAGTCCACTGTTCGCTACTCTTTAGAGCTACTGTATCAACTTTTGGACGGAATCTGTGAATCTGTGAATCCCTTTATGCATGCTTGTTAGGAATCCTAGGAACCTTTATAGACATTCTTGCTTGGGGTGTAATGAAATTCCTGCTTAATGAGAGCACTGGAGTAGGAAGATGTGTAGAAGTGGATGAAGTGTAGAAGGTTTAAAAAAAACAAAAAACCCTGGGGACATTTCAGATGGGAATCACTCATTTTGACCTCTTGACCATAAAGCTTTGTCTCCGGGTGTGTTCACAGGGTCGCTTGCCGGTGAAGTGGATGGCTCCCGAGGCGCTTTTCGACCGCGTATACACACACCAGAGCGATGTGTAAGTAGACGGTCTAATAAGATGATTCAACTGAATAAATACTATTTGATACTGTAAGACTGTTTTTACAGTTGAGGAAGAACAACATGGTAGAAAGCGACATGTTAGCATTGTTGAAACCCTAAAACTGATCCGATCCTGAGAGAGTTGGAACTGTAGGAGAACCTGCTTTCAGCTAAGAGGTGTGTTAACCTGAAGTGTTAGTGAAAGAAGATTTTTGCTTTGTACATGTTTTGAAAAAGAAAGGGAGAGTAGTGGAAAATCAAGGGAGTGTTGTTTTTTTTTTTTCGAAAGGAGAAAGAAGGAGAGTGTTCAGGGCCAGTGCTGTGTTAAAAAAAAAAAAAAAAAAAGATTTTACGCTCGACTTGAGGCCAATGCTGTGTTACTAATCTGGCCGGCTTCAAAGCTCCTCAGACAGGCCGAGCTCTCACCTCACCAAGGCCCTTACGGAAGTAACCCCTTCCTCCCTCCTCTCACTCTATCTTTTTACAGCCCTCCTTTTTTTTTTGTTCAAGAGATTATATAATCCTGCTGATTGAACACTTTCTTTTTCTCGCAGAATGCGATGAGTGATTGAAGGGATTTGGATTGCAGGCCCAGATAGCATGTGGCCAAAAAAAAGAGCATGACGTGTCCGAGGAAAGAAGTGCATGTCTGCGTGTTAGTGTGATGTGTGAAGTGTGTGGGCTGGTGTTTGGAGTTTGCTCTTGCATTCACGGTCACTGGACCGTGAATTTGCGTTTAATGGATTATTATGTGCAGCAGAGTAAGCTGTGTGTGTGTGTGTGTTGGCCAATCAAGACAGATTTGAGAGGAATCTCGCCCTTGTTAACAGCTTTTATGTTGCTCCCATTACTAATCACTCTCTGTTGTAATTGGCTGTCCTATTAGCCTATTAAGCGTGCAGCCAGGGACATGACATCAGATTATATTAACGCATAAATAAGAAAAACAAACTGGCTGTTTTGATGAGTAGATCTCCCAGGAGGTTTGCAAACCTGCTGATTTTGCTAGAATTGATAGTGTGTGTGTGTGTGTGTGTGTATGTGTGTGTGTGAGAAACGCAAACTGTAATGATTTTGCAGAAAGGACTAATGTTGATTATTTCTGTGAAAGAAAAAACACTTCTCCTCTTTAACACTATAATTAAAAACGTGTACAAATGTACAAGCATACACTCTCGAATGATTGCGTAATAGTTACAAATGGTCTCCTATAGCATTTAAACACGTGAAGGTTCAAAAGGCTTTTGTGACCTTTCGGAAGGAGTTCCCTTGCGACGAGTTCAGCTGATTGATCACACAGAGGTTAGCTCTTGCTTACAAAGTGATGCTGATGGATAGCCGCATGTGTGAAAAGATACACCATTTGATAAAAGAGAAGACAAACAAAATGGACGGGGAGGTAAACAAATGCCGGGTCGCAGGAGTAAACGAAATCAGAGAGCTTCTTTGTGTTGCGGGTCACCTGAAAGGCGCTTGTGTCCATGTAAGGTGTGTTTTTGGTACACTTGCCGATGTTGTGAAATGTTTATTAAGCACGTTTTCCCAAGTAATTATACTCATTGCGATTCTTTCACGCTATTCTTTACTTCAGTGGACGATAAGGGTCACTGGCCCCAAATTAGCTTTGGCTATTTTGTCGTTATTTTGATAAGTTGGAACAAGACATTATCTAGATTTCATTCTTTCTATTTATATCGACCTCTGTATCCCAAGATGATGTAACACAGGATCAGTGTGCATAAAAAAAAAGAAAAGTCACTTCCCTGCACGTCCTGTCTTACAGCGGTTTGTTTCCTGTGGGTCTAAACTGATGTTTGTTTTGGCTTGAACAGTATGTGTCATTGTGGCTGTCCAACAAGGACAAAGGCCAGCTTTTAGTCCCCTTGAGGCCGGGTGTCCACTTGCTGCAGGCATGGTCTCATGGGCTGGAACTCCCAGGAGAAAGACTGCATTTAGTCTCCTACAGCCTTTGCTTTGTTAGTACTGTATAATGATCGTAAAAATCGCAATTCCTCAATGACATGAATGGCTCAGTATTTGTCAGTGACTCGGACAGTGAAGTGCAGTTCGTTTCTCGTTTAGGGTTATGCAGCCGAGAGCTGCAGTTGATTTCTACAATATGTAATTAATCTTAACTGTTTTTGTTGAAAGTTCAACATAGTTAACATCATGAATGTGGATCTGCTGCACTCTACATTGTCATTCAGTTAGCAACTTCAAGATTGTGATGTGTTTATGAAAAAGTCATGGAATATATTGCACGATGATTAATGTGTGAATTTGGTATGTTATCAGATGGTCGTTCGGGGTGCTCATGTGGGAGATCTTCACATTGGGTGGCTCACCGTACCCTGGAATTCCTGTGGAAGAGCTCTTCAAACTCCTAAAGGAGGGCCATCGCATGGACAAACCAGCCAACTGCACCAATGATCTGTAAGTCATGTCCAATTCCTACATGACAAAATGGAGATGTCGGCATGGGCCAACGTTAACTGTTTCTATTTTGTGATATTATACCAATAATGTGTTAGAAATGGCTATTAATGAGTCATCATTTCTCAGTTATTTAAGCTTATCTTGAACTCATCCAGTGGACAGAATTTTTAATTGCCTGCGTAAACCTATACATGCAACACTTCCTTTAAATTGGAACATTACAAGCTAATTTAGGATTGTTGTGTATGCAAGCTTCCAAACAGCACTCCCAAACACTGCATATTTTCTTGAGCTAGATAGCTATCTAGCTTATTTATGTAATGTTTAGCAGTATAATGTATAATAACCGCAGTTTACTTATTAATCAATTTATACAGAAATAGTAGCGGTAGAAACAGCTAAGCTAACTATTATGCATTTTTTGTTTATCTAGTCTAAGCTAGCTATATTTAATACCTTAATTTATGGTGTATATGGCAAGCTAACTCTTTATGTTTAGCTAACGTACACCAAAGAGAGTGCTAGTAAATGTAGCTAGCTTATTTAGTACTAAGCCAATGCGAGTTAGCTAGCTTTTTGTGATGATTAAAAACTATGTCTCGAACACACGACATGACTTTTGTGTAAGTAACATGGATGTAACTGAATATGAATACATTATTCAGAATGAACAACTGATGACATAACATCAGATAACATGTTCTAAACAGATGTACAAATATACATGTGAAATGGAGGCACACTTTCATTAACATGAATGTACAATCTTTATTCGTTCATCCTTAGTAACTGCCTGGTCAAGGTTCTGGTGGTTTAAATTAGGTGACTAGTTTGTTTATATTTTGGGAAATAGTACCTAACTAAGCTAACTAAATTTGTTAGAAAATATCACAGTCAGTTACAAAAAAACAAAAATAATAACTGCACAAGCAAGATTAAAAATCACACACCTGCTCACATCTCGAGTTGAGAACAATGATGTACTCGAGTGATGTAGCGGAGTTTGAGGAACTGTCAGAGCTAGAATTCACAGATTATGCTGACAGTGCTGGCATTTTGACCTCTGGGTTTTATTCTGTTGTTTTCCAGTGTTTCCGAGGGGCAGAGTGGTGGGGTTCGTTAAAAGGAAAAAAATAATAATAAATTTCAGGTTTAGGCCACACCCACTTTGGGTTTAAATCCGAATATACATACAGAACTAGATGTTTAGAGCACTAAACAGATACAGATACAGATAGTGTCATCGTGTTACACTGTAAGTAAGCAACAGAGTTAAGGTATTTTAGCCAAGGAACAGTATCTCGAAGTCAGGGTACTGGTCATCGTATTGCCAATGGCTGCTCTTTGGTTGTTTGTGCTCTGTTTGACGTCAAGATGCGGCGCTTTTTAGTCAGCTTATTGTCCTCGGGTACATTATATAAAACACATTTCTCAGGCAGATTAAATTTCTTTTCCGTCTTTAGACTTAATTCCTGTCTTTCAGCATGCGGTGTTAATTGTCAACTCATAATGACTGACACATGATAGTGATGCAGTTAGTTTCTCAATGCCCTTTGAAAAATAATCTAAGAGAAATGCACTTTGTATGTGTCATAACTGTAAGAATTGTTTTATTACCAACGAAATAAAAAAAAATTCTTGGCAGTACTCAGACATTTGACATTACTGTACTTCAAGTACTGTACTTTGTTTTGTAAGTCACTAGTTACATATACACCCTGTAATATAGTATTGTATTGTAGTTTCTATTGGATTGTATTACACGTCATGGTTTTGGGTCTAGTTGTAGTGGGATGGTGCATGATGTCAGCTGTTAACTTTCATTTTGTTTTCTCTCTCTCTTTTCTCTGATTCACAGGTATATGATGATGAAAGACTGTTGGCACGCAATCTCTTCACAGAGGCCCACATTCAAGCAGCTGGTGGAGGATTTGGACCGCATTCTCACGCTGGCAAGCCAAGAGGTGAGGCGGATGGACACGCGCGCACACACACACACATAGACACACACACACACACACACACACACACACAAACACACCGAAATACACAACGCATATTTTGTACATGTCCGCCGGAGCTGCTCATACATCTTCCTGCAGTCCTGGAATTTATCAGTTGCTGTCTTTCCTGGCTTCAGCCTGCAAGATTGAGCAAGAATCAGGGAGGGAAACGAGAGAGAGCGAGAGAGAGAGAGAGAGAGTGTGAAAGAGGAAGAAATCAGAAGATGGGTTTTACAGCAGTGCTCAGGGTCAAGAGTTACATGAGCCCTGATTTGCTCCAGGCCTCAACCCCTGCGTTAACGTTGCTTAATTTCTGGCCCCATCTCTCCAAACAGAGCGCCAGCCCTGATTCTTTCCATCCTGAGCTGTCATCCGACATATCCGCATGACAGAGTGCGGCATGGCGCAGGATGGAAAGCTGTCAGGACTTGTAGGTTTAGTTTGGATCTGGAAAGAGTGCCAAGAACCCCAGTCTCTCTGTGTTTTTGAACTTTTGAAATGCAATAAGTGGCTTTTGCATGCTCTTCCTCTCTCTCTCCTCCTCCTCCTCCTCCCCTGTCTTGCTCTCTCTCTCTCTCTCTCTCTCTCTCTCTCTCGTTCTCTCTCTCCCTCACCAACCCCAAACCTCTCAAACTGCTCACAGATGTGAAGGTCTTTAGTAATGTGAGCCGCCTTGTGTTGAGGCGGGGGAGTCCAAACCAAACGCTAGCCCTCAGATACCAAAACCTCTTCCTTTGCTTTAAAATTTTCTGTAGAAGCCACAAAAAGGGGGGGAAATGGATCGAGTTAACTAGAGAAAAAAACCCCTCTTTCCTATTTTCCAAAAAAAAATTTATTATATGTGAAAGATGAGGTTTCTTTGGCGTGTAGTGTTGCATTTCACTGGATGCTGTAGTTGTAAACACATGTTTGCAGTCTACTCGACACGAACGTACGTTTCTATTTCTCATTAGTTTGAAGTGAAGCAAAATTCTGTTCTTTTCTCTTTTGGTGTGGTTCTTTTATTATTAAAACCTCTAAACACTTCTTGGTTTGAGGAACACATACGTCCCAGTGTCGTTTCATTAGACATCATTTGCACAAATGTTGTTTTTGCAGATGACGTATGGACATTGCTGTCTTTCAGAAATCTTGTTGGAAATATTTCGATTGGAAGCATAGATTGTGAAAAAAAGTAACATCATGTTGCTTAGTGTGAAGCTGATAAACAAGGAGCGGCTTTTATAACTGCCATTTTGAAAAATCTGTGTAAAATATTTGAAAGGAAATTTACATTTATGACAGAATAAGGATGTGTATAAAGGATGTGTATAGGGTTGTGTTCTCTTGCTTTATGTGTGTTTAAGACTGAGTCTTCTCTCGCTTTCTGCAGGAATACATTGACCTGTGCGCTCCAACAGAGCAGTACTCGCCGTGTTTCCCGGACACTCGTAGCTCTTGCTCGTCTGGAGACGACTCAGTGTTCTCTCACGAGCCCTTACCGGACGAGCCGTGCCTTCCCAAATACCAGCACATCAACGGTGGCATGAAAACATGAGGCTCCTGGAAGCTCACGATGCACCAGCAGGAGACCTGTGACTCCTCAAACTCTTGTCTTCCTCTACTTTTTGCCTCGTTTCCTTCCCTCACTGCTCCCGCTGGACTTACGGAGCATGGGATGCAGGGATTCCCGGCAATGCTGCTGTCCTTTAAGATGAACTAGTAAGTGTGTGATGGTGATGATACACTCACACACTCTCTCAAAAAACGTGACCAAGCTCTTAAATAGAGATTGTGGACCCAATAATACTTTTTAATTTTTTTTTTTTTTTTTTTTACTTTGACTGAAAGATGAGTTATTCCCAAGGGTCCGCTCTCTGTTTTTTTTTTTTTTTTTTTTTTTTTTTTTTTTTTTTTTTTTTTTTTTTTTTTTTTTTTTTTTTTTTTTTTTTTTTTTTTTTTTTTTTTTTTTTTTTTTTTTTTTGTACTTCCATTTTGCTTTGTGTTCTCGACGTTCTTCAGCGTTCTGGCCAGTGATTCCACGGTGCAGCTTGGCATTCCAAGGACTCTTCATTACCGAGAAAAAAAAAAAAATGGACCACACTAAATGAAATGGGCGAGAGACTAAAAGGGAGAAAAACAGGAAACTTGTTAAAAAGGAAAACTCCAGCTAGCACATAAAAGGACATGAAAAAAAACCCTACACTGCTTATGGTCTATTTTTGAAAGATTGTTTTTTTTTTTTTTCCACATTCCATTTTTATATTGATAACACAGTTATCAAATGAAAGCCCATGCAGTTATTCTTAAAGGATAAAAAAATACATGGTATATAATTTTGGGTATATTTGTAAATATATTAAAAATATGTAAAATATATAAATTTATATATAAATATTATATTTACAGTGAATTATTTTTTTGTATGGACTCCTGAATAATTCCTCGTTTTTGTTCACTTTCCTCGAGTGGACAAATTTCCTTTGTTTGTGGTTTTTTTTTTACATTGTATTTTTTTTCTATTCTACAACATTCCCAGAAATATGTTCAGACACACACATACACACACACACACACACACAAAGGAACCTGTCTTAACTTCACTTGCTGACACAGCATTGGCTTTCAGGGAAAGAGATAGCATGTTAATTTATTGACTTATTGTTTAAAAAAATGATTCAAAACTACAAAAAATCAATACAATAATGAAAATATGAATTAATTACAGTAGAAACAGTTATTCATAATGAATTTTTTTTTAACTTAAAGAGATATTTCATTGACACAATGGTACAAAGAATATTTTTTGTAGTGGGTACTCAGCACATTCATGCTTCCAATGTTTTTATATACACAAATGTGAATATTAAGTTAAATATAAAATAATGTACATTTTTATAGCCAGCTAATCCCTTTTTTTTGTAGAGGATCTTGTTTTAACCAGCTAATTTTACTCCGTGCCAAGGTTTTGCATTCGAATGTGATAAATTCAGGATATTTGTTAGAGGGATAAAGGATCGTTTTGCAGAAACAACCGTTAGCCTTCTATTAATTGATTTACAGGTACAACATAGTTCTCAGAATCATTCACACACACAGACACACACACACACACATGTGCGCGGGCAAAAGTATTACAATTTGTTCAAGTATTCATTTTCATTATCTACCTGACAGATGAGATGATATTGTTCTCAACAAGTGTTCCTGATAGATTTGCAAAATTAAAGATTAAAACATGAGCATTGCCAGTTGCTTCTTTTCTTTCACTAGCATCAGTAAGCTATAAACATTTATTTACGAGTTCTTATATTCACGTTTGCACAAGTTTATATGTGTCTGTGTGTACTAACAAAACATAAAGCAGCTTTTTGAACTTTTTTCTGCCTTTCACAAGTGACAGGTTTAACTGTTTATCATTATAATTATTGTTACGAACATCAGCACAATTATCAGCCGTAAGATTAAAACCACTGACGGTGAAGTGAATCACATTGATTATCTCATTACAATGACACCTGTGAAGGGGTGGGATATATTAGGCAGCAAGTGAACAATCAGTTCTCGAAGTTGATGTGATGGAAGCAGGAAAAATGGGCAAGCGTAAGGATCTGAGCAACTTTGACAAGGGCCAAATTGGGATGGCTAGACGACTGGGTCAGAGCATCTCCAAAACAGCAGATCTTATGGGGTGTTCCTGGTGCAATGCAGTGGTGAGTAGCTACCAAAAGTGGTCCAAGGAAGGACAACCGGTGAACCGGCAACAGGGTGATGATCACTCTTAGAAAATTTAGAAGCCTTACGTGATACTTGGTGATCTATGTAGGCAAGCATTCCAAGTTTAACCCTTTAGGAATCGGAGAACCTTTAATTATCTAATGAATCTGTAAAGAACTAGTGAAGAACCTTTTTTCTCATGGAGTGTATATTTAAGGAGAATATTACATTCCCTTCCTTGTAAGATATGCATACATTAAGTTACACATCTTTTTCACTTTCATATCTTGTCTATAAGACACTGAATTCTTATTACTATTACTATTGTTATTATTATTATTATTATTATTATTATTAGTAGTAGTAGTAGTAGTATTACATATTTCATGAATTAGTCACAGGAGGCATCACCATTCTTGTGTGACTGTATATCCACCTCACTATTTTTCATTCAGCTGGCATTTTGCAGCTTAATCTCAGAAAACGCCCCTCAGTCTCATGGCACCTTTCAGACATGTCTCTTCACATCCTCGTGGAGAACCTGACAATGTCCGTCTCTTCGCCTTCTCCTCGGAAGAAGAAAGAGTAGGAGCACAAACCTGCTATTACAGAAATGAGCCTTCATGAGATTTCAGACACTGATACTAGCATTAAGACTTCACTGCATTCTGTGCAAAACTCGTGAGTGAGATTAGAGCATTTTCTTTGCCGGTTGTCAAGGAACATCATTTTATCAAGCAAGACGTACATGACAGTTGGTGAAAAATGGATTAGAAGCAGTTATGCCTCAACTGCATGTTTGGATGTGAAATTATTTAAGATTTAGCTTTAAAATCTGACAAATTAGCACAGAGTCAAAGCTGGACATTTGGATATTGGACATAGAGCAGGTGATGTCCAGGTTTGGTCCTCAGATTCCTGTTCTTGGCCGATAATGTGGTCTGCTACTTTTGTAGCCCATCCACCTCAAGGCACAACATGGTTGTGCGTTTTGAAATGCTTTTCTGCTCACCACGGTTGTAAACAGTGGTTGTTTGTGCTACCATACCCTTCCTGTCAGCTCAAACCAGTCTGGCCATTACTCCTCCTCTTTACTCCTGTAGTGAGTAGCAAGGTGTTTCCATGCTACTCACTGGATGTGTTTTGTTTTTCGCACCATTCTGTTTGAACTCTAGAGACTGTTGTGTGTGGATATCCCAGGAGATTTTTTTTTTAAATATTCAAACCAGTCTGTCTAACACCAACAACCATGCCATGGTCAAAATCACTGAGCTCACATTTCCTCTTATCGATTTTTTTGATGTGAACATTAACAGACGTTCTTGACCTGTATCTGCTTGATTTTATTCATTGCGCTGCTGCAACGTGATTGGCTGATTGGATTACTGCATGAAAGAGAAGGGGTTCAGGTGTTCCTTTTAAGGCAGCCAGCGAGTATATCTAAAGGTAAACATAGGCTGATACATTCATATGTTCAAGGGCTCATTTAAAATGTATTTAAAATTATTTCTTTTTTGACTGTTTGAACTATATATACCTGTTTTTAGAGAGAGCACCATCACACCTTTTCACAGAACACTCCATAAAATGCTTTCAACTTTGCTGTGGTCCCGACCATCACCTGCTAGGGAGGGATGGAGTGTTTGCGCAGCACTTTTTTTTCTCTGGAATGTCAATAGCAGTCAGGCCTCGCTGGGATCAGGATCTGAGATAAGGGCCTGGGGATGGTGTTGGGCATTTAAAGTTAATAGTTAATGAGTAATATGGGCCACTATAAACAACCAGACCACATACACCACATGTGTGCTCTTCCTCAATTCAAAGCCATTCATCCATAGAGATAATGTTAAGAACTGAGTGAACACTGAATAATAGGATTTGCTGTGTTCCAGCACTAAGTCAAATATACTAAAGTTATAATACATATGAGGACACAGATCTAATATGGAAATAAGAGGTTTAACAGACTCGCAGTTACTGTCATGACATCCTCTGCCAATAAAACCAGTAGTAAAGACGCACTGGGTTTTAAATGATCTCTAATTGAAACTGTGCAGAAGAGCTGCTCCTTAGGGACATACCTCTCTTGGCTAACTTTTTCCTCATAACTCAGAATGGAATGCAGTATTTTCAGAGTCAATAAAGGTCCAAGGTGCATTTCACATTAACCTTCTGCGGCTGTTAAGCATACATTTTAACTAGAGTCTTATATAATATTCAAACCAAAAATTGTTAACTTTTTTTTTTTTTTTTTTTGTAAAGATGCTTTGTAAGCTAAAGTTAAAGTATGGGTCTAGGTACTTGATCATCTAAACATATTCTCAGAATCAAACTTGTTGTCAGGACAATATGATCATTTCACACACTAAGGTGTATTTTATAGCTGCCTCAACATATGCTATAAAATATCCAAAGTCCTGATGTTTTCACATTTAACTTCAAACTATTAACCCACCTCCCCTATTCAAACACACACAAAATACACTAAGCAAAGCATTAACTTTTTGTCTTTTTTGTCTACCTACCGTCAGACCCCCTTTGTTCCTTTTACTCGTTTTGCCTTCTGATATGCTGAAGTCACTTAGTGTCTGTTGTGTAAGTGTCTATTGTGTAGGTAATTAGCTTGCAGCCTGCAGCTAGAGTAAAATTGCCCTTTGGATTGCACAGGGATGTCTGTGTTTGTTTTAAGGGTACAATATAATTAAAATGAAAGATTCTCCCACAACTCTGCACCTGTCTACCTGTGACAACAAGACGTTTGTGTTCAGACAAGACAATCTCCCTTTCTTTGTTTTCACAAAAAAATCAAACAGATAAAATAATAGTAAAGACTATATTTGATCATAATATATGGATACCTTATAAATTGCATAACAAATGCTTTTAATATTCTGAATTTAAATCTGTGGGGACACAATATAGTTTTATTTCAATTTCAGTGCTTTCTTAAATAGTTCGGTAAAACATTTAACCACACAATTAAAGTTTGGTGAAGCTTCCTCTGTAGAGAACAACTGCACAGAGGGATCTTGGACACTTTCAAGCTTCTTTATATTTTTCGTGCATGCTGACTTCCCTCTTCAATTTAGAATGAAATTGTCACTGATTGCAAAATACTGAGTTTGTGTTCCAGTAAACAGTTTTGTGTTGATTGTGGGTGGATATTTGGGGATCATTATCTTGTCTTAAACTAGAAAATTCTGGTACTTAGATGAATTAATGATACCATCAACCACTAGCTGCAAAACATCCACCATCAAACATGCAGATGGTGTGCAAAGCCAGCGTGTGATTCCAGTTGCCGGTTCAGTGATGTTTGGTCTTTTGTGCAGCTCATCTAAACAGCTTGTTGTGATGAAGGTGTTGTCTGTTCATCTGGTTTTGAAACTTGACAGCCTCAAATATCAACTGAACCATGCAAATCTGAATCTGTGATATTGGGGTTCTTCTTTGTTTCCTCCATTGTCGTAGTGGTGTTTTTTTTACATTTATTTTTACCCACCCATTCAATGTCTGACTTCCATCTGGCTCTTTTGGGTCCTTGGTTTTGCCCATGGTAATGGATGAGAACAACTTCATACTGTATTTATACCTCAGAGTATCAGGAAATGGGCAGAGGAATGAACTAAGACTCGAGGGTGATCATTTTCAACACCAATAAATCAATAATTTAAACTGTTTCTATTGAGTCTGGAGCCGGCTCTATGTCAGGATTTTCCCAAAAACTTCATGACGTCAAGTTAACCATGAGCCCAAAGGGACAAATGACTAATACAAACTGTCATCATTAGAACAAGCCTTATTACCTAATCCATAAGAAAAAGCTCTGATGTAGATTTACTACTCCAAGTGAAAAAAAATGACGTTTTGTGAATTAATTCCAAAGACGCACACATGAAAGGTGCTGCTCTTTCATAGTTCACCTGGGCTGTCTTCACCACATGTTTCTAAAAACCTGTAATGGAAATCCTGAACCCTAGTTGCAGACATTTGCCTCCAAACTCTAGGAGGTGACTGGACCAAGGCGAAGTGAAGGAGAGAGAGAGGGAGAGCTCTGAAAAGGTGCTTTGTGTTGGTCTCCAGGCTGAAGGAGGTTCAGGCCTGTCAGCATTTGTGGTTCTAGGCAGAAGGCCAGCAGCTCACTGGCACTGGTGATGGGGCATACATATTTGGGGCCCATCGCGTTCAAGTAGCTTCGTCCTGATTCCCACATGGAAAAAACATCTTACTCCAGTGGTTTCCGAAGCTTTTTTTCTAAATCGATTCACATGATTGAGGGCATAAAAGGCATCAAGATGGTGGCACATGCCAAGGGAAGTTGCAGCAGATTTTTAGAGGGAGGGGTTAAAGAAGTAAAATGACAAAGAAGTTTGTGTTGGATGAATTAAAGTAATCAAAAGTGATTTATGGTGTTTATGTAATGCTGTATGGTGTTTACACAATGTCAACAGCAGTGCTGTTTCAAACTATTCTAATCGGTTGAGTTACAAAAAGAGTACAGTTAAGAAACATAAATAAAACAGCGGTGAGGATGGAGAGTCTTGCCTCTCTTTTGCTGTCTACGTTTTCTTTGAAGAGTTTCAGTCATGACTAGTAAAACGATATCCATTCATTGTTTCCAGCTGCATGGTTCAAACCTAAACAGAGGCTAGAGAAGAGAAGTAAAGTGGTCTTTCTCTGTTAGCTATGGTTTCAGTGTTAGCGAGAGCATTCCGTGAGTGAGAAAGGGTGTGTGCGAATGGGAATGTTTTTACATCCATCAGCTCACTCGGCTCTGTGACTGTACAGGAGGGATAATTCAAGAAACATTTAGAATGATGAGAAAAGAAGCCCATATTGAAAGGGGTGTTTGAGCAAGAGCTCAGAAGCCACCCTGGCCACTGACCCACCAACAAACAACTCCCTAGCTGATGGATGCAGCCCAAACCAAGCAAATTACGGAAGAAAAGCTTTTTATATGTATCTCAGAGACACAAAAACATCCAATGACCAATTCTGCAATAAAAAATATAGAGGAAGAGCTCATATAAAACTCAACCATCAGTGCTGTTGTTGTTGTTCTTCTTCTTCTTCCAGCTGCTCTCGTTAGGGGTCGGCACAGCAGATCATTGGTCTGCATATTTGATTTGGCACAGTTTTTACGCCGGATGCCCTCCCTGATGCAACCCTCCCCAATTTTATCCAGGCTTGGGACCGGCACTGGGAGTGCACTGTCGTGTGTATCCCCAGTGGCTGGGGTCGGTTCCCTGACCGGGAATCGAACCAGGGCTGTAGCAGTGAGAGCGCCATGGCCTAACCACTATTCCTCTAGGGACCCTCATAAAAAGCAACCATCATATTCAGTATTATTAGTAGCATTTTTAAGAGTAAAGAATAAATACACCTTGACTTTAGACATCATCAAACTGTTTTTTTTTTTCAATTAAAACCAAACTTGGTTCCAGATAATCATAACCTTGAAACATAATCTTTGAGCTGCTACATTTTTTTTTAGGAAACCTAAGCATACTTAATTAGTATGGAAACATATGGAAATCTTCCATCTACCCCAGCTGTACGTCAGTGGTGTTGGAGGACACTTCATCGCCTAGTGTCTGTTTACTGAAGTGCTCAACCCCGATTCAGGCCAGCAAATGACATAATCTCCACTCTTAAGAGCTACATAGTACAACACTATAAACATGAGCACTCGGTTGATAGCAGAAGCTTAACACCTGCTGCATAGTGAAAAGTCCTCAGTCTCTCCACGAGCCAGTCATGTAGCTTTGGCCACAGTGGAATAATTTCTGTGCACAGTAGTAATCAGTGGTACGGATGGAAAAGACCCTGAATCCCATTAATTTCAAAGCAATTGTGTTTAACTGATTTTTATGATGCCATGTAAATTATGTCATCTGAAAGTTTACAACTTTGCACCCTTGTCCTAAATTAAACTTTTTGTAACCTAATACACAAGTTGGGTTCTGCAGAATATGGCAGTTTTCCAATCATCATATTTTGTATATATAGTATACAGTATAACAGTGGTTCTCAAAGTGGGGTCCATGAAGCATAGCCAAGGGGTCTGTAAATTAAAAAAAAATGTTACAGTGATGGAAATCACAACCCACATTATCAAAGCTATTATATTTAGGGGTCCAAGCACCATAGTCAACTCACGCCTAATATGTTCTATTGGCAGAATTCTCAAACAGCTCTATGGTGGAAAAAGTATAATAATGTTCACGAAATAAATCCATAGTAAAGGGGTCCCTGGCTACAAAAGGATTGAGAACCACTGGTATATAATATAAAGTGCATTTAATTTATAAACCAGTACACACTGCAATCAAACAACTAGGTGTTAATGGATTAAACCTGAGGATTATATAAGGTAGCTTTACAGAGCATGGTTCTTTAAGCGCATTCATTCATTCATTCATTCATTCATTCATCTTCAGTGACTGTGTAATCCTAGTCGCCACTGCAGTGGATCCAGAGCTTTTCCCAGGAACACTGGGCCTGAGGCAGGAATACAGCCTGGATGGATGGGATACCAGTCCGTTGCATGGTACCATACGTGCACATACCCACACACTCATTTACACCTAGTCAAAAATCCACCATGTTTTTGGGAGGTGTGAGGAGAACCTAGAGGAAACTCGTGAAGACACAGGGAGAACATGCGAAACACTACACAGACAGCAACATAAGCTCAGGATCAAATGTGGGACCCTGGAGGTGTGAGGTGGGAACGCTACCCTCTGCACCATCATGCCACCCTGGTGTTTAGTGAAATAACACACGGAATTTGCATGACGTTCTTTCGACAATCTTCAAGCTGTGACGCAGTAGCTGTGCTTCTTAGTGGAGTTGTATAATGTTATACTTTTTACCGTCTATCAGAGGTATATCCAGAGGTATGTACACTCACCCGTCACTTTAATTAATAAAGTGGTTGGTGATAGTATATACTGCTGTTAACTGCCTTCTATATATAGCAGATTTACATCTCATTTTGCCTGTTCCTATAAAGACCTCTTAAATCTTGAAGTTATTTAGCGTCACATAAGTACTGGGAGGGAACAGTGTTGTTTATATATACATTCATAGCTGTGTGTTAAAGTGTCACACTGAGTTCCACTTTTACTCCAGTTGTATATACAAGTAAATGGATGGAACATTTTGGTTAAATGAATCCCTTGGACTCAGTTCCATGTTTCAAAGTCTTGAATGAATTTTGAATCTTGAATATTAGTATAACAGTATAGAGCAGCCTCACCAGTTTTGGGACTGGTAAAGGCTGATTATTGAGGGTTTCTCCTAAATCCTGTGTAGATTGTTTGGTAGTAGTTTTGTAGGTGTTTCTGCTCTAATTATGTAGCAACGTGCCAGAAATACGCAGACGTTCACTAAGGAACCTTGTAGTTATTAGTGACCAAGCTTTAGGATGAGTACCAAACAATTAGTGGCACGTTGTTATCTTAGCATGCTAACACCCGCCATTTTTTTTCAAGCTCCAAACCTGGATATTTGTGCAAATTTGCTTCAGGTTGGGTTGAAATTGTGCTAATAATCTAAGTGTGTTGTTGTCCTAAGGGAGTAGTAGCCAAATATTGAGTGATAAGTGATTTTACCTGATGATGCAGCACATTGAATCACATTAGCCTGGACAGGGATAAAAGATTTTATCTTGTTGGATTTGGAAAGTGCTATCTTTCCTTTTCCTTCCTGGTTGGCACTTTTCTAGTGGTGTTTGGCATCTGGCATCTCTCTATTAGGGTTCTGATGTGCATCAAGTGCATCCAGACTATCAACTTTTTTTGCAAAGGCTTATGATTCAAGGGTTACAAGTTCTCTATGTAGCTTGACGTAACTCCGCTATGCCTTCCTCCCATCACAGACAGAACGGTTGATCACATACTCACACTGACGTGATCAGTATCAAGATGACACATTTGAAGTTGCTTGTCTCTGTTTATGAAACAGTCCAACATCTAGACAGCTCTTGTATATCCAGATGAATTTCTTCATCATTTCTCACTCCGCTTCTCCAAATGATATCCTAGTCGATTGTGCACAGAGGTATAGTTGCCAATTAAAGCCGTATTAATGAAGGAATAGAGAATTTATGAAGGGAATAGACACAGAGTATATCCAGTTACGTGAAATCTATTTTATGTTGTGTCAGCATCTTTTTTATTTCAAGCAGATGTAGAATAACTCATAATGATTTAGTAACATTCATCTATATATCACTTAATCTACAGTAAATCTTTAAAAACCCTACTGTTACAGTCCAGAAGCAGTTTCCAGACAGTGAAGCTACTGATAAGCGATAATTCTGTGTGTATACTCCCACCTTTTCTCCAGTTGCAGTGCCTGTCTCGCTTCCTGCCTCTGATAAGCACACCAGAGCAGTGAAGCTTTTTATGGAAAGCAATGTTGGGGCATTTCAGTATCACTGCATGGCAAAAGCATTAACTTTACTTGCACAAAATTGTGTAAAAATCTTGGAAAATCTATTTAACACTAACCTTGTTAGAAGTTGCAAACCAAACCAAACACATACAAGTGATTGACACATTGCAGACCATAATAGCAACTTTAGATCTTTGGCTTCCAGCTTACTGTTTTTTTTTTTCATGAATATATTATACAAATTAGCCTGGCCCCATAGTACAAACAGAAAGGATAGATGATATGCCTTATTTGTTACATACAATACATAATAGTTTTAAATCATCATCTGAAAGTGTAAAACTCCAAACTGCCAAAGTGCCTTGAGCACTTTACCTGCCCACCTTTAACTCTTTGCAATAAATGGAAATAATTGTCTTAAATAGCTTAATATGATCACACACCCTGCATGAGGTGAGGCTTAATGCTTTGAGCAAAAAAAGGCACTAAGATCGTTTGACATTAAGATGTTTGTGTCTTTATGTCAAACGATCTTAGTGCCTTTTTTTGCTCAGGGTTGTGGCAGACCTGGAGCCTTTCCTGGGAACACTAGGCACAAGGAGAGTGATTTCATCTCGGATGGAATGTCAGTCAATCACAGAGCACCATGTACACACATTCATGCACTCTCTCATGTCTATGGGCAATTTAGCATAGCCAGTCTGACTACATGCCTGTTTTTGGACAGCATGAGGGAACTGGAGAGCCCAGAGGAAACTCATGCGGACATGGGAAGAACATTCCAAGCCCAGGATCGAACCAGGGACCCACCACGCCACCATTTTCACGGTATTATGCTTTTACTGAAATGTTGATTTTCTACAACTTTATTTTCAAGGAAAGAACATGCTTGCTCAAATTAAACCACAAATGTGGAACTAGCCAACTCTACACCTAGTCATGGAGTGGATCTTCTTGTTGGTCATACTGTGCCCTGTATATGGTGTAAAAGCCATGTTTTACTTTATATAATGCACATATGAAGAGAGTGGGAAGTCATTTTCTCTGATGGTCACTGCTAACATAGAAACAAGCATAATGAAGGTTGGTATAAACAAGCTGTTGCGTCCTTGCTGTGGAAATAAGCAATAGAATGAAAAACCTGAAGAATACTTGACCTCAGCTGGGCTATCAGTTCGGGGTTTATAGATATTTCCTCTATCCAAAATAGCAAATAAATAGAAAGCTGATGCTGTAAAACAGAAAATAACTAGGTGTGAGGAGAGAGATGTAAGCCTTACTGGGTGGTGTACGCCAGTTTTGTGCGGACATGCATAATATTTGCTCTCACTAAACATCCAAAACATCCAGACTTTCTTTCTAGAGATGTTTCCCCAACTTCTAGGTAGTCCAAGTTTAATCTCTACAACAAATAGCCAGGAACAAGCATATAAACAGGATTCTCTGAGTGTGTGTGTGTGTGTGTAAAGGTGAAAGAGAGTGAGAGAGAGAGTAGGATTTGGGGTTTGGAAAATAGATTCATGGCAAAGGATGTTTATTTTCCCTCCAGCTTTGGGGTAGGAAGTGTGAAATATGTGTTTGCTTTAAAAGAACTATTATTTTTTTCCCTCCATCCAAATGGCCAAATTAAACAGAGCCTAACTTACATTTGAAACACACATGGTGACAAACTAATGAGCACAAACACACACAAAAAAAACCCAGAGATCTGGAGTTAACCCAATCACATTTCACATTTGTGGCTGAAGTCTAGACTCTGTAACGGAGCTCATTTGTTTTTATAACTTTTCTGAATACACGCGGGTCTGATGTCACAGCCGGAGTGTTTAATGATCACTCTGTCACCTTAACTTATTAAAACGTCTTATTTCAACCAAAATGCTGTGTCTGCTGGATTCTACGAACATCAGTAGTGGGTCAGGAATTTTAGTTCAAGCTTTCAGTAACAAATCTGATATAGACTAATGACATTATTGAATAGGTCACAATAGCAATGTCATACATTACAGCACTCGTACATTACTGGCATTCAATGACTGCATGAGTGACCAGGATTTACCATGAAATTAATATCAATAGGTGCACCAAAAACACCACACAGCCAAATATATGGCAGATTGTCTTTGTTAAATCAGGCACTAAGGAAATCTGATATGCTGTGTAGCAAGGTAGAAAAAAAAAAAAGCACTGTAACCAATTAATCAGCACTGATTATTCATTTTTGACTTTATGATTATTGACTTATTGATTAACCATTCCTATATCCACTCTTAACAGAACTTGAGACTGGTTTAGAGGAGAGATTACAACAAATATGAGCTATAGTATCTATCTGTACACAAGGTGCACCAACAAGGACCAGGTTTTAAAATTTAAAAAAAAAAAAAAAAAGTGCTCAGCCTGATTCATGTGCACATTAGAACAACACCCAGGACAATATCACTACCATGTCAATCGCACTGCTGTGCTGAAAATCATTCACCAACCAAATAAACCTGAGCAGTGGTGGATCATTTAAAACTGGAAATAAACAGAAATGTTCAAAATCGTGAATATTCAGGATTCTGCACTATTTCTCGTTTGCTACTAGAAGTACACAATACTTTAATTTTAAGCAAATTTGTCATATTGACCTTGTTATCTCCTTTGAACAAAATATCAGCTTTTCCTTGAGTCTTATCCGTTCCACTGTTCAGATGGCACTGGATTTGATCCAAAATGGATCATCGGGTTTTGCACAAAACTGTGGGGTCCGTGCCAGCTTGAGTGCCTGCAAATACCTACTTTGAATTGAAAATGAAATAGAAGCATTAAATGAAAAATAAGCATTTTTATTAGTGGTCTCAGACCTTTAGACCCCACTGTATATAGTAAGTGTACCTAATAAACTGGAAGTATAGTACACTCACCGTCCACTTTAATAGGAAAACCTGTACACGTGACCTTTTATGCAGTTATCCAATCAGCCAATCATGTGGCAGCAGTGCAATGCATAAAATCATGCAGATACAGGTCAGGAGCTTCAGTTAATGTTCACATCAAACAACGGGATGAAGAAAAAGTGTGATCTCGGTGACTTTAACCATGGCATGGTTGTTGATGCCAGATGGGCTGGTTTGAGTATTTCAGAAACTGCTGATCTCCTGGGATTTTCACACACAACAGTCTCTAAAGTTTAGAAACACCTTGTTGATAAGAGCGGTCAGAGGAAAATGCCAAAACATCGAACCTTGAGGTGGATGGGCTACAACAGCATAAGACCACATCAGGTTCCACTCCTGTCAAGTATAGCTCTCTGCATGCTAAATAATGTTCGATTATTAAGATGTTTCATTAAAACACAATTTAATGCACATACAATTAACCAATACATCATTTATCCATATATGTGGAGTGTTTCATACATCTATTAATGCATCTACTATATCCCTTCACTTTTCCTTTCTTCACTTACTGTATTTTAGGACTACCCTGATTAACCAGAACCATGCTGTTTGGTAATTTGGGTCTTGATTCTGATGAAAATGATTAAGTTATAGACAAATTTTGTTCCTGTAGTACATCTTATGTATACATGCATCATCAGTATGTGTAATACACTGCCCGGCCAAAAAAAAAGTCACTGTTTAGATTTTAATAGGCAAATACATAAGAGTCTATGAATGGATCACTATTAGAGTGATTATAATGTTTCTAGCATGTTATATGTTTGGCAACAGTTCTTTTAATCTTAAAAGATGAAGTGTGTAGCTTTTTAGTTCTTTAATAACCATGTAGAAAGACGTATCACGGCCATATTCCAGGATGACACTGCCAAGATTCATCAGGGTTAAAATAGTGAAAGAATGGTTCAGAGAGCATAAAGAATCATTTTGACACATGAATTGGCACCTCTGAGTCCTGACCTTAACCTCAGTGAAAGTCTTTGGGATGTGCTGGAGGAGACTTTACAGAGTGCTCACCTCTTTCATTGTCAGTACAAGAGCTTGACCAAAAACTGATGCACCGCTTGATGGAAATAAATGTTGTGATGTTATTCCCATCAAGAGGTGCATCAATTTTTGCTACACACTTCATCTTTTAAGATTAAAAGAACTGTTGGCAAACATATAACATGCTAGAAACATTATAATCACTCTAATAGTGATCCATTCATAGACTCTTATGTATTTGCCTATTAAAATCTAAACAGCGACTTTTTTTTTGACAGGGCAGTGTATATTAGCCATGACAATTTTATAATCTTATATATATATATATATATATATATATATATATATATATATATATATATATATATATATATATATATATATATATATATATATATATATATATATATATATATATATATATATATATAAAACTAGCCACAGCAAATGTCTTTTTTTTTCTACCTCATGTTTTTTGTTTGATGCTGATGACTCCCTCTTATATGATATCACAAGGAATTAACATCAATTTTCACTTTCGAAACACTAATTTTGACTTTCACTAATCAGACCAGAAAATAAATGCTGCTAAGCAATGCTGCTAAACTGCTCCAATTTATCAGATGTCCTAATATACTGGAATTCTCCCTATTTGCTTTTCTTTATGTATGTAAGCAATAAACAGCACAAAATTAAATGTTACAGAAAAATGTTTGTATGTCAGTAAAGAGAGCAGCATATTACATAAGAGACACTTTTCAGACAAAAAAACATAATGAAGGCTGCTGGGTTTTGCTGCAAAAATAAGAAGCAAGTGTGAGAGTCAAAGTCTCCAGAAGAACTGTGGCTGCTTCTGCAAGATGCTCAGTAACACTTACAGCTCATTTCCTTATAAAACTGCAGACACTGTACCTGAGACTACTATTTTTTTTTAAAGTGAAGGATCGTAACACCAAATATTGACTTTGCTTCATTTATTACTGTTTACTGCTCTTTATAGTATTTTTTTTAAATGTAGAAACATTTAATTTCATGATTTTTGAAGGCATCTTTGCTCTACAGCATTTCTTTTGAACGGTACTATATATATATATAAAATTCTGTTTATTATACATGTCTTTATATAATATCAGTAGTAATTATCAGTAAACTCTCATAAGCAGCCTCTCTCCCACAATAATTGCAGCCATTTGTATAGTGGGTAAAATGTCACCCCTGCCAACCCCCATAAATCCTGGCTTCCAGTGTTGTGTGGGATTATGGGGCGATTAGCAGGAGGGTGGTTGTGTTTCATTGTGTCTGCTGCGATGCTATCTCTGTGGTCTCCTCGGTCCATTCCATGCAGACATCGTGGTGCCACAAGCCCCGGAACCGGTAATGGGCCTAATGCTCCTGCTTCCTCCACAAACCAGCGTGTTCTGGATCTGAGGAGAAACCCATGGTGGAATGTAGGCTGGATGAATACTGTATCATGTATCTAAATTATGGAAAATTTGGTAAGCTACGTTTTATTTTCCTGCTGTTTGGGGCAGCTAAAGTGGGTAATGAGAGCACTCATTTGCCTTCGACTCTGCATTCCACATTCGTCCTCATATCTGGATCAGTAAATGTGAAAATCTGATTTTTTTTCAACTTGCAGAAAAACTCCAAACTTGTTGTTTTCTGCACTGAGGCCTGCAGGGGGGCACAAATACTGCCGGGAACACCACATGCCTCAGTAAACGAGTCAGGAAATCACAGAAACATACACAGAAACATCTATACATAATGGAGGCAGTGGCAGAGAGGAGAATAGGAAAAAAAAATATGAACGATTTTGTCTGATATCCAGGAGCACACCATTACCCATAGGCTCATACCTGCCTACCCATGTGTCTATCTATCTATCTATCTATCTATCTATCTATCTATCTATGCTTTCATGCAAACCCTACATTTCTGCTGCATTAGTGCAGTGTTAGAAAACTAAAGAGGCTGCCAACAAGATCCATTTACGTTCTCATTTCTTATTTGACCTGTTTCTTTAATTTAGGAATTGCATATCAAAATACCCCAATGCACAATTTTTATCCATGATTTTTATTGCTGTTGGTTATTTATCATCACACTGAGACCTGGATAAACCCTAAATATAAAAATGTGATTCAGATAAAAATGCACATTGGGAAAGTTAATACATTCGATATTCCTTTGCCTTGCAATTTTCTCATCCAGCGCCTAGCTGTCTTTATTCCACCTCTATTTTGTTTAAATCCCACTTCATTTGTTTAGTCAGAGTTGCATGCGTGCAGTATTTGTGGGTGAAACTGGAAAAATGAAGTGCTGTCATGCAAAGACAGAACTTCATTCATTCCTCGGCCGAGAGCGCTGACCATATGGTGCCATTTGGGTGAACCCTTTTGTCGGCGAGCCTTTGTTTAATTTCACATGCGCTTGCTTAAAAAATACATATATTTCTGTTTATTCCTCTAATGGAATTTGGATTTGTTTAATGGCATGTGTATAAATGTTTACAGCTATACAGACAAGAAATAAACCACTTCAACAACGATTCTTAAGAATGAGCAACTCTGGCAAACTGTCTGCCAACTGTAAACAGTACGGATTTTGAAAATGACGTGTCGAGGAGCAACTCAACAACTGTTTAGTCTCATTTTATTTATCTCAAGGATCATGTTGCAGTGTAGGCATAGGTTTCGGACCATCTTCCTTTTAACGGCTCTCTTTTCAGCTGCCTCACTGACTTCGCTTTTTATGACTGTTATGACTGCTATTAAGGTGGCATGGGTAGCGTTGCCGCCTCACAGCTCCATGATCCCTGGATTGATCCTGAGTGTTGCATGTTCTCCCCTTGTCCATGTGGGTTTCCTCTGGGTTCTCCAGTTTCCTCCCACCTCCCGGTAACATGCCAGTAGGTGGATTTGCTAAAACAAATTGCCCATAGGTGTTAATGTGTGTGTGTGTGTGTGTGTGTGTGTGTGTGTGCATGGTTCTATGCCCTGGTTCCCCGCATTAGCACCACGTCCAGGGTATTCCAACATCATGCCCAGTGTTCCCGGAATAGGCTCCAGATCCACCACCAGCCTGACCAGGATAAAGCAGTAACTGAAAATCAATGAATGAACAAATGGACCAGTGAGACAACTTATTCTCTAAGTTGAATGAAAAACTAAATACCTATTCAGTGTGGCCAATCAACAACACAGTGGTGTGATGTGGACCAATATGAAGCAGGTTTTCCAATAACAGCATTCTTCTTATACCACAGCAATTTGCCAATGATTACAATTTTTTTATTTATGAATGAAATGTTCAAAATGTCATACTTTTTAACCATTTACAGTTATATTTAATGTCGTAGAACACCCGTGAATGTTACAAAGCGCTGACACCTGAGACTCCGTCCATTAATGATAAACTCCTTACAGAAAGCTACACTACGTATATTAATAGTTACATGTTTTTCCTTTGTTAAACAACATGTAACTGTTGATATAGCGTATATTTATGCTATACCTTTGCTATACTTACAGTATTGCTGCTATAGATATACCTATTGCTGCTACACTACCAAATAGTTTCCAGTTTACAGCCCATGTTCTGTGTTTTTATTGTCCTGTGTATTTATTGTTCTGTACTGTGTATTTATTGCCCTGCACTCGTCTCATACTCTTGTGTATATACACTTTATGCAGTCTTGTGTACTGTTATGTGTTGCACCATGGTCCTGGAGAAATGACATTTCATTCCAATGTACACAAGCTATATAGGAATGACAATAAAAACCCACTTGACTTGATGTTTTTTTATTTATTTTTAGCTGTAGATTATTGAGCTATGAGCTGTTACTATAGCAACAATAATATATTAGAAAGAGTGCATTAAAATAAACCTGTGATTTGAATTTCTGTCGTCACTACTATCAGACCTGCTGTTATAGAAAATTAGACCAATTTTCTATAAATTTCCAGACCAATCAGATTTGAGAATTCAATAATGCCACAAACAGCACAGTCCTAACCAGCTATAACTTGTATAACTTTTTTTCTTTCATGTGCATGATTAATATATGTTTTTCTGAGGGAACCCTTCAGGTTTCTATGCAGAACCCTTAAACAGAAGGTTTTCCTATCAGAGAGTGTTCACTAAAATTGCCCTTGCATGTTCCAATTTATATGCACATGATTTTATTATGAAAAATGAAGAACTAAAACCATAGGATGCAATAA
Source organism: Pangasianodon gigas (assembly GCA_022758105.1). NCBI lineage: Eukaryota > Metazoa > Chordata > Actinopteri > Siluriformes > Pangasiidae > Pangasianodon > Pangasianodon gigas. The sequence continues at coordinate 26,557,425 of CM040456.1, forward strand.
AGTCTGTGCTATCACATTACTTACTTGGCTCTTGATTGCCTCCACTTTCCTTACACAGCCTTTCAAACAAATACACCACCTGATCAACTCTCAATGATATACCATTGAGCTTCCTGACCCCAGAGGCCTGCTGCTATTTGCTTGCCTATATTAAATTACCAAATAAGACCAAGGCTTGACTGGGAGAATTCAGAGCTGAGGTGAAGGGTTGATCAATGTTCCATACCATCTGATAGTGGCTTGTTTAAGACAATAAGGTCCAGTGTCACCTTGGAGTGCCTTGTACAATCAGACCATTTTAACCCACCACCAACCCCCAGTGGAGTAGAGTAATGAAGTAGGCTCAGGGGTCAGCACAATATTTATCTGGTTAACTTAAATGAAAGTGCTGACCCCACTACCCTTTGAAGATCGGGTTTGCTTGGGATCACGGGAGGTCTGAGTGTGATTAAATTAAAGAAGCAATGATTTTCTGTGATAAAAGATTTTTTTAGACAGCACATGTTTAGCCCTTATGTTTCATTTTGGATTTTTGTTCAAAAAAGTCTGACAAATAACCTATATATTCATAATATCTTCATAATGATGAATTAATACATATTTGGCACATCAGGAAATAATGAAGCAGCTACATTAAACATCCAACTTAGCCATTAATAATGGTAATAGTTAACTATTAATATCTTATTACCTTATCTGGTTAATTAATAAAATGATTTATGCACTATTAATAAAGCCCATGTATATTATTAAAAGTCTGTTAGGTTAACTCAAACTATAGGCCACAATATAAAGTTTGAGACCCTTTTGAATATTTGATTTCCAGTAGTGAAATTTTCATTGTGGAATGAAACATTAAATGTATAATAAAGCATTCACATCTAAACAGTCTAAGGTACACCGTAACACCGTAATAACTACATGCCGTAGTCCTTACTGTGTGTTTGAATTGATTAACCTCCTGTGAGACCATCATACCCATTTCTATAACATCACACCGACAAAGTGGTTTGATCTGGACCATGTGATCTCAATAACAAATTGCTAGTGGTGTTGGCTTCGCATTGCGAATTGTGAATTGGCCCAAGTTACTTAAATAGCCTTTTTGTGTACAAAAAACAATGTAAATCTTAATTAATACTGCATAAGTCATGATATTACTTAACAGAATAGTTAGCAATATGGCAATACTTAACAATTACCAATATTATTATTATTATAATTATTATTATTATTATTATCATCAGTTGGCTGTTAATGTATGCCTGATGCACTAAGGATTAGTTTTATGCATTAATTCATCAGTATGAAAGCATTAATATATTAATTATTTTTGGATTAATGGTCAATTGTTACCATTACTCTTCATGATATGAACATGAAAATGTTCAAATGTACTTTATTGGAAATGCACAAATGTACTTTATTGGACATAAATTTTGAATAACATAAATTTTCAATTTTCAATAACATTTGGGGGAAAAAAAATCACTTTCTGTCTTGGTACTTTATGATCTAAGAGTGAAAAGGTGAAATAAAGGATTAAAATGACTAGTTTTTAGTCCCTGCCACATTATTTCCATCTCTTATTGACATTCAGACCAGTGCTCAAACATGTACAATTCCTAAGCAAGATGGAGTTTTATGTGTCAATTTTCATAAATAGTATTTATGTTGCTTAGAGGTGTGATGAAAATGAAATATGAATTAATTGATTGCTTGATTCATAACCAGTAACCGCTTTATCTTGGTCAGGGCTGTGGTGGAGTCTATAGCCGGAGTCTATCTTGGGAACCCTCAGCGTGAACTAAATATAAGCACTAAAATGATATTGAACCATTTAAAATACCTTTTTCCGGTTGTATTTCCAATACATTGTTAAGCGTTTAACAGAATCTAACAACTAATATAATATAATTTAATGCAGGGCTACATTATTGTGCAATGTTGTGCCATGTAGGAGCAAACACTGATTCTTGTCTTAAATCGGATTTTACAGTAATAATGAGATTGTGGGTAAACTGTTTATCTCGCTAATGTGATAGAAAGCTAATGCCCAAAATCAATATTTGTCTATAAGCGTAGTGATAAGAGGAGTGATATTTAAACCAGGACATTAAAGAAGACAAGATGTCATCCTCTGACATGTGCAATAAAACCCCATTACTGGCATACATGGAAACAGGCAGTTCTTTCAAGAGCTTTCAAGGTTCACGCTCTATTCATTTTTTTTTATGTTCCAACAAATGTAAGAGCAGGGATCAGCAAAAACACAACCGTCTGAACCCTCAGCTTTTGTAATGATCTAATCCTCTCCATCAGTATGATGAATGAGGTGTCACAGCTGTTATATAAACCTGCTCTGTTTTTACGTCTATCGTTTAAATAGACTTTCTTTCTGAAACTTTGAACCTGGGAATATGAACAATTTCTCTTAAATTAAAGTTCTCATTCCTAAATCTCTCTTATGAAACACGTCATCAATAAACACAAGTGGTCTAGTAAAAGCTCACCCGTTTAATCCAACCATTGTCTTGATAACTATAACGATGTTGCAGTATACTGTAGAATTGTAATCATTCCTTCATTCATTCATCTTTATTCTGGGTAGGGTTGTGCAGGATCCAGAGTCTATCCCAGGAATACTGGGCATTAGGCAGGAATACACCCTGGAAGGGATGCCAGTCGATTGCAGAGCATGATGATCACACATATTCACAACTATGGGCAATTTAGTGTAGTCAAGCCACTAAGCGGAATGTTTTGGTGAGGTAGGAGGAAACCAGAGAACCCAGAGGAAACCCACATGGACATGAGGAGAACATCCAAAAACTGCACAGACAGTAACCCGAGCTCAGGATCAAACCAGGATCTCTGGAGCTGTGAGGTTGCTCTGCTTCCCTGTGCACCAGAGTATATACAGTATATACTCCCCATGCTTTGGGGGTTTCTCCAGGTACTCCAGTTTCCTCCCCCAGTCCAATCCAAAGACATGCATTGTAGGCTGATTGGCACCTCTAAATTGTCTGTAGTACGTGACTGAGTGTGTGAGTGTGTGTGATTATGCCCTGTGATGGATTGGCACCCCGTCCAGGGTGTCCCCTGCCTTGTGCCCCAAGTATCCCGGGATAGGCTCCAGGCTCCTTGCGACCCTGTGTAGGATAAGCGGTACAGAAAATGGATGGATATATATATAAATATATATAAAACAATCATGACTTGACTGAAACGAAAATTGCAGATAACTGTATGTTAGTGATCAAGGATTTCGTCAATGCTACAACACTTGCACTGTGTACAATCTCTTTCTATCTTTGCTCTAACAGACTGCCTAATTGCAGGAAATTGCACAGCACTCAGCATGAACCTTAAAACTAACTATCAGATCCTCCGCTCTCTGAACCCTATAGAAAAGCGCCTCACTGTAATGACTGCAGGACAAGCAGCACTAAATTATACCCCCCCTAAAATGCGAAAATTGGTGCTTACCAGATCGAACAAACAAACCCCTCACATTTTTTCCTGCTGTAATTTTAAGGAGCAATACTAAATCTTGAAACACTGCGCAAATTGTGAGTTATTTCTCATTACGGTAACCATAGCCACATTAGTCAGCGAGAATTTGGGTCCAGGATCTATGACTCACACAAGGACACACACCAGTGGTCAGTCTCAGAGGATGGAGACTGGGATGTAGGCCTACTGTGTGTGGGGCTAACAGCTTACATTAGGATGTCCATTTATCCAAACTGCTGTCATAGCAAACATAGACTTGTGTAATGCTCCATAAGTGTCATCATGGGTTAATGTCATAAATATTACCAGCTACGTTGTTGGGTCCAGTACTGAGTCAGCCTAAGGAGCGCATAAAAAGGTCTTTATGGGGAAATCAGGACCTGCATGTTGGTATTTTTAGGGCTGAGGATGAGTCATTATTTACTTATTTCTGCACATATTTCTCCATATTTTTGACGTTAATTTCATTAGATTATTTGCTTTGTATACCCACTCATATGTATTCATTACATCCATTACATCAGCCTGAGATCACACACTGCTGCCAAATTTATTTTGTGTTAATCTGCATGCAGGCCAGCACCATACATATACTCAAGGCTTAGTGCGTGCTAAGGTCTGAGACCACACTGAAACTCTGGGATTTATTATTTTTTTAATTTAAAACTGGAAATAAACAGAAAGTTTTAGAATTTTGAAACTTTTAAAACAAAGAAAGGACAATTTTCAATTTCCTGAATATTCAATATTGAAGATTCTGGGCTATTTCAGAATTTAAGCACATTTTTGATATTGAATGTGTTAACTCCTTTGTGCAAAAGGTCAGATTTTCAGTGAGAAATATCTCTTCCAGTGAAGCATGTGATCAGATGACACCCCAATGAATTTGATCTAACATGGATCATCAGGTTTTGCACAAACCTGTAGAGTCCACACCAGCTCAAGTCATGTAAATATTTCACTCAAGTTAATGCTGATAATGTAATGTGTAATTTCTAGAAAAGAATGCAAAATAGAAGCATTTTCACTAATGGTCTCAGACTTTGGACCCCACTGTATATTTTGCAGTGTATATAGTACTGCGCAAAAGTCTTAGGCACATGTAAAGCAAATATTCAGAAATAATGCAATTAAACATTTTCAAAATAAGATATATCTACTCTAAACAGCAATAAACAGTGAAAAACTAAACAAAGTCAATATTTGGGGTGACAATCCTTTGCTTTTTTTGAAAAAAAAAAAAAAAATCAGTAGTCTCAGGTACACTTTGACTTGGAAAGTGACTTGTCAGATTTTCTAAGCATCTTTGAGACAGCATCTTTTTTTTTTTTGTCTGAAAAGTGCTATATAATGTAGTATGTTAAATTCTTTTCTAAAACAAAATTTTTCCGTAACATTTGATTTTTTGCTCGAAGTAATGCTCGGAAATCTAAAATGTTTTTTCTACTGATTCAGTATTGCAGACGTCATAAAATAAACATCTAAGACAAAATTAAAAATAGGGCTAAGACTTTTGCCCTATACTGTGTAGAAATGCTGGACATTGCTGTATGTGTCTGTATGTCTGTGTGTTTAAAAATGTAGGCTTGGTTTTGTGTTGTGGAAATAATATGTGGAAAGAATATTATCATTCCTGCCATTAAGGTTATCCATACCTTTACTTGCGAACTTGCCTCCTTCCAAAAACATTTTAAAAAGTCTTGAAACAGAGATATCATTTTGCAGAGATGATAACAGAATCATTTATTCAACTGTTATCTCCAATCAAGCAAAGCAGAAAGCCAGAGAAGGGATGCACTATTAAGCAAAATGGGGTTGAAACCAAGAAAAATAATTAGATTCAAATTAAGATCCATTAGACTTTTTTCCAGGCTAAAGAACAAATGTACTTTCTAAAAGGGTTTTAGTAACTATTTAGTAACTAGGAGTTAAGTGGCTGTCCAGACCCTGACTTTGCTCTCTTTGTAAGTGCTTGGTATTGAATAGCTCGAGGCGCACGTTTCTCAGACTGCTCTAAATGGCGAGACAAAAAGAACAAAAAATGAAGACAAGATGAAGAATGACTTTTAGGGCAAGGGAGATGGGCTGCGTTTGGATTAAAGGTCTCAAATGGGCTTTTCTATCCTGCAGGTGAGAAAACAAACAAGTTGGGATGAGTTGGAGTCTGGGGAATGAGGGGCCAGAGGGTGTTGGGAGGCCAAGCTGTGGATTAGAGAGTCAAACTCTAATTATGAAATTGATTATAGCATGGACTTTCTTCCATTATTTGAGGGCTTTGTGAGATGCGATTCAGATGTTTTCCCAGTTATTGGCATCCCATTTCGTTTATTTGTGGATGTGGGAAATAACTATGAGACATGAAACACAGAGATAGATAAAATGAGATGAGGCTTGGGTTTAAAGTGATGTACAGCTATGAGATCAGCTTTGAGATCCCTCAGTGGAGTGTGATCCTATTGAGCTTGGCAAAACTAGTAGAAACTTTAACCATTTGCAGTTGAGTAGTGCATGCGTGCAATAAGATTCCATCTAGAACCTTAGGGTTCTGCACCCTAAATAGTGCAAGCAGTTTTAAATAGCATGTAGTGATGTGCAGTGTGGAAAGCACTGTAGATTCATCACAAAAGAAACTAATAAATGTTCTAGGAGGAACGTTCTATGATAGGGATTCCCTTTCAGAAAAGCTTCAGAGTGGAACCTCTTTAGGAAGCTAAACCTCTTAATGACCCAAACCATTCTTGAGGAACCTTGCTTTTCTAAGAGCGTATAATTGTTTTGGTCTTCTGAGGATTAACATGTACTCAGTACAGAGTACTTTGCACTTCCTGCTCTGTAATAAACAAATGATCTGTTTTGAAATATTTGGCTAGTAAGGTCGCTATTGTCTTGCGCACTTGTGCATTTGCATATAAACAATATAAGTTAAACAATTAAGACTGGGAAAACATGCCACACACACACTTCATCACTGGAGCCAAAGTTTGTATTTGGGAAGCGTGGAAAAGCTTCTCTTGTTGTAGATGCATACTACTAGGCTTATAAGTGAAAGCCTTTCTGTAACAAAGTGGGATTTCAGCTAACGCACTAGCTGTTTTGTAATTTCTTTCACTTGAAATTCAATTCATTTCTACAAATATTCTATGAGATGTACAGGTACATAAATGTCATACATTCCGAGAAGAGGAGATGGACATGTGATGTGGCTATTTACACACTGGTTTTTCAATACAACACCACCGCTAATACATCTGACTTGTAACAGAGAGAGAAAAACGCCCACTAGTTTTGGGGCTATTAGACCCTTGGTAGCACTAAGATCCTTTAGGAAGATGAGCAGGTTATGTTGCTGGGATGGTGCCACTTGGGGCCGTGGAGATGGCTTTGGGATCTCATATGGGGAGTTGTAGTGCAATGGCTTGGGACTGCGATTGCTGTGGTGGCTTTGGGGCTGCGGTTGCCCCGAGCAGCTTTGTACTCAGGTCTCCATCAGTGGACAGTGGGTAGGTTCAACAAAGCGGACTTCATATGAAAACTGTAATGAATTTACTGGTTGCACAATTGCACTATTTGTTGATGTAGTACACAGTTATAGAAGGGATTTATTTATAATTGCACTATCCGTTATCACCCAGATGAGGAGTTGCAGGACGACCTGAAAGCAGCAGGAACAACAGTTACATGGAGAACAATAAGCAATGAACTGCACCACAATTGTCTCGGTTTCTTCGCCTCATGCAAAATAGGGCAAGAGCTTTTCTGTTGTGTCACTCTGGAGCCCCTTAACAGTTCTCCTGTCTGCTTTTTAAACAGATCAGCTCTGCCAAAAAATATTATATTATATATTTCAAAAATCTCTACACTGAAGCAACAAAGACAATGTAAAATGCATTTTTTTGAATTATTTCAAAATGTTGGAGGCCAGTTAACAGTTAATAATTGACACACAAATCTGGTAGCAAAATGTTAATGACGTTAAAGCTGAACTAATTTGGTAAAGTGGTAAGTGGAGACAATCATTTGTTTTACTACTGGCATCCATAGCAAGCAAGACCATATGATGGCAACCAAACTCATCTACTATGTCTTTTCCATTTGCTCAGCCTAAAAAGAAGTATAATAAGTTCAGATTTGTACAGAAATACCATGTGAGGGTTTAAGTGACTCATTGCAAACATGCTCTTAGCCTGCAGGGCAAAGCTGCCAGTAAGAAAGACTAGTGGTAAAATCCCACACCTGCCATCAGTACCTTTTCACACCCTCCTCTTATAACACCGGAATAACCCTGTACACCTCCACTGTGTTTCCTCACCCAACCCCTAACACAGAGCTGTGTGTGGGTTCTGGCCCTGTCGAGACACATAACTGTGATTAGAGTTTGATGCCGGTGTCACATTGTTCCTAATCCATGGAACAATGTTTCTACCAAGTGTTTGGCGCTGCTAAATTAAGAATAACGAGTCTTTGTGAGGGTGTTATTTGAGGCGCTTAAGCGTCGCTGGGAGTGTTTACATTTCTAGTAGCGCTTCTTTGTGGCACAGATTTAGACGTGCTGGAACAGACAGAGGTGGGAGACGTTGAGCATCGCCAGGGGGTAGGGATTGGGGGTGGTGCAGGATGAGACCATGTCCGGGCATGATGGGAAAATCTAAGAGGGTGCATGTACTCAACCAGCAAGAAGGCACATGAATTCATGAGCTAGTTCGGGCAGAGAGCACTCTGTATCTTTTCAACACATTTAGTACTGTTCGCCTTTTCTCTGTACGGCTGTATACTGTAATGATTTATAATCGCACTATCCGGTGTCACCCAGAAGAGGATGGGTTCCCTTTTGAGTCTGGCTCCTCTCAAGGTTTCTTCCTCATGCCATCTCAGGGAATTGTGCTATTATACATTTATGAAATATACAAATAACTTTGTATCTATCTAGTATTGTATAATCTAATGATCTTGTAATACTGGCATAGTGTACCAACTTCACTCTTATAAAATATTAAAAAAAGAACTCTAAAAGGTTTATTCCTCTGGGGAACACCAAAGGTTCTATGTAGAACCCTAAAGAAGGGTAGAACCCTTCTAGGAAACTAAAAACCTTTAACTACACAAAACAAAAACAATTGAGGAAGTCAGTTTTTCCAACGGGTTGTCTTGAGATTTCATAAAAGTCCACAATACTTCTTTTTTTTTTTTTTTTTGACATGGAAGACATCGGAGCAGACATCATCTTAATCTGAGACATTGATTATGTCAAGGACTGAATTTTTAATGGATAAACTTATGAATTAAATTAAAGTGAGCTGTAAGTATAAGTCAGCGCTCGTTCAGTGCATTGAATTAACAAAAACATTTTGACAACTCAATATAGCTAATTAAATGCATCAGAAATATTGGAAATAAATATCATTTTATGCTAAAATTAGCCCTGTACACACATAACAATTTCATGACCTAGATATTAGTGTATCATTTCTTATCTCATGATGTGCACTCGATTAACTGTCAGAGCATAATATAAAATAAAATGTAAAATAATAGCATATGCTGGATCAAGTGCTATTTTACAATCTGTCAAATAATGAGGCAGGAGCCACATTCTTAAAGTAAAACAGTGAGTAATGTGATAATTACAGCTAGAACTATCCATACAGCAATATATTAGCAATATACTATCATATCCTTTACTATCATGTCCTTTTTAAATTTTTTCACTTTATATTGTCTCTTGCTAGAATCTATTCTTTAATCTGTTTCCTGATTAGAGGGTGGTGCTTGTGTTTAAAAGCAGTGTCCAAGACACAATTGAAAAACCCCATCTCCAGACACTTCTCAAGAAAAATCTGGCAACCATAGAGGTGTGATCTACATACGGGTAATTTTAATAATCTGAAAAGCAATTTAGCAGTTGCGTAACCCAACTCTGAATATGAGTAACTTATAGACATAAGTTGCCGACTCTGAATACTGCCCTAAGTGTGTAGGATACAGAATAAATTTAGAAAGTCAGTACACTCTATGCTTGACTCTATTCTAACAATTGTCTGGTAAAAAAAAAAAAAAAAAAAAGAGGGTATGAGGGCAAGGCAGATTGTCATTGGTAACTTGTAGAAATTTCTGCCAATGCCAAAACAGTCATTATTTCTCTAAAATGAGATTTTAAACATATTCATGTCCACTTTATATTAATTATGTGCATTAGCACATAGATATAAGTACGTTGATGTTGATCAGTTTACGTACATTAGTTCATGTGGAAGTGCAAGAAGAAGTAACCAATATTCCAGAGGAACCCAGACTGAAACTGGAAAGTCCCAGGCTGATCTCAGTGCATTCCATGACAAGTAAAAACAAGGAGTTGCTTAGACATATGAATGGCCAGGATGCAAAAGAGTGTGAACACCACATTCTAATATCACACATAGGATGTAACATATGCAAATACTTCTGTGAGTCATTGTAGCATAAATGGCCACTGTGAGGTGAATATTAGCATGAAGGAATATTGAAAAGTAGTGGTGCATCCACAGTATGCCTAGGTCCCATGATGACTTGCACAGGCTATGTCTGCTGAAGTGTAAACTTACTGTACATTATTTGAAAATGTACAAAAACAATATTAAAATAAGGGGGCATTATCTTATATCATAATACTAACTATATGAAAAAGAGGAAAAAGCAAGCAGTATGTAAGTACAAGGCACATCATAGCAGTAAGAGGAAAGTGCCTGAAGTGTCTGTAGCACTGAACTTAGAGGTTCAGAGAGCAAAGTGCTCATACACTGCACTCATATTCACCCTCGGTTTGTCATTCTGTCAAACTGACTGTAGCTCAGGATTAATCCTTGATGCCATGCTGAAGTATAGTCCTAGACCATGACAATATGTCTTCGGCTATGATGAGTCAGACCCAGCAGAGTGGTTTTGCTCTAAATCTTGGCTTGGTGCTTGAACATTCTGGACACTCTGTGTTCTTTAGTGGTTGATGATCATAGTGTTTTTGTTTTAGCCACAAGTTCAGCTCTAGTTGCTGCTGCTGCGAAGAGGACACACTGTCCTAGAACTCCTCATATGGAAAACAAAACTATTCTTATAAACTCACACTACATTAACAAACAACAAAAACTGCATTTCCAGTCCACGCATATCCTAAAATAAAGGATACAAATGAAGTAGAAAAAGTTCTTGCTATACTTATGTATGTTTCCGGAATATGTCTATTCAAGTATAAATATTTCTGTCAGTTTGAACTTTTAGCATTTGCATATTGATCCTGACTGACATGTATATTTTATGATGCAATAACACTTGCCTGTCATGTGATCAATCTTAACTCAGATTTTCATTGCTTGCTCAAATCAGTATTTCCCAAAATAATATAATGCTTTAAACATCCACTTTGACTAGTTTTCTTATGGATTAATTTAAAGCTTATTTGTAGAATTTCCCAGAAGATATCTTTAGTTTTACTCAAATATGAATATTGGGTACGTTGTACTGTGCAACAATAGTCAGTAATTAAGAAAAAAATACATATTGCTCTTTGTTGCTGCCTTGAATGTCAGTTTTAGTGATAATTTGAAATTTAAAATAAAGTTAAAGGCCTTCATTTATCAATGCTGACTAAGTACAAATATGTGTGTAAATGTTTCAACACAGAATGTGGGATTTATCATAATAAATGCCTGTATTACTATTTGTGTGTATATTTATTCAAAGCTTTGACCATGCATGTGCAAACAACCAGGCAATGGAAAAGAAATCAGCTAGAGAAAATTAATTAAGCTTTACAAAGAGCTTATTTTTTTTAAACTTAACTGTGGGTCTGGAGCATTAATAAATTGAATTAAATACGAAATCCATTACGGCTTTTCGAAAGCAAACACATTTGTGGTAAGGCTCAAATCCTGTAAAATATTAACAGTGTCGGTGCGTTAAAGAATGATCTCGCTTTGATGGGAGATGTTGTGTGTTGGACCATTTGAAGATAAGATTTTTGAAGGATTCGACTAATGTTTTAGCTGTAAATTGAGTGGTTTATCAGCAGATTGGCCTAACCACTCCCAAATTGAGAACTAAAACATGTCTATTGGCAGTTGGAACCCGAGTTAGAGGTGGAAACAAGGACCACAAATGCATCACCTGTGCATGTCCAGCCCTTTCACCATAGTGATTTTGACTATAGACACTTCTTAGAGAGAAATCGGGGATAGAGCGCATATTTCCCAGCCCTCTTTGAGTAGGATTGTTATCATGAAGGACTTCTGTGCACTCGCAAGGGCTACTGACTCCATTCACGTAGCAATGAAAGTGTCATCAAAAATAAATAACTCATTTAATCATAAGGGATTCAATGTTGTGAACCTGCAGGTCTTTGACGTGACGCTTATATATACCATATATGGTAAATTATGGGAGGGTCTGTATTTAATTCAGCAGCAACACACTTGCCTATTGCAGCTACGCAAAATTGGTATTTATTAAGATTAATTTTATTTATTAACATTCATTTGATGTGTACGAGGATTCCAAATTTTATGCACAAGAACAGATTTAGAATCATATCAATGCAATGCTGTTAAAGGAGTCTACAATTTGGCAGTTTTTCTGGATGTTTCTACCTTTTCCGCACATGCTTATGGGCTGATCTACAGGGTACTGAAAGTGCATGGCTTCTATTACCCATAGAGGTCAGTGGATAAGTATGGGCTCCAACTCTATGATTTTGTGATGACAACCGTGCATATGACTATGAGGCCAGGAAAAGCACGGGAGCGGAGGGCTCTGTGGTCCCACACACACACAAATACACATACACACAAGCCTCATGTAATGCAACACACCGTATTAAGTATGTGTAGAAAGTTGTATAAAACTGTATATATAATTATACAACATATACATAACCTTTATAGTACTGTAATGTATAATCTCTATAGAGTTAAAAGCAGAGGTGGAAAATAATGAAGTATGTGTAGAGTACTTGAGTAGATGGTCACCATAAAGGTACTTTTCAGAGTATAATTAAATCATAATACTTTTACTTTTATTAAGTATTTAACATTGCTACTTTGATTTTGATCAGCATTACAGTGAAATAACAACAATGCACTTAACCCTAGAAGACTGTAAGCCAACTAAAATACATGTGTTTTTAACTTCTACTAGAGCCTGTGTAGCTGGAAACATGCATTATGATTCAATATAAGTTGATATCAAACCTAGCAAACTACTGAAACCATAACAGCAAAAAAACCCAAGTTATCTAGCCAGCTAATGTCACCTTTCTTTATATAGACTGTCACAATGAAATCTTACCAAGTGAAAATATCTTGAACATGGGCAAATTTATCTAATATTATTATTATGAGATTATTATCATTTAAATATAAGATTGTTCAGCCTGTTATTAGATGTTATTAGATCTTTCAATTTTCTTATTCTATTGGTAGATAATTTTGCTTTTTTCTAGAAATAAATAAAAATATTTTATATATATATATATATATATATATATATATATATATATATATATATATATATATATATATATATATATATATAGTAAGTACTATAAGCTTGAAATTATTTAAAAAATGTCTAGAAATAGGTTTAATAATCATATATGTGGTTTATTCAATTTTATTTGTATAGCGCTTTTAACAATGGACATTGTCACAAAGCAGCTTTACAGAAATAAATGGATTCACAAAAATATATTGTAAATATTTGAATTTATCACTGTGAATTTATCCCTAATGAGCAAGCCAGTGGCGATGGTGGCAAGGAAAAACTCCCTGAGACGATATGAGGAAGAAACCTTGAGAGGAACCAGGCTCAAAAGGGAACCCATCCACATCTGGGTGCAACGGATAGTGCAATTATAAATAAATCCCTTCTATTATTATGTACTATAAGGACAAATAGTGCAATTGTGCAACCAATAAATTCATCACAGTTTTCGCAAGAAGTCTGGTTGGTTAAAATCTATCCACTGTCCACTGATGGAGTCCTGAGTACGAAGCTGCTCGTGGCAACTGCAGCCCCAAAGCCACTACAGCAATCACAGTCCCAAGCCATTACAGTACAGCTCCCCATATGTGATCCCCAAGCCATCTCCACAGCCCCCCAGGTAGCACCATCCCCAGCAATCCAAACAGTTCTTCAGGCCGTCCATATGGGGCCACCCCCAGCAACAGCGAGCAAACTCAACCGATGAGAACTCCAACCAGAAGTAGGGCATCAGGATGGGTCAGGCAGCGAGGAGGAGCAGAAGGTGCATCAGGATGGGTCAGGCAGCGAGGAGGAGCAGAAGGGGTCAGGATGATTGGCGTCTCAGAAGTAGCATGTGTAGCTCGACAGAGAGTGAGAGAGAGATGGAGAGAGAGGAAGAGATTATTAGGTAAGCTTTTGTCCTCTAATGGTTAAGCACAATGTACTTTGCATGCAGAGTGCAAGCAGGGACTCCGGCAAGACTAGCTATGACAGCATAACTAAAAGGGAGAGCCAGAAGCTAACACAGACATGAGGGCACCCTGGGACATAAGGCAGCCAGCCACTCCACCGTCGACAAACCTGAGTGAACGTGTGAGAGTGGGGGGGGCGACAGCATCCAAACATCCCAGTTCACCACAACACTCTATGCCTGTGAACCCTCCAGACCTGCCCCTGTACCTAAGAAAAAACTATTCACAAAAAGCTTGACTAAACAAATATGTTTTCAGCCTAGACTTAAACACTGAGACTGTGTCTGAGCCCCAAACACTAATTGGAAAGCTGTTCCATAACTGTGGAGATTTGTAAGAGAAAGCTCTACCCCCAGCTGTAGCCCGCACTATTCGAGGTACCAACAAATAGCCTGCACCTTTTGATGTGAGTAGGCGTGGCAGATCATAAAAGACCAAAAGTTCGCTCAGGTACTGTGGCGCGAGACCATTTAGTGCTTTATAGGTCAATAGTAGTATTTTATAATCAATACGAAATTTGATTGGGAGCCAGTGCAGTGTGGATAAGATAGGGGTGATGTGGTCATATCTTCTGATTCTGGTAAGGACTCTTGCTGCTGCATTGTGGACTAACTGGAGCTTGTTTATGCATCTACTGGAGCATCCAGACAGTAAGGCATTACAATAATCCAACCTAGAGGTAACAAAAGCATGAACTAATTTTTCTGCATTGTGTAGTGACAATATATTTCTTATTTTAGCAATATTTCTGAGATGAAAGAAAGCGATCCTAGTTATATTATCTACATGAGCTTCAAAAGAAA
>CM040456.1:26572300-26605090 GCA_022758105.1 Pangasianodon gigas
AGGAGAATAGCATGATCAATGGTATCAAAAGCTGCACTAAGGTCAAGCAGCACAAGCAAGGAGACACAACCCTGATCAGAGGCCAGTAGTAAGTCATTTACAACTTTTACCAGTGCTGTCTCTGTGCTATGATGAGGCCTAAATCCTGACTGATACATTTCATGAATGTTATTCCTATGTAAGTATGAGCATAGCTGCTATGCTACAGCCTTTTCTAGGACCTTGGAGATAAAGGGGAGGTTTGATATTGGTCTATAGTTAGACAGCTGACAGGGGTCAAGGTCAGGTTTTTTAATCAAGGGCTTGATAACTGCTAATTTAAAAGATTTAGGTACATAGCCAATGCTAAGGGAAGAATTGACTATCTTTAAAAGAGGTTTGATTGTTTCAGAAATTATCTGTTTGAGGAAACAAGTAGGTAAAGGATCTAGTATACAGGTTGATGATTTTGATGATGAAATTAGTGAAATTAGTGAAATTAGTTCAGTCTCTTCAAGGGGAGTAAAACGTTGTAATTGTTGATCTAATATTATTATATTATCATCTACAGGGTTAGTTATAAAACTGTCCGGTTTTAAGTTAATAGTCTGAATTTCTTGCCTGATATTTTCAATTTTACCAGTTTACAGTAATCTTATAATAGCAATCTTATAAAAATTATGTCTATACTAGATGAATTTAACTGCAATCCAGATATTTTCACTTGCTATGATGTCATTTTTTTGCAGTGTACTGTTGATAATCTAGGAGGTGTTCACTTCAGCATAGATAACTTGGGTGGTTAACAAGAACAGAAAAGAAAATAGAGCAGTTTGGGGTAGTCAATTGTAGGCATATAAAAAGCAATTTGTAAAGTAATTACTCAAGTAGTTTTTCACCAGACAACTTATTTACTCTTACTTGTGTAATTTTTCTTGATCACTACTTTTGCGCAACAGGAGAAGTGGAACTCTTACTCAGGGTGTTTTGTACTCTGTCAAGACAATTAGGGTATCTACTATATTTCCATAAGAGGTCATTTCAAAATAATAGCTAAGAGACAGTTTTACTTCAGCTTTTATTTACTATAGCAGATTTTCAGTAGGTCCAAACTTTACACACACTTGGCATTGGCATGTATTTGCTTGGACTTGAATCAAATGCTTGGTAGCCTCCCAAAAGGTTCTCAAAATACTTTGCCCATTTTTTTTTTTTTTTTTTTTTTGCTCATTCCTCCTGACAGAACTGGTGTAACTCAATCAGGTTTGTGGGCCTCAGGTTTTGCTCACACGCTTTTTCAGTTCGGTCCACAATTTTTCTATGGGATTCAGGTCAGGGCTTTGTGATGGCCACTCCATTACTTTCACTTTGCTTTCTTTAAGCCATTTTGGTACAACTTTGGAGGTAGGATAGCCTTAGGATAATTGTCCTGCTAGAAGACCCAGTTGTGACCAAGTTTTAACTTTCTGACTGATATCTTGAGGTTTTACTTCAGTATTTCTAGATAATACTCCCTGAAATGCAACAGTCACTTTTCCAGCAAAACACCTTCACAACATGATGCTGCCATTCCCATGCTTCACAGTTGGGCTGGTGTTCTTCAGATTAAAATCCTCACCCTTTTCCCTCCATATATGGTGCCATTCATTATGACCAAACAGTTCGATTTTTGTTTCATCTGACTAGAGAACACTCCTCCAAAAGGCTGGTGATCACCTGCAGTCTTCCATCTGGCTTTTTTATGCTGATCTAAGAGTCAGAGTAGTGGCTTCTTCCTTCAACTCGACAGCCTTTCAGGCCATGGTAATATAGGTCTCTCTTAATGGTGGATGTACATAGTTTGGCACCTGATGCCTCCAACTTCTTTATCAATTCCTTTGTTGTTGTCTTGGGTTCAGTTGAACCTTTAGGACCAAAGTTTGTTCAACCCTAGGAGTTCATCTGGGCCCCCTTCTTGAATGACAGAGTGTCATTGTGATCCAAGATTTTCATATCTGCATACAGTTGTTTGTACAGATGCTCACGGTACCTTCTGTTGTTTGGAAATTGCTCCTGAGGAGGAACTGGATTTTTTTTTTTTCATGAGGCTTTAGCTAAGTTGCTTGGATTTTCCCATGGTATCAAAAGCAAATAGGCACTGTCTCTAAAGGTACATAGATCCTTAAATAAAGCCATTAACTCTTAATAATGGCAAGTAGCCAATCATAAGCTTCTAAAAGTCATTGCATCAGTTTCTGGAATGTTCCAGACTGTTTAAATAGACAGTCAACTTGGTCTATGTTTGACTGTGGATTCTGATATAGCGAATTAAAGCTAAAATAAATCTGTTGCCTAA
The DNA here is from genome assembly GCA_022758105.1 of Pangasianodon gigas. NCBI lineage: Eukaryota > Metazoa > Chordata > Actinopteri > Siluriformes > Pangasiidae > Pangasianodon > Pangasianodon gigas. The sequence goes on from CM040456.1 coordinate 26,574,615, forward strand.
TATATTGTTTTAAACCTCTGATGTGAACACAGTAGATAACCTAACTGACTTGCCAAAAGAAATGTATGGTGACATGAAATGTGTGGAGTTGTGACAAGCTGAGATTGAATATCTTTAGCCTAGGTGAATGTAAACTTCTGGCCTCAACTGTAAAAACTAACAGTACTTAACCCACTTAAACTTCTGGATTATGATTAGTCAGGCATCAAAAAGCACATTATTCAGTAACTACTATGAATTATTCACTAAATACAGTAAACCTGGAAAGTTCTGAGAGTTGGGAGTGTAAGTCTGGACCTTCCATCCAAGGAGCTTATAGAATTAAAGCCCTTTCTGAGTTTGTAGTCAGCAAACATCAAATCCAAAGAATTCTAACTAAAAAATAAAGTCATATTAAGGCACAGTATTAGAAAGATTGACAGAGAGAAATACTCCTCAGGAAGGCAAGTGTAAGAAAACAGAAGACTGATGAATGAGATGTATGGAGATATCACATTTCTCCCATCTCAGCCAGTCAGCGGCACTCGTGCCCATTTTTCAGTGAGCGATGATAAGTCTCCAACCCCTTTGGGCGGCACGGGGGCTAGAGTTTCCCCCCTTGTGACAAATGATGGGACATCTCTTTCTCTCCCATCTTAATCAGTCTGTCTGCTCTGTCTAGGTCTCTCCACTAAGAGCTAATCTTTCAAATTTATTCACGTCGCTCTTAATCCATGCTAACTGCAAATGTGGGACTGATTAAAGCAGCAAACTTGGTTGACGTGGATTGAATACTTTGTTTTCAGTAAAAGAAGACTTCAGCAGATGTTTTTTTTTTAATAGCTGGACTAGAATCATCTAGCTAATAATTTTTTTAAATATTTGGTTTGGTGTGATGATCTTATGTAGAAAAGGTTCTAAATTGTTTCTTGTTCATAAAATTTGACAGCGTAACACATAAAGATGTTTGTGTGAATGTGAATTTACATTGTACATTTAGTGAAAATTAACATCAACTAAGTTAATGTAAATACAGAATATTCATGGAATGGAAATTGGGATTTATAGCACTGAATTTATTTTCTGATGGTGCTTTAACTGCAACATGAATACAGACAGGCGGGAAAGCCAGTGATTGTGTGGCTTGATTCACATGTGCTGGTTGCACATTAGTTTAGAGGATTTGGAAAAAGTTTGGACCGTGATTGGGAAATAGCTGCTAGAACCCCAATTTCACTCTAGTATGCAGCTGCCCCTTATTTTGATGTGTGCTGTCTTTGTTTGTTAGGTTAAGTGTTCACTGTTAGTGGAGGAATGTGTTTTGTGTTTGTCTATGCTAGCACATTATTTTATGTTCTTGGGGTTTACCAAGAACAATGGTAGTTTGGTGTTTTTAATTTTTTTTTTTTTACCCACCATCGCTTTCCTTGACAAGTTTAGGTTTTTTGTTGTGCTGTAAGTCCGAGTTTGCCAATAAAAAAAAGTTTTTTGTTTTTTTTTTTGTTTTTTTTTTAACAATTATTCTATTCTATTACGATTAAGCCTATTTGAAAAATACTTTTTGTGAAATTTGTGTTTGTGTTCCCTCTCCAGGATGATGGCACAAATTTATCAATACTGCTTTTGGGAATAGTTATCTGCTGATAAGCTACTCGGAATGTTCAGCTAAAAAATTGGCCCAGTCCACACAATTTCTAACACAATTTTCTCACCTGTTTTCAATAACCACTTATCCTGATCAGAGTCACACTATCTCGGGAACACTGGGTGTGAGAGGTACACCTGAGATGGGATACACAAATTACTTTCACCGATTTTTCAATGTATTAACCGTGCAGCCCCAAAGAGTCCTCTTTTTTATGTACACTTTAAAGGGATGCCTATGTACTATATATGGTTAATTGTAGGAGTGTCTGTATTTAAATAATCAGTGACATGCACATGCAAGGAACTAGGACTGTTTTTTCATCTTGCGCAGTTACTAGTCCAGGTATGAAAGGACAACAGTGCCAAGCACACCTGAGTCATGGCCTGGGATGCAGCAACTCTGAGCAGGCTGTTGTCAGCCATTTTGGTGATGTGTGGGAAATAAACTTTCAGCACAATGCCTGCACGTTTAAAAATGCCCCAGAAAGGAAAGCGATCAACTCTTATGGGTCCCACTGAGACTTTTCCTACAGTTACTCTAGTCAAAAAAGACCTAAATGACTTTGCAAGGAAAATATGTGCTTTCAAAACCATTCCTTGATAATTTCATAAGATAAGAGTGATATTTGGACAGAATCCCAAACCACAGGCATAATGCTGGTCTTTGGTTGCATGTCTGCAAATGAAGCTGTCACAAAGGTAACCTTTACAGCTTTTTAAAAAGCTCTGTGGAGCTCTTCATTCAGTCAAATGTATGGTTTGTTCATTTGTTGAGTGCAGTGGTGGAAAATATTATAGCATGCCTTTCAAAAGATGAAGGATATAGGCTCCTCCTCAGTGGTTTCTTCATAGCCTGCAGTAATCCATTCATAACTCGTCAGAATTACAAGTTCGGGCATGGACATGCACAAAGAGTCCCTCGCAGACAAAAGTCAGTATCTAAATTCTGACTAGTTTATTCTTTGTTGTATTTTCACCTTTTTGTTATTGCGAAAATGATATGTTGTCAGTGTGATCCATTTGTTATGACTTGCAGGTGCAGGTACCTGACTATTATGCAGGAAGAATTTAGGAAACAAATGTCACACTTGCATAACCTAACCCTACAGGCCATTTATACTCTATATAGAAATGGCTACACAAATCATGTCCCTGGTCATTGTCACAGGACAGCTTTGTCTCCAAAACACAGCGGAAACAGGTGAGACCAAGCCAGGGATGATGTCCTCTCAAAAGTGCCCAAGTTAGCCCTGTTTAACATCAGCCAAATATATATACACAAGGTGTAAAAGTGCGAACTAATGTGTGAAGTGTGAAGGAGAATTGGAGAAGGAGGCTTCCCCTTTTCTCATGGTGTGTGCGTGTGTGTGAGTATAAGTGTTAATGAGTTTTTTTTATTAGCAAAAGGATCATACCATACTATTGTATGAAGACTAGAGACCAAATGACTTTTGTAGAAAATTAGTCAAGTCCTCACTAGTCTTCATCTAACATCTGGGAATCAATAATCAACAAATTGTGACTTCAAAATGATGCCACATTAGACTTAATTGGAAGCCTGTGCACTGCTTTATTCTGTGCCTCTATCTCTACCAACCTGTGAAACATTTAAATGATCTGTTTCCATAAAAATGTTTATACTGCTAATAATGTAGAAGAATATCAGATTGATTGGTTGTTGTTATTGGAGATGTAACCGGATACGAACACATAGTGTTCTGAACAGACACAAATACAGATACAAATCCAAATTTGTAAAACAAAACAAAAAAACAAACTATTTTTAGGGCATCTCATTGAAGCTGGTATCCTATGGGAAAAACAAAAAATGTGAGTGGTCTGGTATCCTATGGGAAAAACAAAAAATGTGAGTGGTCTGATTGCACTTTTATGCAGGGGCAAGCGAATGGTTAGATATGAAGCTCACAGGATGAAGAAAGTCCATATTCATTAACATCCACTGCATTTAAAGCATTTATTCACTCATCCTTAGTGACTGCCTGGTCTGGATGGTGGTAGTTTAAATCAGGCAACTAATTTGTTTATATTTGGTAAATAGACCTAACAAAAATAACAACTGTTTGAACAGGATTAAAAAAAAAAAACAGGCCTGTACACATCTCTTATTGAGACCAATTCTGAACTCGAGTGATGTAGCTGAGGTTGAGGAACTGTCAGAAGCAGAATTCACAGACCATGCTGAAAATGCTGCCATTTCTACCTCTGAGGTTTTTCCAGTGTTTTGAAGGGCATAGTGTAGGATTCATATTTCAAAAAAAGAAACTTCCAGTTTAGGCCATCAAATACAGACCCAGATATCGGAAGCTTTAAACAGATAGAGATACAGATAATGGCATTGTGTTACACACCTGATTATTGTAAAAAATTGGTTACAGTTGTTCTGCTATAACTATCAAAATTGATGGCCTGTCTTAACAGGATGTCCATGTAGTGACCAGAATAGTAGGGCTAATTGCACACACTGAGTTTAAACTGTTCACAAGAAAATAAAAGGCTTGGAAACAGGTTCACCAGGAGAATAGTTTGGTGAATGTAATTCCTGTGTTAGCAGGTGAGAAATAAGTGAATTAATGTGTACACCTGTAATGAAATCCAGGCTGTAAATAAAGAATCAATTTGCAGTACAGATTTGCAGCCAGGTTTTGATCTGGCCTTGCACTCTGACAGAATGGATTGTGCATAGATTTGCTGCTTGCTTTTTGTAAGAACATGGAATAATGTGTCATCCCTAGACCACCCGCTTAGGCCTGACTATATGTAGGGTTGAAACTTTTTTCTATCACTTTCCTGTAATAGATATAATGGTGTTCATAGGGATCTGAGTGTGAATTTGTATGTACCTCTACAGTGCAGGCTCACCTGATGTAGGTGATCAGCATGCTCACCTGATGTAGGTGATCTACTCCAGGAGCCCTTTGGGAAAGGCAAGCTTTTGTTTGGAGGAAAGTGAAGGGGGCCGGAGTGTGCGCTCATTGAATGAATGGGACTCACTTAGTACCTTTTCAGATGCCTCACAATAACCCAGAGAATTGGAGGCACTTACTGACCCAGGCCCTTATTTAAATGTTAAATACGTTTCGTGGCTTTCTTAGTAGTGTAATTCAGTGAGATTTCTCAAATGAACCTCATGGCAGTGGTGGCTCAGTGGTTAAGGTTCAGCGCTAACGGTCAGAAGGTTACAACTTCAAATCCCAGTGAGCCACTGCTGGGCCATTAAGCAAAGCCTTTAACCCTCAACTGCTCAGCTTTATGTCTGAATTGTGTGCAGTAAGTTGCTTTGGATAAAACCATCTGCAAAAAGAATGCATGCAAATGAAACTGATGGTGAAAACATTGCGAGAACTACAAAAGGTGTAGATCATGTTAGTGCATGAAATATAACACTAGATACACTTTTAGAACATTTTGAACCCTTAATGGTTACATAATTGGACCAGTGTGTTCTGGTCAGGAATCAAAAGCTCTTTGCCTCCAATAAGTTGGCAAAATATTATTGTACATATTTTTAAATAAGGAACCTACAATTTGAATAGTTGGTTTATGTTCATTTAAAAAAATGTTTTTAGAGGTTTTTAACCAATGAACCCTTAAGAAACCATTGAAGAACCCGTTTTTTTCTAAGAGTCACACATGGCTCTATTGGATGTCCACATTTTGGTATACAGTATACTGTATACTACAGTAAAATATATTGTATACTATATAAAGTATACTGTATGTTATATATTGTAACCCAGACTGCAGAAAATGCATGCATAGACACCCAATCATCTTTCTCCTCTCAAACTCTCCATAATGGCCCACAGAGCTGTATTAAGCTATCATTAACTCTGACCCACTCTCTTATTCTTTTCAGCCAAAATGATGGCTAATTTTGCTCTACATCTGATCATCACAGGCCCGAAGAACAGGTTGAAATTACTTCAGTGGTCTTTTTTATTTTAGTATAATAACATAATGACATCTTTATTCGTGTCAAAATTGAATGATAATTGAATGATAACCACCCAGGACATGACTGTATTTATAAAAATCTTTTCCTTTGCAGGATTTATACTCTATTATGTCAAGGTGGTGTCTTTATGACTTCACCTGTGCTATTTATAACACGGTGGGTTCCCTAACTCAATGGAGGATCAGAAGACAGTGTAAAGAATAGTGAGGGAAAAAGATGAACGAGAGCGAGGCAACTGTTGCCTTCACATGGTGTCACGCTGTGGGAAAGCTGTTAGAGTAAGAAAGCGAGAAAGAGTCGTGACAGGCTGAGTGAAAGAAAGACAGAGAAACCACTCCGGGCTATACTGTTGACTCGTATTGAGTTTCATATGTCGGCATTCATAGGTGTTTTTCTCTTCTCATTAGTATTAGACTTTGGCATTTTTAGTTAGGTGAGACATCTCAAATAGGCATCTGATTCAAGGAGGTTAAAAGAGTGCTCATGGCTTCTATTTGTCTCTGTTACCTAAAATAAAAATATATTTAAAATAAAATAGACTATCTACTGGTTTCACCTTCTATAGAATCAGAAGCACTTTGCTTGCACAGCTTATGAAATACTTTTGTGTCTGTTTTGTGTACTTTGTGTACTACCCTCTTACTTCATCCACTATCATTACTGAAGAACACTGCAGTTACTTCCTGGATTTTTCGTAGGATGCACACAATTAGGTCCTACTTTGGGTGCACTGTAAAAAGATGTCCAAGGTTTTATTTAGGATTTTTGACCTTTAGGAATTCTCCCTGTTTAATCTAGAGCTACATTTAAATACACAGAAAGTACATTCATTTCTGTGCAGCTTTCTTGAAATCAGTTGACCTCATACTGTTTATATATAAAATGCATACTTGTTTGCTTTTCTTTAGTACTTTTATGTATACTAGACATAGCCTGTGAATGACTGTGTGTGTTTAATGCAGCGTATCAACTCTCACACTGTATTGTTTACAGCATGCTGTGCTACACTGCTTTCATCGTTCCACCCAATGCAATCGGATTCGTTCTAGCCTGCCCTCGGTCTCTTCAACCCCTGCATGCTCTCCTCCCTCAGCCCAAGGGGTTCCTCCCTCCTTTGGTCCCACCCTGCCTGTTTCCCTCAGACAGAGGGAGCATTGTTCTCTCTGCTACCTGGGCAGGAGGCATTCTGTCAGTCAACAGGCCACAAAATAAAGGTTAGAGGGAGCAGGGAGGGAGAGGAAGAGAGGGAAAGAGCAAAAGTGTGAAAACAAGAAGGTAAGAACAACACAAAAGATCAAAACCAAATGAGCACAAGAGTGTGTGTGTGTGTGTGTGTGTGTGTGTGAGAGAGAGAGAGAGAGAGAGAGAGATATGACAAGAACCCCCCCAAAATAGCTACCCTGTCAGTATCTCTGTCTTTTGCACACTTCCCATAAACATTCCTCTCTGAGTTTGATTATTGCCTATTTATTAGCCCTTAAATCTGGTTGCTGTCAGCCAGAGCTCAGCTCACAGCAGGCGTGTGTTGTGGACAAAGGTAGCTCTGTTGCTCCAGACGTGGCATTACCGTGTAAATTGAAGCACTGCCAAGAACTCTGACAGCGTTTCCCCCCCTCCACTTTCCCCCACCACCTGAAGCTTATTAAACATAAATCTGGGCAGCCCCACTGATGTAACCCAAAACCCATATTGACTTAAAGGAGGAGCACAGTAAATCTTTCTTCACTCTTTCTTTCTTTCTTTCTTTCTGTTTGAATGTATATATATGTAATGTATATCCAGTATGTATGTGCCTTGGTGTTGCCCACACATGCCCTCCTACACTCCCCCAGCCTCCACCCACTCTTTCTTGTACATTACTACTTTAAAGTACAGTGCATATATACGTATATCATGATGTTACAGGCTAGAGAGGTAATAAATAGCCTGATGGTGGGGTGAATATTGGATAAACGAACAAACCGGGGCATTACTAGATCCCTTTACTGAGAAAATGCACCAGTGAAATGCTGCCACATCTCACTATAATGTTGGCAAAATGTCTCTATAACAGGAATTGTGAACATTTCTTGAATTTTAATTGACGATACTTTGAGACCGAGCCAGAACAAAGTCGCTCAGATCTGACCCTTTTCCTTAAAGATGCATTAATCGAAGATTAGTTGAAATATATCAAGATTAACGATTAAGTAGGCGGGTTCAAAATTCTGCGTGATTTTTTTCTCTCCGAAGAGACTGAGATGTGGGTGACATGAAGGGATGTTGGGAAAGGGAGGGCATTGTGTGTGTGTGTATCTGAATCTGAACACAAACATACACTCTGGACAGTAACACTTTCCTCAGGCACACAATGTACTTGTGCTGAGGCCATGGCTTAAACCATTGTTTTTTCATGTTCTATATATTTTCCAGCTTATTTGTACATAAGTAGGAAAAAATCCATGCACAAAGCCATACACAGTTTCAACAAAAAGCAGTGAAAGAGAAGGTAATGCCGGTGCAAATGTAAACTTTAGACAACCTCTGTATTTGTAGGCTGACAAAGATTCAGCAAAAAAAAAAAAAAAAACTGAAATATTATCCCATTAATAATCAAAGATATTCAGGTATTTAACCAGCAACTGTTATCTAGTAGCCACTGTTAATAATTTAAACAAATTAAATTTTGCTGAGAATAATGTGTTCTAGTTTAATTAAATATTTCCCTATTTGGATCAATTCGATATTTAATCACTGTGGGCCCGTGGAAGAATCATGTTCAGTCTAGAAAATGGCTCAGGTTGGCAGGAAGGTGTGTTTGGGTTTCAGAGCACAAGATATCTTCATGAAGAGAGCTTGTTTGGATGGCACCCCTATAGAACAGCTGGTCATACTTCACTGAGCAGATAGAGTACAGGAGTCCATGAAACCTGAGGAGATATTCAAATACATTTCACGTCATGTGGAAAAGCAGATGTATCTCATGACCACCACCCCAAGGCACATATTTCGCTTTGTCATGCTTTCACAACTGGCTGATGAGGCCATGTATTCAGAGCATTACTGTAATTTAATCCATTAATTATAAATAAACATTTGGTATGGGTGTCTAGTATGATTTTGTGATTTGTGAAGCTGTAGTAGTAGTAGAAGTAGTAGTAGAGGGCTTACACTTGATGAATACACTACCAGATATTAAAAATACACCATCCAGAAGAAGATGGGTTTTTGAGTCTCAAGGTTTTTCTAGATATAGATCTAGATCTAGATCCAGTGACAACGTCTTTTGTTTAAAGTGATATGAAAAATAAAGCTGAATTGAATTGAGTAACCTGGTATTTATGGACACAAGCAGTGACACTCAGTCCATCAGGTGTTTGTCTTGAAAGTCTGAGCAATGGAGCGCTACATCACTGTGGTCCACATGCATTGGAGTTTAGGACATGACTGATGATTATGGTGGTAATTGTGGTACTCTAAGGAAGAAACAGAGACAATATGACATAGAGGATCCAGTGCTGCATACAAAAGAAGCTTCAGTGCTGCACTAGACTGAATAAATGAGAAAGAATTTGCATGCAAAAAAACAAAACAAATGGAAATATCTTGTTTGGTAGGTGGAAGGTCAATCTGATGCTTCAAACCAACTGAATAAAGTCATACGAAAAGCTGGAACTCCTGACCTTATGTCTTCATCTTAACCTTGATCATTCATAACTTCTTACAAGTTTTACAAGCTAATGCAAATTCTTTCAGATTGGCATTTGTGAGACTATGTCAGAGAGAACAGAAGTCATGGAATATCTGTGAAAGACTAGCAAATTAAATCTTAATAAAAGATTTAACTGAAGGGTGGACTGAAGGGTGGATAAGATGATCCAGAATAAAATGTAAAAATTGGGGCACTCAAAAAAAAATAAAAAAAATTAAAACACGCAGATGGCATGTAGGAAGTCTGCAAAACAGATATGGAGTGACCCTTGAGAACAGCCTGGCAGTGAGGTTTTTGATTTTACTAACACGCTTCCAATAAATGTCAAAAAACCCAGCCATAATGAAAAGCACAAAACAGAGCATGTAAGTTATCTGTGGCACTGCAAAGCGCTACCATGCAGCGACAGCTCTAAAGCATGACATTTTCATTTTGGTGGAAAATCTGAGTGATCCTAGCTTACAATAAAAAAGCAGGCCCCTGGTTTTGATGTGTGCATTTAAGAGTGATGGAGGGTGGTATGCTGAAACAGAAAGGGGATACTGTAAAAAAAAAAAAAAAAGGCAGGGGCTGGTGTGTGTGTGTGTGTGTGTGTGTGTGTAAGAGAGAGAGAGAGAGAGAGAGAGAGAGAGAGGTGTTATAAACCCAGAACATACACAAAGGACTCACTGTGCAAGGATGGCCTGCAGGTCACAGGCACACATGCACATACACTCACTTGCTCAGGACGTCTCCAGCTTGCAAAAGAAAAAAAAACACTCTACATAGATGACATCACGTCAAGTAAGAAGCCTTGCAAGGAAAGTGTGAGGCATGATGGGGAAACAGAAGAGCCTGAAAAGGAGTGAGAGGGAAAAAAAGAAGGGAATAAGAAACCACAAGGCCTCCGTGTCCTGTGAGTTTGGAGGTACAAGGTGAAATATTGACTCCTTTCTTCTACTCTTTTAAAATTTTCTAAAATCACATCACATCTCATTTTAACAATCCAACCTAAAGCCTTAAAGGGTGTGTAACACCAACGTGGTTTCAAGTTGTAAGAATTTGCAGAAGCCGACTTGTATGAAAAGTTACAAACGTCTCAGGGCACGAGGTTAACATTCTTATTAAGATTTCTTGTGTATTGTGGAACACAAGAGAATTCATAAAATTTTGCTTGGTTATATATCATACTGCATAGACATTTGTTCAGTTGAAAATAACATTGACTTAACCATGACCAGTTAGCATGATGCCACTTGATATTTGATGATGTCAACATCCTCATTTTATCAAGTTTAATAAACCAGGCACATTTACATTTATGGCATTTGGCATTCGAGCGACTTACTAAAGTGCTTTGAAGTCTCTATCAGTAAATACATCTTCATACTGGTTCACTAGGTCACAGACTAACAGTCTAAAAGCCCTGTTTGGGAGGTTAGTGTAGTATAAAAATAGTACAGAAAAACACACAAGGCATTTTGCCTTTCAAGTTCTCTCACTCACACACACTCTTTCAATAACTGCGTTATCCTGGTCAGGGTCATGGTGGATCCGTAGGCTTTCCCGGGAATGCTGGGCACAAAGAGAAAGCAAAAATTCACCCCAGATGAGATGGCAGTCCATTGCAGGGCACCATTCACACACATTCACAGCTAGACGGAATATAACATAACCAGTCCACCTTCCTGGGAGAAAACCGGATAACCTGTAGGAAAATCTGGGAGAACATGCAAAACCTGATACAGACAGCAACCCGAGCTCAGGATCGAACCCTGGACCCTGGAGCTGTAAACCATAAGAATGTATCAATACCCAGAATTCTTCTTATTTACATAGTTGAAGCCCAGATATTGAAATGGCCCAGAAATTGGACAACCAAACTTTTAACAAGAGCTGTTTTATCAAGATGTCCTTGACAAGCTGTGCAAATTTAAAATTATTTGCACCAAAATATACACCAAAATTGTGTGCAAATGTCTCTGGATGGTTATTGCACTTTCTTTGTGTGTTGTTTAGTGGAGTAAAATACAAGGCAAATAAGGTACACAGGTACACAGATTTTCTATCTACTGATGGAAATAGTTTCCAAGGTATCTGGTATATTATACAGGAAACGAACATTGGCATCTTCAAATTAAAGTTCAAGTTTGCTTTATTGTCAAATGTTTCCAGAATACAGAGCACATGAGAAACAATGAAATTCTTGCGCTACATTGGTGCACCCGTACAGTTAACATAAAGTGCATACAGCAAACAAACAACATACATACAACACACAAGACAACGATGTAGGGAGCGATTTCACAGAGGTGAAAGAAAAGGTATTGCATGTGGAATGAATAGTGCAAATTGAGTAACATGATTTCATGCAATAAAAAAAAACAGTGTAGTGCAAGTATAAGGATGATACATAGAATGCATAGGAGGTGTAGAGTTTAAACTGAAGTAACGCATAATGTACATATATTGAGGTACAGAAGGTGTTATGTGAGATGAGTGGTTGAAAGGTTCACTGCCTTTCGTGGGGAAAAAAATGATGGAATATCACCCAAAATGTCCAAACCTTCCAATCATTCAGTGTTAAAATGTAGCAGTAAAGTTATATATATATATATATATATATATATATATATATATATATATATATATATATATATATATATATATATATATTTTTTTTAATCCATTGCAGTCAATGACTGCCTGAAGTCTGGAGCCCATGTTCTCAAAACTCAAATTGACTGCAAAGGATTTTAAAATTATGGTTATATTTTCAATTATGTCACTTTGTCCAAATACCTTTGAGCCCCTGAAAATGGAGGTACTTTGTTGAAAATGGCCGTAATTCCTAAATGGTAAATGCCATATTTTTGTGGAACCTCTTAAAATAAAGCTGAAAGTCTACACTTTGATCACATCCTGATTGTTTTATTTCAAATCCATTGTGGTGGTGTATAAAGGCAAAATCACAAAAACTCTGTCATTGTCCAAATACTTCCGGACCTGACTGTATGTATGTATATATATATACTACTGGTATAGGAAGGTATAGGTAACTAAGTCCTAATGAGTCCATAACGAGGCACTGCAAACATATACAACCCTAACCTTAACCACTGTTTCTGTTTATCTGATGAAGTTGCACAAACTGTAATGAATTTGCAAGTGTAAGATCATACTATCAGGTGGTTATCAGGACAGTGATGCTGAGCTAGGAGCTATGAGGAGGCATGACAGTGATAATGTCTGTAATGGAAAAGCCGATCTAGTCATCTTTAACCCAATCAACCTCTGATTAGATCAAAAGTTTGCTGAGAGATGTCCACCCAGCAACCAGATGTCTAACCTCTGCAACGTCGTGAAAAGAGGCACAGCAGCGCATCTCAGAGGAACGCCTGGAAAACCTGACGGTTCACAGTGCAGCAGTTATACATGTCCAATCTTGCAGCATTTATCCGGTGCAATTAAACTCAACAACCTTTTCACTGCTTTTGAGATTAGTCCTCAGGGCTCAAAAGAGTTAGAGGGTGAATTTGTTTGTTGATTTGGAAACCAGATCTCATGCAAAATTTTGTAGGGATTCTATTAAGTCAGACTTTTTTTGATTCCATGTGAATTAATTGCATCCCTTCACAATATCACTCATCATTAAGCAAATAAGAGGCCTTGTGTCAATTTCAGTAAATTTGCATTTGATAGTCGTTATTTTTTATTGTTAAACTTGTTGAGCGCATGTCAGTTTTATCACAGAGAAAGAGCTGCGAGCAGCTGGAGGGATTACAGATGTAACATTCAAATGATTGTTTAATGAAATAAAGTGTAAAGTTAGCAGAATTTGTTTAGCCTCCATGTATTCTCCATGCGTGTGATTGGTGCGTCGGCAGATGTTACGTCAGTGTGTTATATCCCACATGCTAACCACTAATTGGTTATTAGCTAGCAGGATGTTCATATTGCCTGGTAACTACCTACTACGATATTCTGTTTCTTAAAATGGTTGATGTTTCATTATAAACAATAACTAGTCATGACGAATGCTATGATTTGAGACAGAGCCTTAGTTTTGCATTTTAAATTGGCAGAACTCTTCACAATGTGAGTGTACACAAAGCCTAGCTTTGAAACGAGTTCAGCTCAAAAGTCGTCATTTCTTTTTAACCTGTGTAATTTATTTTAAATGCAATAAGTCATGTCCTTGACCAGTGTTTCTTTTTAAAATTTTACTACCACGTACTGTCTCATTTATCCTCATGAGTGGCTATAAACAAACTCAGATACACTCTAAAAGTCCAATCTAAAGAGAGCCATATACATAGTTTCTCTCTCTCGTACTTTATTATACTTTGGCCAACATGGTTAAAGTGGTAACAAAGAATTTGGAAGAAGCGATACCAAAAAAAAAAGGAACGATTTGCGATAACTGCTATGAAAAAGATCATCCCAGCACTTTTTATGCAAAGCTTTTACCTATTAATTAAACTTAATTAAACTTCAAGTGACAGCATGTGAAATGTGGGTCTTCAGTTTTGATTTAAAGATCATACTGAGCACTTTGTTAACTGGACAATTTACTGAACTGCAATTTGTACTTGTAGTATTAAACAGGATTTGTTTATCTAATATATTATATTTGCAAATCATTTGCTAAATGTTAATGCTATTTTAAAAACATCTACAATGATATATTGGGATTAATGAGCGTTTATTGGTTGATTTATTGCGCTTTTATTGGTTGATTCAATGTTACACCATATGAGTAATTATGAATTAACCTATACATACATTACGTGCATCCTAGCAGTTTCTGATAGAAAATAATCTGTGCTGCAGTCAGATTTTATTTAGGCATGGCATCAGGAAATAATGTGGCAACAAGCATCTTTTGATGAGATCGTATTGATGTAACTTAGCATAAATATATCAGACAGCAGAATACATAGCTATAGAATACGGGAGCTGTCTTATAGAAGTCATATACAAAATAGAGGCTTACACACACTGACCTATGATATGACGAGTTCACACCAAATACGACTATATTTAGCAGTAGTAAAAACCAGGTCCAGTAAGATAAAGCAGAGAATGTCAATGCATCAGGACATGCCAATGGATGCTGCAGTCGAAGAAAAATACTTGCCATTCCAGCACACTGATGTAAATGTGTTTTGACAGCTTGAGAGGAACAGTTCACGCCAAATAATCATCACTATCTCTTTCCTCGATGGGAGTGTGTTTGGGGGATCAGATGGCCAGGATTTTTTGCATTCTTTGAAAGATTAAAAGCAACGTCTGTGTGGAAAGCTCACCTGTGAATTGGAGTCTCATTTATCACTATTTTGCATTTTATTTATTTATTTTATTTTAATTTTTTGTTACTATACTTATGTCCTTAATCCATCCATTGTAGGTCGGAATAAAAATGTGCATGTGTGTGTGGGTTTGGGTGGGGGTGGGGGGTGCCCAGTCCTGGGAACTAGTGCTTTTAGATTTGTTAGCATTCACAATCAGTGTTTATTCACTTATCATTCTACTACAACTGCAGTCGGAGCACGGAGAGTTTTGCAATGCTTGCTTTTATTGAGAGGTGAAAATAGTACAATCTGGAATCCAGATGACCGTATCACAGCACTGTTGACACATCTAATTGCATGTTTCACAAAAAACCAGTGCAACAGAGGAACCAACTGAGATTCCTTGTCAAAAGAACATATTTTGCTGTATATATTGTACATGAGATGCTCTGTTTCAGGGCTGTCAAATCTGCTGAAGGAGGCTGAATATATAATCAGTCACGCTATCTAAAGAGACTCACCAGCAAAAATAGAATAGAAAATCAACCAGTGAAGTGTTAAAGCAACCAGAACCGGCAAGACTTTGAGTTTCCGCCATCTGCACTAACGCTCAGGAGTGATACAAACATTAATCACGAAGCAGTCAACCTATGAATGTCACAATTTAATAGGCAAACTTGCAATACTGTAATGCACATAACTGCAAATGACACAATAATAAGAGGTTAATGCTAACCCTAACCTAAATCTTACCAGTAGGAAAACCAAAAGGAAATATTTTGTCTTTTGAAATTTTTTTTAATTAAAAAAAATTATAATATAATATAATATAATATTTATGATAAATAATATAATCATATAAAATAATTTTAATAAAAAATAATATACATAAATAATATAATACAAAATATTTTTTAAATAAAAAAATTTTAAATGATAATTTTTGAATAGAAAAAAATTTAAATAAATAAATAAATAAATAAATAAATAAATATTATTTGTTTAAATAAATAAATAAATGTTTTCCTTGTAGGGACCAGCCAAAATGTCTTCACAAGCTCCTATCCTTATTGTAGAAGGCAAGTTATTTGGATGATATATCATGCACTATGATAATAAGGTATACATTATTGGTATTTAACTAGGGAAGAAAAACAAGAATACCTAAAATAATAAACTGTCCCATATTTTTTTTTTCTTATTTTCTTTGAAACAGAGGACACACTACAACGTTGTAGTTGTAGTGATTTCAAAGCTATTCTTTCAGTGTGAGTTTCACACAAACACACAAACACACAAACACACACACACACATCTGCATTTTCAAATTGTTCAACATGGGCACGTGTTTAGAAAACCTGGTGCTTTTGAAAGCAAAAGTTCTATGCTTTGGCCACTATCCGAGTCCAATTAACCGCACAGGGGGCGGTGGGGATGAAGTCCGTCCGTTCCGTGTCCCCTGACAGCCCATTACTCTCTATTGAACTGCGACAGGATCCAGAGCTTGGCGTCATCGCCGTGGTAACGGTGCCATGTGTACAATAGCGCTGTACTCCAGCAGGCCGTGGTAAAGCACAGGAACCCGGCTGACAGTTGTTTAGACGTGTTTACACTCCACGCTTCCCACTATAACTCACTGAGCTCACAGGCCCTCAGCATTCACCCCTGTCTATACAGGAAAGGAAAACACTGGTTCTTTCTCCTTTAGTGTTTGCATGAAATGAATGATCTTTGCTGACATCAAATTATGCAAGGAATATGGACAATTAATATTTTAATAACCCTGGTGTTTGAAAAGCAGACTTTAAAGTAATGTGAGATGAGTATCTCTATTACTGACATTAACGGTGTAACTCTTTCATATTATTCATATTATCACAGTATACTGTCACACTACACCTTTAGTATGCATTTAATTCTAGACACACCTTAAAACTTTTTCCCGGGCCTTTATCAGGGGATTCGGTTAATCTTAATGATCTCAGAGTAACACTTATGAAGGGTTAGTTAAGGTCTAAGTTCAAATTAGACACTTGTCTTGTAAAAGGTTTAATCACTAGACATGCATTAGTATTTAGTCACGAATCCTTTTATTACTAATCTCAGTCATATTGAGTAATGAAGTAGAGATATTTTATAATGTTTTATATTTTATATTGTTAGTATGTTTTGAGAATATTTTTTACTTTACTCGAACTTTTCTTGCCTAAGAGGATCAATTTAAAAAGCAACAATCGATATTAACCATGGCAACAATCATGCTATATTATTGATTATAAGTGATTATAATTTTTTTAAATCTGAAAAATGACAGAACTGGTGTGTAAAAAAAATAATTCATATTTTTTCTTTGCTTTAAGAATCATTAAAGCATTGTGCATAGAGAAGCCTGATAAAGTTGTTAAATTAGTATTAGTGTACTATGAATTATCTATATAAAGGTTAATTTGTTAGAAATAATGCATTTTTAATGGCAACAATTTGGCAGAGATGATTTCATGTTGCATTTGGCTAGTTATTATCAGATGGATTATCCATTAAACATTGGAATAAAATCATCAATTACTTTAGCAACCAAGATAACTAACTAACTGCTAACTGCTATAACTGCTTAGGCTATGACTCTCTTTGCATGGATGGTATGCATCTGTCCGACGTAAATTTAGCCCTTTATATCTGAAGGCGTCCTTATTTCATCATCCTGATACAGATAAAAATATGAATCCTTGAATCCTGCTTTCACATCTATATTATTGTTTTAATGTTAATAGATTTATTACTATACCAGCATATTAATGTGTGAAGCAATGCGGATGGAAGACTGCACATTTTTTGTTAACTGTGTATAAGAAAGTTTTTGATACTATGTCCATATCAGATATCACATTGACCTGAGTGATTTCCCAGAAAAGGTATCTTTACTTCTCCTCAAATAGGACTATTTGGTTACTTGACAAACATGAATATCAGGTTGGGGGGTATCAGAGGCACCAAGTGAAGGGAGGAAAATAAAGAAAAAAAAAGCATACACTTCCACTAGGTGGTGCAGAGAGGAGTCCTGACTTTAAAGCAAGTTAAACTAGTTCTGAAATGCCTTTTAGGCAAAACTGAATTCTATGAATCCATGAAAGCGTACATTGTTGCTTTGAATAGTTGCTGAGATTAATATTATGATTAAACAATAAATCTTTTATAGACATATTTGTACCTGACGTACTTGAAAAGTCCTTGAAAATTGAAGTAAAAAACAAAGGCATGTCCTTAAAAGCAGCGCTCTGCAGAAAACAGACGACAAAGGCAGCTTCAGGATCTTGTGATAAGCTCGAGCATATGAACCGCGTCACCCCCCCCTTCTGCAAATATGAACCCTGTTCCACTCGAGCCGTAAAAACAGCCCGGCGTTAGGAGAGGCCCTGTGCAGAGTTTACTCAGTGGCGTCATGTTTGAGCTCTCCGGGGCCCCACAGCTGCCTAATGCCTGCTTTATCAGGGGTCTGGTTTGGCCCCTTCATAGCAGCACCATTTACACAGCTACAGCAAACACGGCTCAACAAAAGAATGACTGGTGAGAGGGTGAGTCGGAAAAACGTGAAGAGCAAGGAAAGAAGGGAGACAAAGAGGCCTGCAATACGGCAGAGCATTTTTTTAGACTCTCGAGGATCTCTCAGGGGGAGAAAGAGACAGGAAGGAGAGAAAGATGAAGATGCAGGAAAGATAGCAGGTGTTATAGACACTGATGTGAATGTGTGTACGTGAGAGAGAGATTATGATAAAGTAGATGCCTCTTTGAAGTTTAGTATAACCAGACTTCCAGCATGCCTAAGTTTTCGAAACCCACAATAAAAGAAGACACTAAAACCTCCTTATATTACTCTGCCGCATTAAGATTCATGGTGAAATGATAAGACGAAATGATAAAATGTGTACAGGAAACACACCAACGGAATGCACCGTTAAAGTGAGCGCCCCATCTTGAAGGAAAAATAAAACTTATTTCCCATCGTGCTGTGTTTGTGCTGTAAAAATGATCATTTATGCTGTTTTGGTTTTCATATCGGGTATATGGCCAAGACTGACATTCCAGTGTGTTAACTCTATTCGACACATATTCAAGCCAAAATCATTTTAGCTTGTACTGATTTGTGTTTTTTTCCTTTCTTCAGTTCACTCTGAGGTCACGCTCAGGCATTCATGTCCATTAATACATTCAATTCAATTCAATTTTATTTGTACAGCGCTTTTAACAATGGACATTGTCACAAAGCAGCTTTACAGAAATAAATGGATTCACAAAAAAAAAAAAAAAATTGTAAATATGTGAATTTATCCCTGTGAATTTATCTCTAATGAGCAAGCCAGAGGTGACGGTGGCAAGGAAAAACTCCATGAGATGATATGAGGAAGAAACCTTGAGAGGAACCAGGCTCAAAAGGGAACCCATCTGGGTGACACTGGATAGTGCGATTATAAATAAATCCCTTCTATTATTGTGTACTATATGGACAAATAGTGCAATTGTGCAACCAATAAATTCATCACAGTTTTTGCAAGAAGTCCGGTTGGTTAAATATATAACTCATTACTATAATATAAAGTGTACAGAACAAGTGATTACTATTCTTTTTATTCCGAGCATTTGAGGTATACTGTAAAAACAGGTTCATACTTGTAGATATTGTATTTTCTTTGTATCCAAATTCAGTTGACTTGTTTCATTTTTCCTTTCAATGTTTGCTTATAATAATAATAATAATAAGAAGAAGAAGAAGAAGAAGAAGAAGAAGTATATGCAACCATTACAATTCAGAAAAGTGCTATTAATTTATTATAGTTCATTTACTATATAAGTATAATGATTTGTGTAAAAAATAAATAAATAATACATGATAGATAGATAGATAGATAGATAGATAGATAGATACTTTTGAGTTTATTTTTATTGTGGCATATCCACTCTCCTTTTTCTTTCTTTCTTTCTTTCTTTCTTTTTTTTATAGTGACTTAATCCCTCTGAACATTCAACCAGTAAGACAGCCTTGAGACCAAGCAGTTCAAGTCCTCTCGTGGTTCGAGTCCTCTTGGGCATGCAAAAAAACAAACAAAAAAAAACAAGCAGAAGTGGATGTGAATAAGAGCTCAGCAAGGGAGGCTGTTTTCCATTATGCAACTCCCCCTCACTTCCCCAATAGAGGGGGAAGTGAGGTCCCTGGTTCACCCCTCCCCCCATCCCCCTTCCCGAAAAACAATCAGAGGAATGCAAAGCTGAACCCTAAAAAGATTATGTGGCTTTGCAACGCAGCGCACAGCTTTCTCTGGACGTGGTGAAGGGCCCCTTGAGATCAAAGAGGTCAGGGAGCTCCCCTCGCCATAAGATTGTGGCTTAACCCCTCAATGCCTCGGCTCTCCTAAGCTTTAGCTGGCCCTCATTAACGTGCCACATCCCAGTGGAGCTGTGTTTGGAAACAGAGCAGCGGGTCACGGCACAGGAAGTGGCACACACTGCTTTCCTCCACAGAAAGCATTACTATCCTCAAAAGGCTTTGGGCATAACATAGCATGATTGTTGACAATGTGTGAACAAACTATCCCTTTTGTGCAAAATCAAAGCTTTGTGAAGACACAAAAATGTCCAACATGCATGGAATGTATTAGATCTGACTTATCACAGGTACAGCATAGTCATCTGATTTGCCTGGTGTAATGGAGAGGATCATATTGCATATTTCATATCTTCGACTGATGTTTACTGGTCGCTATCATTTACTTTTGTGTGTGTTCCTTTCCCACAGTTTTACTCATTCTTTTTGCGTCTGGGTTTTTTTTTTTTGTCATTTACATATCTGGCAAGCAAAGAGATTTACAGGCATGAAACGCCATACAAAAGAAAAAAATACTAAGATACTAAGTGTTTTTTGTTTGCTCTCTCTCTCTCTCTCTCTCTCTCTCTCCACTCTTTCTATTCCTACTTCTAAAATATCTTGCTGTTGGTCCGATGCCTTCTGGAAGCCATTAACGCTCACAGCCATTTGCCAAAAGGCTTCTAGGTGTATTTACACACCCATAGCTCTTTATCAAAACTCAAGGGTTCCGGCGGGACTCAAGCTTTTACTGTACATGCTGTTTGTAAAACAAAAAAAAAATCATTATCAGTCAAGTGAAATGGGAGGTAATTAGCATTTAAGCTGTGTCTTGGTGATTTATTAAGCAGCTAGACGATCACATTTGACCCAGTGCTCCTTCTCGCCTTCCTGTTTCGTTCCTTGAAATCTGCAACACATTGGTCAAAAACAAAACAAAACAAAACAAATAGCTAATACTGAAATCATTTTCTAGCTTTCAGTCCAGCTTTCAGAGTGGATTAAAGCAGGAAAATCTGGGGACATGGAGGAAATCTTTTACTGGTACAGAAATCTAAAGTTAAAACTGCTAATGTTTCCACAGGAGGATGTTTCTGTGAGGTCCACCTGCGCTGTGTTCAGATAAGAACCCAGATGTCCAGTATACTGAACTTGATCTCAAATAAAGTCCTTCCATAAAAAGAGGTACACGTTCTGAGGTTCTGGCCTTCATGGGAATTTAGTAAGTGTCGAGATTATGTGGCTAAGTATGAATGAAGCAACCAATATCGTTTTTAGTGAAACATAACTGGAAAACGATCATTATAGGGACAATGTTGTGTGCTTCCTGCTCTAACTTACGACTCACTGAACTTCCTTTGAGAGGAAGTGGAAGTACTGGGGACTTATTTTACTAACCTAGGTTAATCTTGATTAACTGCTTTATCCAGGTCAGGGTCGTAGTGAATCCGGAGTTTAATTTGTTTTAATCTTAAATTCATAAATTGTGTTTATTGCCTCTTTTTTTAGCAAGTGCAAACTGAAATAAATTTGTAGTATACATGTTATTGTACTAGTTAGCGGTTCCTAAATACCTGTGGATTAGGGTCTGTGAAATGATTTATCCGTTATCACCCAGATGAGGATGAGTTCCCTTTTGAGTCTGGTTCCTCTCAAGGTTTCTTCCTCATGTCGTCTCAGGGAGTTTTTCCTTACCATCGTCACCTCTGGTTTGCTCATTAGGGATAAATTTAAATTTAAATGTTATATCTGGAATTTCTGTAAAAGCTGCTTTGTGACAATGTCCAGTGTTAAAAGTGCTATATAAATAAAACTGAACTAAATAGAATTGAATTGGGGGTCTATCAATTAGATTTGACCTGGCACTAAATTCTTGCAATGTAAATACACACTCTCTAGGCCACTAAACCTCACACACTAAACATCTTACACACTCTAACACACACTTCCTCACTCAGACCCCTAACTCTGTGGCTCCTGAACTTTTTTTTTTTTCTTTCCCCACAACCCTAAACGGACATCATGAATTTTCCCAATCCACCCAGCATGTTTTGTTATTCCAGATTTATAATTTAGGACTATTGTAACATTTTAACATTTTTAATCATATGTCAGTAATACATGCGTAACATAAGCGACTGAAATCCATACGAATATTCCTTGCAGTGTAGTGGGAAGGCTGAGCTTGCATTTCTTGACACTGCTTGGAGTCATATGGCAGGAGTTATATTTTAGAGGCATATTTTTGCATTCAAATTTCTTGACTTCTGTTGTTTCAGTGAGTCAGGGTCACTCAAGGTTGTCACGCAACTATTAGATGCAATTTGTCCATTTTTATTGCCGTGCTATTTTAGAAGAAGACGAAAATAGCATGTACACTCCTGTTTGAAATGTGGCTTGCTTGAATGTGAGTCCCAGTAATTTCAAAATAATAGCACAGAAAATCCGTCTTCATAGTTCGAGCGATATTTGTAATAGTAATTTGTAAAAATAAAGGTTGTAAGTTTCTCTCATGACCCCCTTTTGTAAATCAAGAGACCCCACATGGGGTCATGACCCCTAGTTTGGGAACCCCTGCCCTAACTCTTGGACACTCTAATCCAATCACCAGCTCCTTCGCATCACACACACTTTAACAATACAAATTACCATGGCTGAATATTATAATTAATTAATTTTTTTTTTTTATTAGCTTTCATACACTATTTAGTTCACTACATGTAATGTACACCTTTTGGTATTTAATCATAATATGGCTAGGACTTAATTATGAGAGAGTTTTGTTTGGCCCAAATGTAGAATCTGTAGAAATACAGAAGGAGCTACTGAAATTCATAACTATCTATCTGAATTCATAATTCAAAAATCTCTCTCTCTCTCTCTCTCTCTCTCTCTCTCTCTCTCTCTCTCTCTCTCTCTCTGTTGTGCTTCTTCACTGAATATCCTAGCCAAGAACAGTATCCTGATCTCTCCTAGCTACACTAAGTGCATGTGTCGCTTTCCCATCGCATAAATCTTCCCATGAAGGTAGGAGGAGTTTCTCTGGGAGGCACAAGTTGTAAAATATTCAAATAAAACCTCATAATTCAAATAAATCCTTTCACAATTAAACCAGGCATATCTCTTTTGGTGTTAAAAAAAAAAAAGTATGTGGCATGGCAACGCAAGAATATGACAATACTAATATTCAATGAAAATAAATGTTTAGTGAGCAAACTTTCACTTAATGCCAGACCACACACCCAAAAACACAACCAGTGTGCCAATACTTTAATCTTTAAAGTACAGAGGAGTTTCAGTGCAGAACTTACTGTACCAGATGACATCAAAGACACCCACACAGACATGAAGATATGCATTCTCTGGAGCTGAATCTCATTTGGCTTTGTAGATTATTGGTCATGGTGCTACAGGGCATTCAGCACAGTTATGTTATATACTGTGTAGGGCACAATTATAGTGAATAGGAAGTCATTTGAGATTTGCCCCAACTTGATAGCTGATTTTACTTGTGATTGCTTGGAAGAAATGTAAGGTCAGGCAACACGGGTATAAGTAAATGTTACTGAAATGAATCTGGAACAGTAAACAGTAATCTGACAGTTTAATTATTAAGAAAAATAGTTTAAGGTAATAATAATTTAAGGTAATGGTCACTTTATCCCCCAGATAAGGACTTTTAAAAGGAGACATCTGTGGGACTGTTTCTGTCTCTCTCTCAGTCTGAAGTATTTTGTAAAGCATGTCAAGCAGCAGTGGCTTTTTTTCCCTCTTTTTTTTTTTTTTTTTGTCTACTAGTAAAAGTAGTCTTAAAGTAAATTACTTTTTAATTATGCTAGTAAATAGGCTATGTATAGAGAAATTCTTTTTCATCCTCCATTTTTTTTTTTTTTTTTTTGCAGCATTACATTGTGCCACCACATGTGCTTTTTCCACCACATTTTTATTATAATTAAATCTTACTGCTGCTAATTTTGTGAAACAATACTGCGGCGAATGGGATCAATTTATTTAGATAGATTTACTTTAGCTAGCAGAGCATTTGCTCACATGCTTAGCTTCCCTTCTCTATGTAGCTTGCTATCTTTTCTCAGAATGACCATTTCTTCCTACAGTATTTAGATGTAATGTTCCTTGATTTGATGTCAAGAATCGCAAACGATCAGATGCTATTAGACTCAGTATCGATTCAGCAGGTTGTCAGAATAAATATGCGAAGCATGGGCCAAGGCATTTGAATGCTTTTTAGCATGTATGAGGGTAAAACATGGTGTGGTAGGATGTTTTTTTGAATACATAGCAGTGGAACAAGCCAGCTGGCTTGAACAAGGATACAGCTCAAAGAAAGTGTGTAAGGAGATCAGACCCTGTACTGGCTCACTGTTGTGGGTGTGTGAAACTAATTGCTCCACACACCCATATGTATGTGTACTGTACACACCCCTGGTCCAAGCTGCCGTCATTGCCACTTTGATGATGCCCTCACTGCATCACTGGAAACTTTGAAGCAGTGCTGTGCAAAATACACACATTAGTATACACTGGACAGTTTGAAAAACCTCATCTGGTATTTTTCCAATCTTCAACTGTCCATTTTCAATATTCCTGTGCCCACTGTAGCCTCAGATTCCTGTCCTTGGAGCTGAGCTGATCGTAGCCCATCCGCCTCAATGTTTGGCGTGTTTTGCATTCTGAAATGCTTTTCTGCTCACCACAGTTGTAACGAGTGGTTATTTATATTACCATAGCCTTCCTGTCAGTTAGAACTAGCCTGGCCATTCTGCTCTGACCTCTCTCATCAACCAGGCATTTCTATCCTTAGAAATACCACTCAATAGATTTTTTTTTTTGTGTGAATGTTGTGTGTGAAAATTGCAGGAGATCAGGCACCAGCAACCCGTAAGATCACAGACATCACTTTTCCTCCACTCTGATGTTTGATGTGAACATTAACTGAAGCTCTTGACCTGTATTTGCATGACTTTATGGATTGTGCTGCTGCCACATGATTGGCTAATTGCATGAATAAGCAGGTGTATAGGTGTTCCTAATAAAGTGGTCAGTGAGTATATATTAAATGTCCAGAATGCCAGCTCTTTCTCACATGCATATAATCCTAATATAAGCTTATAAACAGGACAGACATGGAGAAAAAGTCTTTATTTACTATATTTGAAGTAATATTGTGAATGATTTCTTGCTTATCACTGGATGGTAGATTTCATGGCTTCCCACCACTTTATTATTACTACTTCTAAGAAATACTGTGCTTTGGCAGACCTGGGTATTTAATATCCCACTCAGAAGTGCACTGTACAGATCTCCTGGAGACGCCTTGCCAAAAAGAGTGAGTGCCAAAAAGACAAAGACCAGAGGAGAAAAAAGATGATCCAAGTTTGGAGGTTGATGAGCAAAATTTGCTGTAAAGAGGAACAGGAAGCTGATAAATCTCTCACCGTCGTGCATGAGGATAATGCTCTTCTGTACATCATCTCCCAGTGTCAACAGTGTTCACGACAATTGAGGAGACACGAAACAGAGGTGACATGACGCAGGACGTTCCAGTCACAGGAAACAAATTTGTTGTGAATAAGCATAGCAGCTCTGACACACTTTAGTGAACATTCCTTCATTCTGAAGTTTCAGGAGTCATAGCTGTTATTGCCATGCTTGGATACGAAAATGATACTAAACTGAAAGTATGGGTGATGTGTCATTTACCTTGGATGGAGGTAAAACTAATATTTCAGCAAAAGTTAAAAATGTTCTGCACTTTTTTTTATTGTAGTCAAAGATTTGATTGTGAAAAGTAAATTTCACCATGGTCTCACACTTGTCTCCACTTTCATTCAGTCAACATCGTTTGTATGAAATAAAATGAGATTCAATTCAATTCAATTTTATTTATATAGCGCTTTTAACAATGGACATTGTCACAAAGCAGCTTTACAGAAATAAATGGATTCAAAAAATATATTGTAAATATGTGAATTTATCCCTCTATATCCGTCTACATCACCTCATTTATTGCAATTTGCCATCAGATGACTTTTTTTTTTTTTTTTTTTTTAAAGTAACTTAAATCAATAGCCAGTGAGCCTACTAGGCATTCCTTGTGATTGGTAATTGTATCTATAAAAAAGTTCAAATGCACAGAAACATGGCTGGATTGAGCCTAGGTACCAGGTATTTGGGCAGGTCAAAATTAACTGTAAGGAGTAAATAATAAATACAAATATAAATTGTATTCAATTTTGTACTTCATACTTAGATAAAGTAGAAATCCAATAAAATGATAGTGAATGAAAATGAAACGTCATATCCTGGAACATTCAAGGGTGGAAAAAGTAGTGAGATGTTATACCTAGATGAAAGTGAAGATTTTATTTAATTAAAAGTGGAAGTAAAAAGTTAAAATTAAAAGTTGCTACTTTTAAATGTACTCAAGTACTTTTAAATGTACTCATTAAAATGTAAAAGTTAATGCTGTAACTGATGAAATATTAAGTTAAAGGGGTGGAAGAATCCAGAAATTAAAATGCTAATCAGTCAGAAGTAAAATATCCTGTAAATGAGTAATATTTTCACATTAGCTAGAATTTGACTCGCTGCCTAGCCGATTACACTAGCTACTGGAATCCATGCTAGTCAAACCTGCCATTAGCAAAGAAAACAGGCTAACTTTGAACATAGCATGTTAATGTTAGCAAATTTGTGAAACTTAATGTCAACTTAACTCAGCGTGCTTTTTCAAATTACATGGAGAATTTTTTTTTTTCCCATACTAACAGTTCATGCCTACTATGGAGGCAAAGGAGATGCCTCGTTTGAAACAAATCTTTGCTTACTCCAGCGTATTGAAGTATTTTACTGTATTTTACTGTAGGGCCAGGGGCACCCATCATCAAGTTCAACACTGCAGTCCAGTGGATTATCCAAATTCATAGTATTAACTACATTGGGTAGCATGAGAAGGTCAAAGCAGATGTAGAAGATGTGGCATGATGTAGAAGTTTTTCTGCATTGATGAGCCCATTCAGTGAAGTATACCACACAGTCATTGGCTAGATGAGAGAAGAAGAGATTTATTTATATATATATTCATTCCTTGGAAATGTAATTAAGTAAGAGTACAAATATGTACGTATTACTTACATATAGAAATGAAATACAATTACTGGAGTATTTTCCACCCCTGCAAACATACTGAACAGAAGTAGGATCTGCTGATTAATGTCTGTAGTTTCTTTCCTTCCTCAGTGCTCTTAACGCGCGAAACATAAAGAATGACCTGTCTTAACGTTCAATATATGTTCCTTTATGATTTATAGTTTCTCATCACTGCTGTGCTCTGTGGCTTCAGAGCAGCTTTAACTGTGAGTCCAGAAGTTTCAGTGTGTAGTTAGTGCTGCTGTTAGCTGCTATGAGACCTGCTGCTCTTATATATATAAATATCTCTCTTAGATGGATTTTGCAGGATAATTATTGGAATTATTATTATTTCACAGAGTGCTGATGTGCATTACTGTGGTTTTTGGTGTCAGGGAATTTTGAATGGTACTGTAGGCTTTCTGTTTTTCTTTCTACCTTCTTTCATTTTACTCCTGTCTCTGACTTCTTCCTGCTTTTTTTCCAGCTCAGTGTGAGTAATAACAGGAAATGGGCTTGATGGAGTCTCTTGGTGGCTGTTAATCGCTGAATGAGTCAGGAGTGTGTCACAAATGCACATAGTGCACTTGGATAGATTGGTCATTTCCCTCAGAGGTCCTTAGATACATCAATTAGTAGCCTTTGCATTGATACACCTAGTGTTTGTTTTCTTACCCAAATCCAACTTCTTTGTTAAGTCCCTCTTTCCTTGGCTACCTGTCTGTCTACACTAGTGATGTTTCTCTCATGCTTGTAAATCATTTTGTCAGGGTTTCACAGCACTGCTGTACTGCTGTACGGGGGTTATAGTGGGTCTGTAAGTGTTAGGGGCAGCTTTACATGGTGCTTGGTCAATCCGCCATCAAGGTGGAGGTCACATCTGGGTCTGGATTGTCAAACTGAAGTTGGGAGGCAAAGAAGGAAAAAAGGTTCAAGTATTCCCCAGATATGAGATTTGCCACCTTAAAGGAATATTTCAATGTTTTACAAAAATAATCCCTTTCTACCCCATCTGTCGTGCAGCGAGTACAATGGACAAGAAGTTCATTGCATTTCTCAGTACTGAGAATGAAGCAGAATAGCTGTTTGTTCCAAAATCACTTACAATGGAAGTCTAAGGGCAGTTGTTTAGATTATTTTTGAAATGATTTTCCATTTTCATATGCTGAGTGATTCAGTTGAAAAAACACTATTGTTTTAAGACAGGAGGTTCATGTATATGAGAGAATATGAGAAGAGGGAATAATAATAATAATAATAATAATAATAATAATAATAATAATAATAATAATTATTATTATTATTATTATTATTATTATTAAGATATGATAAGATAATCCTTTATTTGTCCCCCAATGGGGAAATTTGCATTGTTACAGCAGCAAAGGATAGGAGACATAATACTTATAATAGTAATTATTATTATTATTATTATTATTATTATTATTATTATTATTATTTATTGTCCTGCAATAATTATTAATGCAGCTAATTATCATACACCTAAACCTTAACCTCAGTAACTTTTTGGTTCTTTTAGTTTTTAAAAATAAAAGCTGAAGTAAAAAAAGCAGTTTTCATTGTGGAGACTGGAGATATTGTCAGATATTCCTATCCTTGTGGGAATTTTGTTCCCCACCAAGATATAAAAACATGCCTCCCCACACACACTGTGGGAGCTGTAATCCTCTGTCAAACCTTTTGAACCTGACAGAGTGAATTGAGCCCAGAATGTTGCAATAACCTCCCCAACACTCCATATGCTCATTCATCAACATCCGAGGAAGATCGGAAGCCTTAGGCAGACTCCACACCTTTAAACACAACATCACTGATGGCCCTTTTGTAGTAGCTAAAGCACGAGCTTCTGAAATTTCTTTTTGGATTGGAGGTGAAATAGTGCAACACTGGGCCGAGAGTCTAATCATGATGTCATCAGGGTTATAGATATGGGTAGATAAATGTATGTACATGTATATAGATAGATAGATAGATAGATAGATAGATAGTCTGTGGCCCAAAGACAGTGAACCTTTGTCTGACCTACTAATACACTCGCTTTGAATACATTATAAAAGTCTACTGACTTAGTGTGGTATTTACGAGTCTTGAATAGTGCCTCTCCTTCCTCATTACTCTTGTCATTTTAATTCCGCCAACTCCTGACCTGCCCACAGTGCCTAGAAACAAGAAACATTACACAGTTAAACATAGTTAAACCCTCCCGGTATCACCCAGTTAGAAGTGAAATTTAATCCGGCCATTAGCCATACGGTCATTATGCTCAAGAAAGTTATGAGCAAATGTCTTGACATGTTTAGAGCCTTCCACTCAGAGGATCGGAGAGAAATTTAGGGAAAGCCCACAGGGCTGAATGTGTGGAATCTCACTTCTCCAAGACTGAACTTGAACCCACTGGCCCGGTGGCAAGCTTCACGCAGCCCAGGTGCGTAGCTGCGCCCCATAGCTGGAGGGAGAAGCACGACATGATGAGGTCAGAACCTTGAGGCCCAATGCTCTAATGAGATCTTAATGAAGCTGTCACTCTGCCTGTTGCCCAACCTGCTCATCAGGTGAGATAGGAGAGGATTTAATAGCTAAAACAAAAGCTAGGTGAGAGGTAAGATGTAAGCAGATGGATAAATAGAGAAAGGCCTATGATGTCAGTTGCTAAACTTGATTTTGTTTTGTACAGCAAGCACTTATATCTCTCCTGTCAATCATGCAGATCCTTAGCGTAACAATGCATCATTGATTTGAGCTGCTATCACAGAGATTGTAACCATCCAGTCAGACACTAACTGCACATTTGTTTTCTCAATACTTTGTACTCCTGCACATGCATTCAGTTCAAAACCTGGGACTTTGAGGTCTAAATAAAGTATATCAGAATTAATATAAAAATAAACATTGAACCTTTTAGTAATCACAACTTTTTATACAAACTCTTTTTCAGTAAATATACAAATTAACAGAATTTCAATTAAAATTCTATAAAGTTTTTTTATTTAATAATAATAATAATAATAATGGAAGCCCTCAGCTGAGAGGGTACTTGGCTAAGAGAGGGTGTGTCTGAGAGA
Source organism: Pangasianodon gigas (assembly GCA_022758105.1). Lineage (NCBI taxonomy): Eukaryota > Metazoa > Chordata > Actinopteri > Siluriformes > Pangasiidae > Pangasianodon > Pangasianodon gigas. Next base: position 26,604,769 of record CM040456.1, read on the forward strand.
GGGTGTGGCTGAGAGAGAGGGCGTGGTTGAGAGAGGGCATGGCTGAGAGAGAGGGCATGGCTGAGAGAGGGAGTGGGTGAGAGAGGGTACTTGGCTAAGAGAGGGTGTGTCTGAGAGATGGTGTGGCTGAGAGAGAGGGCGTGGTTGAGAGAGGGCATGGCTGAGAGGGAGGGTGTGGTTGAGATAGGGCGTAGCTGAGAGAGTGGGTAGCTGAGAGAGGGTGTGTTTGAGAGAGGGTGTGGTTGAGAGAGGGCCTGATTGAGATAGGGCATTGCTGAGCAAGGACATGGTTGAGAGAGGGTGTGCCTGAGAGAGGGCATGG
>CM040456.1:26612978-26634346 GCA_022758105.1 Pangasianodon gigas
CAATACAAGTAGCTGAAATAGTGTAAACATAAGTGTAAACATATGAGTAGCAGCCTATGTACAGTATAATAAGTATTGTAGCAGCATAAACGTGCAAAAACTTGCAAAAAAAATTGCAAAAAGGATGGAGGATGCTCCGTTGTGTGTGTATATATGTATGTGTGTGTGTTCAGTCCAGTTTCTGAGTATTGAGGAGTCTAATGGCATGGGGGAAGAAACTATTGTACAGTCTGGTCGTGAGGGCCCGAATGCTTCGGTACCGTTTACCAGACGGCAGGAGGGTGAAAAGTGTGTGAGAGGGGTGTGTGGGGTCATCCACAATGCTGGTGGCTTTGCGGATGCAGCGTGAGGTGTAAATGTCCGTGATGGAGGGAAGAGAGACCCCGATGATCTTCTCAGATGTCCTCACTATCCGCTGAAGGGACTCGCGATCCGAGACGGTGCAATTCCCAAACCAGGCAGTGATGCAGCTGCACAGGATGCTCTCGATAGTCCCTCTGTTTCTCAAGCGTTTCGAGCCATAAACAAACCTGGCACTCTTTTCTCTACACTTAGATGTTTTTGATGACTCTTATTGGCTAAATCTGATAAAGCAGAGCAAATTAGATCAAGAGAGAACAAGAGAAATATTTCACTGAAAGCAGTTTGAGCTCTAGGATAAACACTTTTTTTAATCATAAGATGGATAAGTTAAAAAGTGTTAATGGATAGGAAATTATTATAAACCACACAGAACCTGAATTTCAGTAAAATCGAATTAATATATATATATATATAGTCTCACTACGGTCTAAAGTCCAATAACAGTTACTATAATGTATCAAAAATAAATGTAAACTTTTAATCAGGTTATATCAATATGCAATAGGTCTTAGTTACTGTTTTTTTTTTTTTACTTTGAGTAAAATTAAACACATATCAGACAGTCTTGTTCACACACCATTTCACCATTTTCTTCATGTTTAAATAGTCATGATGTGATATTTATTTTAAATTAAAACAGTAATATACAGTATACCTGCTCTTGACAACTAAAGTGAAGTGTGGAGCTTCATTGTAGCTCTTAGGGAGTTGTGCGAATGTTTAAAAACCCTCTACTAATATTTATGGATTAAAAATATCAGTATTTTATGCACGGTTGAAGAAGAAAAAGCTCTAGTCATAAAATTCCACTCGAAGCACTTTCAGCCACAAGATGTGTTAATATAGAGAAATATTTCAACCCGAACAGTGCTTGAGTGTTGGAAATTGGAAAGCACTTTCCTATGAATATCAGAAAAATAAAGCTTTAAAAAAATGAATGTTTTATAGTTATGCTTTCATGCATTTTTCATGCTTTCATGGCAAAATTACAGTTTAAGCCAAAAGTTTATGTACACCTAGACTAAAGACATTCAAACTCCATTTTTCACAGCTCCACACATTTCATGTTGTCGTACATTTCCTGTGTTAAATCAATTCAGGCATCTACTTTATTTCCAGAAGAGGTCATTTCAAAATAATAGCAAGAGATAGATTTATTTCAGCTTTTATTTACTATGTCAGATTTTCAGTGGTTTAGAAGTTTACATGCACTTTGGTGTGTAATAATTCTTCTTTCTCATGATGCAATCTATTTTCTAAAGTGCACTAGTTTCTTTTCCAACATGATGCTGCCACCCCCATGCTTCACAGTTGGAATGGAATTAAATCCTCATCCTTTTTTCTCCATACATAGTGCTGCCCATTATGGCCAAACTGTTCAATTTTTGTCCTCCAAAAGACTTCATCAAGGTCTTCATCCTCATGATCACCTGTATACTTTGGTCTGGCTTTTTTATGCCAGTGTTTTTTCTAAGGTCTTGGCTGAGTTGCTTGGATTTTCTCATGATATCAAGGGCAAAGAGGTACTGGCCCTAAAGGTAGCAAATACAGCCACAGGTGCATGCCCATTAACTCCTAATTATGGCAGTTGGCCAATCAGAAGCTTCTAAAAGTCATTACATCAATTTCTGGAATCTTCCAGAGGACAAATGGACTTGCCAAAGGAAATGTGTGGAGTTGTAAAACACTGAGATTGAATATCTATAACCTCGGTGTATGTAAACTTTTGGCCTCCACTGTATGTCTGGTTTAATCTTTAGTTTCTGTTAATATGTCTTGAGTTGCAGATATTATGCTACCTATTGAAATATTAGGCTGATAAGACAAAATGAATATTGCACATCTACAGTAATTGCTAACAGAATAGTGTTTTCCTTCCTGAAAAAATGTTCAAATGCTAACTTGCAATATTTTATATTAAATAATTTAGTTGCATGATCATAGTAGGTGGAACTCCTTTTAAAGAAATGCAATAACATGGATATTTTAGGTACTGATTCAAGCCTAAAGCCTGCTTGTTATGGCATGCATTTTAAACAAAAAAGCCCTGGATGGTGTGGTGAATTAAAAGAAAGCTGGGATACAGCTCAGGGATACAAAAGCGTGCAGGTGAGAAAGAAAAGCAAAGCATTCCGAATCAAAAATATGCACCTTCATTCATTCATTCATTCATTCATTCAATTTCTGTAACCTATTTATTCTGGTCAGGGTCATGGTGGATCCAGAGCCAGTCCCAGGAACATTGGATGCAAGTTAGGATAATCTATCACAAGAAACCATGCACACACACACACACACTTATACACACCTAGGGGAAGTTTATCATAGCTAATCCATTTAGCCAATCTGTTTTTGAGAGGTGGGTTTGGAGGAAACCCTGAGGAAACCCACATGGACATGAGATGAATATGTGAAACTCCACACAGACAGTAACCCGAGCACAGGATCGAATCAGGAGCTGTGAAGCAGTCAGAAGAGAATCAAGCAACCGCAATGTCTGAATCGCATTTGAGACTCAAAGCTGCAGTGGACCTCTTCTGGTCATGGGAAGCTTTCCAGTTACGCTAAGAAAAATAACCATGTCATAAACAATGGGCTTCTTAAGGATCTCAGTAACAAATACACCACTTTGGAGCAACCCCAGTATCCCTCAAGACAGCTTTTATGAAATCAGCATACAGGATGGAAATGCCAGCAGCAAGACAGTAAATATTCACATTGATGAATTCAGTGTGTGAAATAAATGCAAAAAAAAAAAAGAAATGTAGGGAAAAAAACACTCACTGATGCTTGTGAACAGTATGTTGGTCACGTGTGCTGTTGTTATGCAGAGAGTGAAGACAAAGCTGCAAGACAGAAAGACATGATAAAGGAAAGGATATATGTAGATCCTTGTAGACAGCGTGTTACACAGAGTGTTAAAGATACACAGTGATTAAAGAGAAAATGAAATAAATGATTGTAGAAGAAGAGCAAGCAGTGAGGTGCATGTAGAAAAGCAGAAAGTGCATATATATATATATATATATATATATATATATATATATATATACACACACACATATATAGTTGTAAAACACAATTATAACACCTAGTGAAAGATTAAATAATTATAGACAGTTTTATGTAAAGTACATATAATCATCTGAAAACCTGATTTGGATTTCTAGAAGATTAGCTCATGCGACAGTAATAATTTGAAGATATCAGCTTTCCACATGCTACAACACTGTCTTAGTCCCATTGTAAGTGACCATGTTCTTAACAGTTGTTATATTTGTTCATATTTTGTTCAATATGGTGAGCTTTGAAGCTCTGCAAGCCCTGAAATTTGGCTACCTGGCAGTTGATTAAAAAAGGAACTAAAATATTTTAGGATGCTAATATTGTCTGCCAGCAGAAACAATCCTAAGGTCCAAGCACACTAGTAAGAACAGTTCCTATGATTAGACAGACCCTTTACTATGAGGTGGCCATTTTAGACCCAATGACTTTATCTAGGGTGGGGCATAATATTAAACTACAGAAAATTAAACTACTAAACTACAGAAAATGACAATGTGGCTCTGCTATCTGTGTAGAAATCCATGTTAAAGCACTAAAATAGCCAAGCTGCCATTGGGTCCTTGAGCAAAACCCTTAACCTTCCTCCTGCCTCAGTTGTAAGTCACATTGGATAAAAAGCATCAACCAAATGAGCAACTGAAAATGTAGTGGATTATATTTCATTTTATACCATAATTATATTTACAGGTATTTATGATAAATGCACTCTGCTGTCAATTACTGTATAATCATCTGGATATAGTGAAATACTGTTTGAAAAAAATACAATGATAACAGTATTTCACTATATCCAGATATTATACAGTAATTGGCAGCAGGGTGCATTTATCATAAATACTTGTAAATATAATTACTACAAAATACTTTTTTAAGAATAATTATTTACTGTAAATATGTAGTATTTTACTGGCAACTCTGCTGCCAGTAAATGACTGTACATTTGACAGTATTTAGTTAAACAGTATATATTATTCTTCTTTGCTGCTGCACTGCTGAGGTAAAAGAAATCTCAGTTTGGGCAAACATTAAGCCATCATCTTTCTCTCTGTGCAGCGCACATTTCTCAGCCTCAACCGACCATCTGGGTTATTTCTCCTCTGTCAGTGTTAAGTCAATACCCCTGTCCCAGTCAGCACGTCTCTGGAAAAAAATTCAATTTCCTCTAGAACCACTCTTCAATGGATACAGAGGACATTGGAAATTCTCTGCAATGAGCATCAAAAGGACTTAATCTAGTGGACTTCATCTTTTGCCAAGCATCCACAAGCCATTAAGGTCTATTACCAGAAAGACTTTGTTATACTTTCTAATCTCACTGAGGTTTTAGATCTCTCTCTCTCACACACACACAGTTTTTAAAGGTTAGTGTACAATAATGAAACCAATGACTAGACAAAAGTCAAATCTAATTCTAGGCATAAAAGGACCCAGTGAAGAACAGTGCAAGTTACTCCAAAATATCTACAAAAAACATTTTAGACGTTACACTGTAATGGTCTGGGCTTGTCCACCCTGGATGACTCGAAACAGATAAATAGCATATATTCCTTCAGATTTAAGCATTTATTGTGGCTCTTTACAGTGGTAAAACTACATTTTTCACCAGAATCAACCTAAATCAATGTATTAATGAGCAACATGGAACTCAAAGGGACAAATCAAAGAACTCTTAAGGGCTGTAGTAAAGTATTTCTCAGTTTTGTTATGTACAATTTATTGTATATTTATATACAGTCACTGAGTATATATCCATACATATTTGGACCCTGACAGAGTTATTGTTATTTTAGCTATCTACCACAGTACATTGGAGTTGAAACTAAATAATGAATATGAACTCAATATGCAAACCTTCAGCTTTAATGTGAGGGTGTTTACATCCAAAGCAGGTAAACAGTCTAGGAATTACAGCACTTTTTATATGTGCCCACCCTCCAGGAGGTAGTTGCATCTGTGTCAAAGTCAACAATCAAGAGAAGACTTCACACAGATCAACTTGTACCAGAATGATGGTGAATTTATTTAATTTCAACTCCAGTATACTGTGGTAGCCAACTTAAATAACTATAACTTTGTCAATGTCCAAATATTTATGTACCAGTCTGTACTAATTTATATATTTAATATAAGTATATTTAATCTCTCAGTGCTTGTATCTTAAGATGGTATCCAGGTGAACTTTTATATTTTCCAAAAATCAAGAAGTTTTTCTTTTCTTTTCTTTTCTTTTTTTTTTTGTTGTTGTAAGTTTGATACCCTTGAGGGCAGCATAGTGGCATAGTGATTAGAGTTGCTGTCTCCCAGCTCCAGGCTCCTCCCACCTCCCAAAAACATGCTAGTAGTGGATTAGCTACTCTAAATTGCTGTGTGAATGTGTGTGTGCATGGTGCTCTGCAATGGACTGGTTTCCCATTCAGGGTGAAGTCCAGCTTCAAACCCAGTGATCCTGGGATAGGCTCTGGGTCCACCACAACCCTGACCATGGATAAAGCAGTTACTGAAGATGAATGAATGAACGAATGAATGACTGATATATTTGAGAACAATTACAGTGATGTGGGAGAAGTGGGGCTTGGAAATTTACTTTTCAACAGGGAATAAATGTCTGGCCAATACAATAATAATAATAATAATACCATTGGCAAAATAATGTAGTGCTTATATTCAATATTTACTAAATGCATTTTCTCCTCCTGATCATTTGAATACCCAGACAGGCGACAGTGTCAGTGTTCCTTGGCAATGATTCTGCACGTCTCTGGGACTGTACTGAAACGATGAACACCGTTCTTCCAATAGATATTCACTCCATTGGTGTTGTGATGATGGTAGTGGAGAGCATTGTGTAACACATAGGACCAAAAATCTCTCATAGGCATCAAATTAGGTTGAGATCTGTTGACTGGGAAGGCCATAGCTGGTGATCTGTGTCATTTTCATCCTCATCAAACCAGTCAGCCCTTGTGTCATGTGGACTGAGACATCATCATCCTGAAACTGAGCATGACAGAACTGTTTCAGCATCAGTCAGAAGAACGTTGTATATAGACGCGCAGTGACTCTTCCCTCTAAGGGGACAAGTGGACCAAAACTATGCCAGCAAAACCTCCTACAAGATATCAGAGCCATCTGATCCCTTCACTTAGGAATCAATGCATTCAGTCTTGCTCTGTTGAAACACAGCCAGTTGAACAGACGGCAGCTCCAGCTATCCATGACCTAATAATGAACCCTCTTTCAAAGTCTTTACCTCTGATCCACAATCGAGGTTAACTGAGCGTGCTCAGCATTTTTATCCATGCTACAGAGCATGGTACTGTAGGATGTTAACTACTTATGTCTAGAAGTGCTCATTATGTTTCGCCACTCAAGACAGTTTTACGCCACTGACCTCTGGTGGTCATAGCAGCTTCTGCACACTTACAGTGTCATTGTTTAGAACTGAATTATAGAGTTTTTATGGCATTGGTTTTGGTGTAGATGATTAGACAACGCCATGTCTTGGATGTAGCGTGTTTCATAGAAGCCGAATGCTGTAAGAGTGAGTTGAATTACACCAAAATTAAAATGTGAAGTTGGAGCCTTGTAGTCGTTCAGCTTGTTAATAGAACATTATAAAATGGAGAGTTTCGGTTCTAAAATCTGATTGGCTGAGCCGCATTCGAACCCCTTGAAAAATCCTCAATATAAGTACACCTGTGACCGCATCACAATAATTCAAAAAGAAATCTGTATTAATGACAAAACAAATAAAACTGTTACACTAAAGCCAGTATTCTATCCATATAATACCTTAATCTTTGTCCATTATGTTGCTTAGCAACCAAAGCTTACTGTTAACAAACAGTGATTTTTTTTAGGCACCCTTACTTGTGTTAAAAATCACTATAACACACACTCTTTCATGCATTAGTGCTTTATTTTATACTTTTCTAGACATGTATAACTATGTAACCTAGTTTATGCAGACATTTTTAACTGGTATTATAGGACATTTTAGTATGCAGGGATTGTAATTAAACCTAATATTTTAAAGTAGGAAAGACATTTAACAGTGGGCAGAGAAGGAAGTCATGCAAAATGTTTTTGCATTTGTGATCTAGTTATTTTTGTGTTTTGTTTTGTTATGTGGTTATATAGTAATGTGTAGCAAATTCCTTGTGTGTTTCTCTATAGTGTTGTGATTTAGCTTTGTAAAATATATTAATAATTCTGCTTGATATATTACCAACGTAATATTTCTAAGGACATGGCTGTGAATGCAGGTGCCTTTTAATAAATAGGCAAGTGACTCTTGGGGATTCTGCAGTGTTTCTTGTCCATAAAATGTACATATATTATTGAGAATAATTGGTTTAGAGAAGCAGGGCAAATAGTAACTGGACATATGAGTAAAATATAACAATATCACGTGTACAGGATTTAAAAAAGTGACTATATGTGATCTTACACACTCGCTGATACAGACGTACACACTCATCCGCTGCAGCTCCAGCTTGCACAGCAGGAAAATAAATCTGACACACTAACATTCCATGGACGTTTATTGCTTTTCCTATATACATATTTATTCATCTGATAATCACGAAGCAAATGCATGCACTAATTCACTGTGCCGCTGTTTACTAGGAAACATCACCATGTAGACAATTTCAGAATTATTCCACATCAATCATTACAATATTCAGAGTCAATATTTGCTTAAAAAGGAAGCCAGGAATGAACAACAATGTCTCTGGACCACAGAAGTTTCCTACAAAGAACTGGGTGAAGAACAGCACAGGGATATGTTTATTCACAGAACAATGTCGAAAGTTCATTGAAACCGTCATCCTACTCATGAACAATCAGCTGTCAAAACATTTTGCCTGGCATGAATAATAATAATAATAATAATAATAAAAAAAAAAGAAAATGGCATGGTTTGAGTTTCACACATAGGGCTGAGAAATTACACTACTGTACATTTCTCTCTGATTGCAGAAACACACATATCACACCACACACACAGATAAAACTACAGCACTAATGTTGCCCAAAACATATAACTATGCTCAAATTTAAAGAAAAAAAAACAACAAAAAACCCAAAACACAATGTAGCTACGTTCACGCTGGATTAAACACTGGGCCTTTTACTGGTAAGATTTACAATTTCCTAACTTTTCAAATCTTCTGTCCGTTTTATTTATTCATTTTTTTTGATAGCTAGTCACTCTCTTTGTATATACAGTACCTCATTCTGGAGCTGATTCTAAATGGTTAGTTAAATCTTTCTTTATGTAATCCATACATCTCTCCTTACATATGAAAATTAAAAAAAAGGAATGTTTATTCCTCAGACATATTCTTAAATATTCTTTCTACACTTCATTCTCTCACTTCGATATTGTCTTATATACCACAGCGCGGCTGAATTCCCGAAACAGGAAAGTGTTGATTAATTTCCTATAACACCACGGTTCTGACAGTAGTTCAGGCTGTAATGATACATACAAACGATAGATTTATATCAATGTGCTCATTCTAATATGTTATAATATCGTTTCTATAGTAACAGCTCATTCACAGGGATGTGTACGGCGCACGCTCCACATAGTCCACATAAATGAATTAAGAAAACCTGTTGTTATTTAACAAAGATATGAAAAAACGTATAATCGTTGCTATGGAGTAGATTTTTGTTGAGATGTTTATTTATCAATTTAGGGAAGGAGTCTCGGTGGTGAGTGCTTTGCACGTTTTCAGCCGTGTTTTCTTGCCTTATTAACTTTCAGAGAGAAAAAAAGGGCTGGTGAGGGAGTGACTGTTATATACCTGCTATAAAATAAGTGATAACAGGAACTAACTTGTTGTGTCGTGGATGTTCCATGACATTAAAAGTACCTATAAACGGGTAAAAAGTTTGACGTGTTGTTTGAAGTAAAAATTGCAATCGTTGGCAAATCACTGTGGTATAAGAGGAATAAAAACACTCCACTCATGTTTTATTTCATACATAATTAATACTTCATTTATAACCCAGAGTTCCATTTCAAGTGAATTGTTTGGTCAAATTAAAAAGTGCAAAAAAAAAAAGACGTATTTGGAATGTCTGAAGCAGCACATTGCGTTTGGTTACTGTTTATGATGAAGCCATTTTTTTTTTTTTAAATGTCTCAAATGTTTACACTGTCTCAGTATACGTCTGTGTGTGTGTGTGTGTGTGTGTGAGAGAGAGAGAGAGGAAGAAACAAGGTAGTGGGCAACATGACCACTCAATGCAAAGAGGGTAAACAAACCCAGAGTATGACGCAGTGCATGCTTTTATTGTACGTGTGTACGATAGCGTTCTCACACACACACACACAAACACACACATTTTACACAATCACACTTTATGCAATATCTTTCTATGATTTTTTTTTTTCTTCCCAAAGCAGCTCGCACCAACAAACAGAAAATAAACACATTTATTCAAGTTCCCCACAAAACCTGCAATCCTGTTCTTTTCTCTCTCCTCCTCTAGAGTGATTCAGTGACGCCCAGGCTGCTCTTCTTCTCCTCCTCCCCAGGTGTGAGCTCTGATCCGGATCCTTCGTTCTGGAACAACTCCTCCAGGAGCTCCTCTCCTGCTCCTCCAGCCTTCGAGGCCCACAGCGCTGCTCCCTCTCTCAGTCCCACTGAGCGAAGAAGCCCGGCGTAGGCGGAAAACGCTGCTCCTATTAGCTTATGTAAATGGCCAAAGCGTTAAGGAAACATTTGAAAAACAGTTTGGGGGAGAAATGATGTGTGGTGTGTGTAAATATTTGGAGATAGTAGGAGGGAAGAATGATTAGGTTGAAATGCTTTACTGTAATGTAGTGTATCTGGAAACTGAATTGAAGTAAAAAGCATGAGCGATTATGCTTAGGGATTGGTGAAAATGGATTTTTTTTTCTTTTGCTGACAGCATTCATGACAAAAACCACTGCAGGGAGCAATTTAACTAACACTCCCCAAACAGGCAAACTGCCCCTGTCAATTCTACTGAAACACTACGCATGCAAGTGTTCTTTGGCTTTGTAAATAACGAGGTGCTGAACATTAGGCTTTTGAAATGATTTTATAATGCATTCTTTTCTAAGCTGCAATTCACAATGTTATTGCGAACTGAATAACGCAGAAGTTTTTGTCCTGTGTGTGAGAGAAAAGGCACTATGAAGCAAACAGGAATTGCTTTTGCACATTTTCGCTTGCGTACAATAGGCTGGACTGTAATGACGGACAGACGTATAATGATAATATAATGATATAATGATAATAATAATTATAATCTGTAGCTGGAACTGTTATCATTATACTACATTCAGTACTCATCTTTAAATCAGCGGTCTTTGTAAAGAAGCAGCGCAAGCCCTCGGAAGGATATTAGTGGTGTCGTTGGCCTCCATCACTCCGTATTTCAGACAGGCTTCAATGAAGAGTGCCGCCCGGTCAAAATACCTCATACTGACAAGAGGAACATACGCAAGAAAGACAGATATCGCTTAGCTTTCCAAGGCTTTTTAAATAAAACTGACAACCTCATTAACTTCTCTAAATTATTCAATACTATTAGAGCATATTTGGGTTAAACTGAACGTTTTTTGTCCAAAAAAAAAAAAAAAAAAAAAGAAAAATCCAGCTGTGTTATATAATACATTTTGTACTCTTGGATGAGGAAGGCGATTGTTACATTTCTCAACATTTTCAACACTAAAATGCACATCATGTGCTTTAATATTTACCTGTAAATACACATTGTAAATTAGAGATAATTTTGGGGCTCAGGTTTTACCAAATAACCAAACAGGATTATTTTACTGGGGCACTGAGGACATAGTGGCTCTGGGCTACTACAGTTGGAGTCATAAGTTTACATACGCCTTGCAGAATCTGAAAAAAAAAAATAAAAAAAAAGAGGGATCATTTCACATAACAGATGTTTACATATAGTCCACAAGACACAATAACTGAATTTACACAAAAGAACCAGTTTACATTCGCTTGATTCTTAATACTGTGTGTGTCACCTGGATGATCAACGACTGTTTTTATGTTTTGTGATAGTTATTCATGAGTCCCTTGTTTGTCCTGAGCAGTTAAACTGCCCACTGTTCTTCAGAAAAATCCTCCAGCTCCTGCACATTCTTTACTTTTCCAGCATCTTTTTTTTTTATTATTTTGTCTTCTGGGAAACATGTAAATACCTTGTAGCTTCTGAAGGGTGGTACTAAATGAAAAAAATAAGATCTTTAAACAAAATAATAACAATTTACACCGATCATCCTGTTCAAAAGTTTACATCCCCCTGGATCTTAATGTATCGTGTTGCCTTCTTGAGCATCAGTGAATGTTTGCACCTTTTGTAATAGTTGTGTACGAGTCCCTCAGTTGTCCTCACTGTGAAAAGATGGATCTCAATATCATATAGCTGCTGTTGGAAAGGGTCAAATATGCAGAAGATGCTGGAAAAGCATAGAATGTGCAGGACCTGGAGGATTTTTCTGAAGAACAGCGGGCAGTTTAACTGCTCAGGACAAACAAGGGACTCATGAACAACTATCACAAAACATAAAAACAGTCTTTGATCATCCAGGGAACACACACAGGATTAAGAATCAAGCGTATGTAAACTTGTAAACTGGTTCATTTGTGTAAATTCAGTTATTGTGTCTTGTGGACTATATGTAAACATCTGTTATGTGAAATAGCTTATTCAGGGCAGTACTCAATAAAAAACAAAATGCAATTTTTGTCATCCCTCTTTTAAAAAAAATTATTAACATTTTGCAGATTCTGCAAGGTGTATGTAAACTTATGACCCCAACTGTAACTTGTTAGTGCCAGCACCTCCAATCTGCCACTGTTGGGTCTTAGAGCAAGATCTTTAACCCTCAACTGCTCAGTTGTATCCTGTCTCGATTGTAAAAAAGTCACTTTAGTTAAAAGCGTCAGCTAAATAAATGTAAAAAGAAAAACATATCCTCCTTTATATGCATGGCAAAAAAGAGAACTGAACCCACACCATTAACCCTCCAGTAACCCGTGAGGATAAGGCAGAAGAAATGACTAGAACATTTCTAGAAAGAACAAACCAGAAAGGAAAAGAGAGAGAGAGAGAGAGAGAGAGAGAGTGAGAGAAGCGGTATTTTGAACTGAGAGCGCTTGTCAATACGCAAACACACTCAGCACTCTCTCTCTGCTCTGTCTCCGGTTTCTCATGGTCGTCTGTTGTTACTTAAAAAGGCATGACGCTATTGCAGGTTATTACAACACCCACTCGTATTTCCTGGACTCGTAAACAAACATGATCTGGTTGACTGTTTTGTCAGTTTGACTGCACTTCATTCATCTCGTTCTCATTCTTGCAACTTGTTTCTGCTTAGCTCGTGGAACCGTAGGCCTCCAGTCGCTAGAGGCTTGGATTGGATTCTGAAACGCATCTAAATGAATAAATGTAAATGTACTACAGACCTGTGGAGCATCTCGCCCACTTTCTGGAAGCAGCCCAGTGAGAGAAGCACCAGGATAGCTTTGGACTTCTGATTGACCTGAGGAGAGCAGAGGTACTCAGCCCAGCGCTTCAGCACATCCGAGGCTTCAGTCGGGTTCAGACGCACCTGAGGAAGACAGAGTGAGAGATGGACTCAGGCTTGGAAGCATTGCTACCCCGAGATTAATTTCCACCACCCGGGTGGTGCCTATTTCTTCTTTTTTAATAGTAAGAAAAAGCATACAACATAAAGCGCCAATATACATCAATACATACATATCCCATGTTGTAAATTTAAATTATGTAAATTAAATAACTCATAATATGAGCTTCCAATGTATGCAACAAATACGACTTTAAAAAAAGAGCAACGTTAAATATTTGCGACTGTCTGCCTACTAGCTATGTTAAGCGTTTTGAGTTATATTCCTGTACGTAAAAATCATTCATCCAAATAGACTCCATTTTGTGAAGAGCTGATTTTGAGCTTGGTTCTGACCTGTTGTGGCTCTGCATGGGAGCTCTTTGTCAAGTGGGCCACCATTTATAAAAGAATGTGAGCCTCTGTTAAAGACAGCACCACTTATCAGGAGCCGAGTCACAATTTACAGTGGGCTGCAAATTCATGTATAAACAGAATAAATGCAGTCCACTTAAGCTCTCCAAAGCAGTGAAACGTGTTTTTTGGAGTCTCCGTGTCAATGTGTTAAAATTGATCTAGTTTAAAGAGTTTAAAGAGTGTGCTTTCAGAAGCATAAAACCTGAAGCGTGCTGCACAAGCACAAAACCGAACATGACGCTGCGTGGATACAAGACAGCACTAATTACGAACGCAAAAGGAAATAGATGATTATTCTTAGGAGAAATGGCACTTCTACAGTTTTGAGTCCAATGTGTTCCACTTGCACTTAGTGATCTGTACTCCTCATATTTTGCTAATTGACTGCACTGATATATTGAGCCTTAAGATGTAAATATTGCTGTTTGTAGGTAATTCTATTGCTACTGTGTAGTGTTTGTTGTAACACTGCTCCAGTGTGTAGCAATAACATATGTACACACCAGATTATGTCAATCATCAGTCCCACTATGATATTTAAATGGCATTGCTGCTTGAGTCGAGAGAGATGGGTTTTTTTTCTCCCAAAATAAATCTAAATGTCAGAAACAGACTGTAATTCACATTAGAAAATATGCCTTAGAGTAAAATGATGCAGCAGACATAAGGCCTTTCCTATGGTTACCATCTACAAAGAGAAAACTGGCAAATAGATATAGTGCTAAATAAGCTCAAAGCAGGATTGAAATTGTAGCCCACAACTCTCAGTAGGACTAAATGCCTCGTATCTTTTGCCCTTGCTTTTTTATCTCACAAAAGAACATGCCATCCTCAGGCTATTCAGCAAAAAAAAAAAAAAATGGCAAAGGAAAGCATGACCTGACCTCCTACTCTGCATCAGTACACTGGAACACCCAGCAAACCTGACTAACTGCTAACATTTACAATCGGTTCTTGACCCGACCCATCGTCCTTGACTGCTTTTAGTGGCATGCTGGCTTGAAAAAAAAAAAACAACCAAAGGTACAACGTAGTTCTCTTTCTCCTTAACTCTGTTGATGCAGTGCTGAGGAGGTTGTGACATACAGACAGGTGACAAATCGGTGGCTCGGGTTCGCCGGCACGGTTTCAGTTCTTGTCACTTGTGCCCTTGTGAAGAGGGAAGAGTCACTCCAAAATGATTAGCAGTTATCCTGAATGATCACCTTTATCCTAAGATGAAACATTTCTGTCCTGATGGGAGTGGTCTCTTACAGGATGACCCCGCCCCCCATCCACAGGTCACGGAAAGGTTTGATGAGTATGAAAGCGAAGTAAATCACATGCTATGGCCTTCAGAGTCACTAGATATCAACTAAACAACTATGGTTTCTTATTGTGGAGCAATGTGTCAGTCAGTGCTCTTCACCACAACACATCAACAAAACACAAGTTCAGAGAAACAGCTGAAGAATTGCGTTAATCCCTCTAGTACTGTTCCTTGTAGACTTGTAGAATCTGACAGCTTTTGGTGGCCTGACGCCTTTCTAAAACACCTGATGATGTTTTTTTCCGTTAATTTGTCACCCATCTGTACATAGTATATGTTTTATTCCACAATCCTAACAGACATTTAGCTGTGGCATGGAAATATTATTATGATGATTATTACGGATTATTATGGCGATTATGATTATTATTACTTCTCATGTGATGCTTTTGATGGTGTTTATGTGATAGGATGTACAGTTATAAACAGACACCTCAATAGACAAGGTGTCAGGAAAAGTCAGGAACCAATGACAGTAAAACTATATATACTTAATTTTGTATTTTCCAAGCAGCCAATCATGAGCCAGCAGCCCATAAAATCATGTAGATACACATGCGCAACGTGTCACACGGGGCAGATGGGCTACAACAGCAGAAGACCACATCGCATACTGTTCCTGTCAGCCAACAACAGGCACCAGTTCTTGGGCACAGAACACTGGGCACAGACTCACCCAAACTGGACAGCTGAAGATTGGATAAACATCACCTGGTCTTTTTCCAGTCTTTAACAGCCCGGTTTTTGTGAGCCACAAATAACCATGCCAATCATAATCACGGAGATCAGTTTTTTCTTCTCCCCATTGTAATGTTTGAAGTGGACATTAACTGAAGCTCCTGACCTGTAGCTGCATGATTCTATACATTGTGTTGCAGCCACATGATTGTACATGAAGGTTCCTAATAAAGTGGCCACTGGATCCTGGTTCACAAAATCATGGATAATGGGTATAGAGATGATTTTGAACATATCCTTGGTCTCCTCCAGTACAACATTTACCCTCCACTACAGAATGCCTATGCACTTGTACTACAAGTTTAATTTGTTAGAAAAATATTTGTGATTTGTAATTTGTGCACAGAAAACCCCAATAAGGGGAGAACTATATCAGCATGAATTTTGCAGAGAGGAACTTCACAACATCTTGGCAGCATGATATGTACCAGCAGGTCATAGCCTGAGGCATAATTGATGACAAAATTAACACATCATTGGTATGCAATGTGTGTTTGCTGGCTGGATGACTGGCACACTGTGTGTGTGTGTGTGTGTGTGTGTGTGTTAGGAGATCCAAATGCATTTTGACAGGCTATGTTTGTTCTATTTATACCACAGTATAAAATTATCAACAGACCCATTCAGCTTGATTCTGCACCTTAGCGTTTTTTTTTTTTTTGGTATAGTCCGTAGAGAATACCTTTGCCAGCCAGGCAGCGCGGTTCCACTCGCCGTATGTCTGCAGATAACGACAGGCGTCTGCTGCCTTGTCAATCAAACACAGCAACTGCACGCCCTCTGCACAGAGACAGAAAGAAATAGAAAATAGTATAATGGCATAATCAATTACCAACAACAGCTCTGTGAGTGCCTTGACAAAAATATTTGTATGTGTGTGTGTGTGAGCAGGGTTAAGGGTTGCTATAATTATTTACTGGGTGATGTCAGGTCTTGAGTGATGCTAAACAAACACACACACTTTGATAGGCAGCTTATTTTCCGAGCATACAGATTGTCAGGGAATACTGGCTTCAATTTCTCGAGTGTGATGTGATTTGTCTTTTTTCGAATTTTTCAGAAAGGAGTGACACTAACTGAAATATACGGTCTTATACCTTGGTTGGACAGCACATCCCATATCATTTCAAAACGGCTTTCAACTTTGCTGCTGCAGAGCAGATTTGCTTTAGAGCAGAGAGAAATAATGAACTGACCATGCTCGAAGATATACAACATTGTCATATTTTGGAGAGTCACAGCCATACAGAACTCCCCCCCCCCATTTCTAATACAACACACTCAACCCATGAATGATTTGGTAATTAGTTGATGAGTTAAATAAGGTGTGTGCTAAAGAGCAACACTAATGACTTTTATTCCTTTGGTAACACCCACTTTCGTGTACATGGCTTCTAATCACTGTGACATTAATCAAAATTATAGAAAGTTGCTCTGGCATTTTCCATACTCACATTGTGGGTCCCATGTCAATGAACAGCATGTGCTTGTGTTGGTTTTGATATCTGTTCTAGTCTAGTTTCCATCCTTGTCCTCTCATTGGTTTGTTGCCTGATCTTACTCACCTGTTCTGTGTTAGTTCTTGATTAGTCCACCTTCTTTTATATCCTGTGTGTCATTGCTTGTTGCGAAGTCTTACCATGCAAAGCCCAAGCCTTGTTTTCTGTGTATCAAGGTATTGTCTAGTTCTGTATTCCCCTGGTTAAGGTCCTTGCCTGTTTCCGCATTGTTGATTATCATCCTGGTTCAACTTTGCCTGCCTGTGTTTTGACCCCCGCTATGGACTCGCTATGCTCGAATAAAGCACGTGTAAA
This sequence comes from Pangasianodon gigas, assembly GCA_022758105.1. Taxonomy (NCBI): domain Eukaryota; kingdom Metazoa; phylum Chordata; class Actinopteri; order Siluriformes; family Pangasiidae; genus Pangasianodon; species Pangasianodon gigas. The sequence goes on from CM040456.1 coordinate 26,630,323, forward strand.
GCTTACGCCGTTGCGTCCTGCCTCTCACCGCACGTTCTAAAAAATTTTAATATTTGCAATATATCACAAAGTTGCAGGTCTATCTATCTCTCCATACTGGTTTCTTTCTTTCTCTCGTACTCAGAGGTATACACTCCAGCACTAAATTCATTAAAACATGTGCAGGCGCAATTCTAAAACATTCAATTTCCCAAACTATAAATAAACTAGTAGCCTAACTTACACCATCATGACCCTGACCAGGCAGTGACTAAGGATGAAAGAATGGATGTTATAAATGCAATGCCTAGCAATGTTCATAATGAATGTGCCCTTTCTTTGTCCCGTGAGCTTCATATATTGTTCGATGTCCCTGCCACCAGCAAGTCTAGTCCTAGTAGTACAGATGCATGAACAACCCAAAAACATAATGCCTCTGCCACTAGAAAAAAAAATAATAGTGCACCTACTATTCATATCTGTATTTGTAACTGTTTAGAACACACTATCTATTCAATCTGAATAATGCGTTCGGATCCGGTTACAGTTTATATATATATATATATATATATATATATATATATATATAATGTCGGAATGTCTTCGCCTAGATGGCTAAGGCTATGTAATGATTTTAACTCTGGCCCAAATTAAGTAATTACAAGACTTAAAAGACAGCTGCAATCTTGTCTTTCAAACAGAGCTTTACATTGGTACTGTACAAATCCGTTTTTAAGTTTAATCTTCCACAATAACAATATTATGCATACATCATGATCTGCTGTTGGCACACACACAGTTTCACAGAGTTACCTGAAGTAACCTTAAGCCTCAAAGGCAATGAAGAGGAAGCAGTGTACCTGCTAGCTTTCCGCTGGCGATCATATTGGTGGCTACTAGTTTAATGGTGCTCTGAGAAGGTCCAGAGGAGGGAATAGTTGTCACAAGGCAGGCTTTAAGCGAGTCGCAGTAGTAGCTCGGGTTCTCGGCACTCGTCTCCAGCAGCAGCTGCACCGCTCGGTCCGTCTGCCAAGTGAAGGCAATGTTTATTTGTGTGTGTGTGTTTTTGTGTGTGTTTAGCAAGTCTTCCTTTAACAGATTAAGTAAGATGCATTTAAGAAGTGTGGTTTTAACCTGAGCAAATTTCATCAAATGATTATTGGAACAAAAATTATTTGGTTTATAGCAAAACCAGGAAAGAAAGGAATGTTCAGTTAGTTATATTAGTTTCTATGAAAGAAACACGGTAATACACTCTTAGTGTTTTCGCAGACATTCATCCTGTCTGATACTTCATAATCCAGCCACTCAAACCGCACAGACAATAACACATTATAAAATTTTAACCATCTAAAAAATGTTCCAATTCCTAATACTCAATTATACTGTCATAGAAATTTATAGGAATGCACATTTTATGTTTAGCCTTGTGTAAAAGACTCTAATTAAAAATGCGTCCTTCCATCTTCCAACACCATATTGCGGGGGATTGTAAATGAGATCATTTGCAAGGTGTGTGTGTTTGGAGAGATAATGAGGGAGGGAATGAGATAGGGAGATGAACAGATCTGTCAAATGAAAAGCTGGACAGCACCTCATTCTTTTCCTCACCTGCTCATACAAAAGGGTGAACTCGCATAAATGTCATATTAACTGGCAAAATCCATGAGGCAGCAGGATACAAGGCACAGAACTCGTCTCTGTCTGATCTGACTGATCAGTTCTTTGTTTGCTGGACAGATCTTCTCAAATATTACACCAAAGCTAAGCATCTAAGTGACTGAGAAGTTGTTTCATTGGTACCAACTACTTCAAGAGATAATAATGCGATACATATTTACATATTTTCATTCGACAGAAGCTTTTTCCCCCAAGGAGAAAAAAAAATGATGCTAAATACAGTTCATTTGCTAATTTACTAATGTGCTACTGTAGTAATATGATGGCGCGATGTAGTATGAGGTAACCTGTCCCAGGAGAAGCAGTTGGTCTGCGCATTTTTTGGTGTGTTCATAGCTGGACCTCTTCGCCTCCTGCAGATGAACCCTTTCTAACTGGAATCTCTGTAATGAGAGAAATACAGAGAGAGATAAACAGGCATTTCCCTTCATTTATAAGAGATTTGAGAACAAATAAGACTAGCCTATTTAGCACACAGGATGGCCTAAAAAACAGTATCATCTTATTTCTGATATTTCTCAGCAATTTTATACATCATGCATACTATATTTTCCCCCATTTATTTCCTCTGTGCTTTAACAGAAAGCTGATATTTTCAAGCCATTCCATTAGCAGGGCTCTACCACACCAGCAGCCTCTAAACAGAGAAGGCCTGGAACAATTATGACTCAAATTTGAGGTAATGGATTTGTCTATAATGTAGACACTGCATTCAACGGTCAAAATGTCAAATCTGTAGTGGATGAAATCATGATTCATGACTGTAAATCATGTTCACCTGTAATCCTGCTCAATAATGCTATTATCCAATCGGCAAATACAGAAAATCATGCAGCTACAGATCACGAGCTTCAGGTAATGTTCGCATCGAACATCAGAATGGAGAAAAAAACAGTGATGTCAGTGAATATGACCGTGGCATAGTTGTTGGTGCCAGAAGGCGATTTTCACATAGAACAGTCTCTAGAATTTAAATTTTTAAGCTAAAATAAAACAAACAAACAAAAATATTCAGTGAGTGAATATTTGAGTAACTCGAATAATCACTCTTTACAACCGTGGTGAGCAGAAAAGCATCACACAATATGGTGAAACTTGAGGTGGATGGGCTACAATAGCAGAAGATCACATCGGGTTCCACTCCTGTCAGCCAAAGAACAGGAATCTGAGGCTACAGCGGACACAAGTTCAAAAAGGGAGGGCTGTAGATTGGAAATACATTGCCTGGTCTTATTTTCCAATCTTCAACTGTCCAGTTTCGGTGAACCTGCACCCTGTGTATAATTGCCTTAATGAGCAGATGTACAGGTGTTCCTAATAAAGTTTCTGTGAGAATATAGTCACATATTCAAATTCAATTTTATTAACTTGGTTATCCTCAATATTCAAATTCAATTTTATTAACTTGGTTATCCTCAAGGGTGCAAATGGATTTTTTTAACATATCTCAGCTTGGAAAGATGTGCAAGGTCAGCCTTTAGCATTATTGATGTGGAACTACTTTGCTCAAGGGTCTAAGAATGGCAGTCTTGAGATTTAAACATGCAACCTCCAGCTCAATATTCACAGCCGATAAACCCCTACTCTTTACAAAGCACATCTCAGAAACCTGAGATTCCAATTCAGTGGTTTAATATGTAGTGATAAAGTATGGTATGGCTAATGAGCTGCTAAAATTCAGTGGCAAAATTGAGTAAAGAACCAGAAATCATCCAAATGACAGCCCCATTTAATACTTGCCATGGCTTAAGCTTTGGTAAACAGGAAACACTGCTGCAAAGAATTAGTTTAGAGTAAATATCAGTCATTAGCGTCCATGTCCTGAGTGCTGATGCACATCTCTGGAGGTACATTTCTATTCTTGCTGATTGTGTTTCTGGCAGCCGATGGGGGAAAAGTGCTAAAAAGCAAACAAGCAGTAGCCCACCTTATTAAGGCGTAATGAACAGAATGGAAAAGAAAGCAATAAAGGACAAAATGAAAGTGTTCACAGAAGGACATGTTAAATTTTAAAATTCCCAAAAGCACCCTATTAGCGTTGTTATAAATACTGCCTTGAATCCGGTCCCATGGAAAACTGTCCTGCTCATGGAGTAACCAAGACTACACTACAGGAAAAAGTGTAAAATAAAGATGAAAGGATAAACCTGCCAGACTCAACGGCACATCAGACCATTTCTATAATGAATCCTTTGATTTTCTTTCCCACACCATTTGAGAAGACTTGCTTGGAGGCACAAATGGAAAAGTTATGATTAATTTCATGGGTAACTGCTCATATTCAGTCCATGAGCAAATGCATCACTCGCTCAAACTTTATCCTCTATGGACTGTCTGATTATACATTATCATATAACTTTATTTC
>CM040456.1:26634446-26653528 GCA_022758105.1 Pangasianodon gigas
AAAAAAAAAAAAAAAAAAAAATCCAGTGCAAGGCTGTCATATACACGCACCGTCCACTTTATTAGGAACACCTGTACATCTGCTCATTTATGCAGTTATCCAATCAGCCAATCATGTGGCAGCGGCACAATAAAATTTTTAGTCATTTTGAAAATTTTAGTTTGGCTTGGCTTACGCAAACAACAAACAACATTACTAAAAGACTGATAAGTTAGCCCACTTTCTCCCCACTGAGAGAAAATAAAGACTGACGTGATGAATATCTTTAAGGTGCCACGCGAGGACAGAAGTGCACAGCTCACATCCGAAACACTGGCCAATGACTGACTAACTTTTTGCTGAAGGTGAAAACCTAACGTGCTGCATGATGTTAGAAGAGGATAATACGGTTTTGTATTTTGTTAGCTACAACTTTTAAGCCTTGTTAGATTTCTGGGCAACTGAAATCCCAGGCTTAGGCTAGCTCAGGAATTTATCCTTACTTATCTGTCATAGATCAGCAAAACTAATTTCTTAGCAAAACTAAAGGAGTCTTGCTAATTTAACTAAATTGTTCTAGATGATTTTCTTTCACATAATGGATTATTTCGATAATGCTGTTGATATATGATAGATTTTAGCATATTCACTCTTTACCTACCTTCCAAGATTTGCCCAATTTGGTCAATGTAGAAATGATGCATTAGCCCTAAACTCTATTTCCACACTGACAAAACCGGGACTGTTACAAACACTTGGCCAGTCATCAAGCAGACACCTGATATAAAAGTTCATGAAGTAGCAGAGCACATATGGATTTTATGGTGACATCCATACAAATGGCTTCCAGAAGCTGTTTTCAATAATAATAAAAATAACGACACCTACGGCTAATGTTTTGCCAATTGTCCAGACAGGACGGCAGTTTTCTAGGCCATTACATCAGACCTGGATCGATGATGCAGACATCAGAAGGACAAGACGATCAATACAGGCATGCCCGTGCTTAGTAATTAAGGGGGGAAATGAATCAGGCTGAAGTGCAATCGTTTGTCAGTTAAGCAGTTATACTGTAAATGATACGCTACAATGGCATGGAAAAAAAAGAGTGGGGGGGTGGGGGTGGGGTTTAAACTTCTGGACAGAGCACAAACAAAGAACAAAACAGTCCATTTTAAAGTACTCTAGCAGTTTTTTTTTTCCATGGATGAATGAATAGGATGTGAGACACTTGAAGAATTATTAATTCACTGTTTACAAGCTGCACAATGCAACTCAATGAAAAATACCGCTTTCTTCCACTTGCCCTTGTGGAATATTAATGGTTATTAATAGTGGGTTAACATTGTTACATGGGCAGTTGGTAGGGAATTTAAAAAGATTTACTGCTGTGATTACCATCAGAGAAAGAGCTAAGATAAGGCTCTCTAGAGGCCAGAGCAAGCGCTGATGGAGGAAACTACTTCTGCCAATATCGTAATTTGCTCAAGTTTATTCTACTAATGTATTTTTGTGTGTATATATATAACATGCATCATTTAAGTGAAACAGAATCATCCTCCTCTATGGTCTTCTTACTGTGTGTGTGTGTGTGTGCTGTGTTGTACCTGAAAGAAGGAGCTTTCACATAGAATATCGTGGCAGATGTCCAGATGGCACTGAGTGGTACTCTGGGAGCACTCTGGCTGCGTCTGCCCATCAGGAGTGGGCACACTCAGCTGCCGTGCCTGGGCAAAAGACTTGATGTAATGCGCCGCCACATTCCAAAACTGCAGGTCTGACTCATCACCAAACAGCCTGAGACAGAACAGGGTTGAGTTTCTCAAAGGACGAGCTTCTCATTGTATCTGATGTTTTTTACAAAGAAAAACAGCTGAGGCCAGAAGTTTACAGTTTACATACACCTAGGCTAAAGACCTTCGAACTCAATTTCCACACATTTCATGTTATCATACATCATCTCCTTTATTTCCAGAAGAGGTCATTTCGAAGTAAAAGCATTTAAAGAGACAGATTTATTTCAGCTTTTATTTACTATATCAGATTTTCAGTGTGTCAGAACTTTAGATACACCTTGTTTGTATTTAGTGGCATTGCTTTTTAATTGCTTATCTTGAATCAAACTCTTGGGGTAGCCTTCTACAAGCATCTCACAATACTTTGCTGGAATTTTTGCTCATTCCTCCTGACAGAACTGTTATTACGCCGTCAGGTTTGAGAGCCTCCTTGCTCGGGCACTCTTTTTCAGTCTAATCCACAATTTTTCTACGGGATTCAGGTCAGTGCTTTGTGATGGCCATGCCAATACTTTCACTTTGTTGTCTTTAAGCCATTTTGTTACAGCTTCTGATCATTGTCCTGCTGGAAGACGCAGTTGTGACCAAGTTTTAACTTACTTTCTGATGTCTTGAGGTGCTGTCCTTAGGATGCCATTTATTTTCTGATGTGCAACAGTCCCTTTTCTAGCAAAACATGCCCACGACATGATGCTGCCACTCCCATGCTTCACAGTTGGGATGGTGTTCTTCGGATTAAAAGTCTCACCCTGTTTTCCTCCATATATAGCACTGATTATTGCCAAACAGTTCAATTTTTGTTTTATCTGACTAGAGAACACTCCTCCATGAGGCTGGTGATCACCTGCAGACTTCCGTCTGGCTTTTTTGGCTGGTCTTAGATAGGGGCTTCTTCCTTGCATGACAGTCTTTCAGGCCATGGCGATGTAGGACTTTCTTAATAGTGGATGTAGATACTTTGGTACCTGATGCCTCCAACCCACCAGTTCCTTTGCTGCTGTCTTGGGGTTCAGCTGAACCGTTCAGACGAAAGTTCATTCATCCCTAGGAGTTCATTTGTGCCTCTTTCCTGCATGATGCAGTGTCTGTGTGGTCCCAAGATTTTTATATTTACATACAATTGTTTGTACAGATGCTTGTGGTACTTTCAGTTGTTCGGAAATTGCTCCTAAGGAGGAACTGGACTTAAGCTGATTTGCTTGGATTTTCCCATGGTATCAAGGGCAAAATGTAGGTACTTTACAGCCACAGGTGTGCTCCCATTAACTCAGAATTATAACTTAGGAGTCACTGCCCAATCCGTAGGTCCTAAAATTCATTACATGAATTTCTGGAATCTTCCAGACTGTTTAAAGAGACAGTCAACTTGGTGTATATAAACTTTTGACCCACTGGAATTCTGATATAGTGAATTAAAGCTGAAATAAATAAGTCTCTACTCAACTGTTTTAAAACGACCTCTGATGTGAACAAAGTAGATGCCCTAATTGACTTGACAAAAGAAATGTGTGGAGTTGAGAAAAACTGAGATTGAATATCTTTAGCCTATGTGAATGGAAATTTTGGCCTCAACTGTACGATGCATTAAATGCTAAGAAACACCCCAGCATCATTTTTTAAAATTTTGCTATGTGCATTTAATCAGTAAGCTTAACCAAGTTTAATGATGATAACTGTTAAATGTCTAGCATATATCTATCTACCAACTACAGAGAAGGCTTTTATAATGATTTATGCAAAGGTATAATTACTTGGCGTACAGGACTATTGAACAGTGGTTTTAATTTTCTAAAGCTTTGATGTGTCAGAAATCCGTGCTGTCTTAAAACATCCACCCAAGTACTGCATCATGCAATACTTTAAGTGAGAAATTTTTTAACAAGAAAGGCTGGTTAAAAAAAAAAAAAAAACACCCAAGGGAGATTATTATCAGCTTCTATTTAAAGATTATTACACAAGTTAGGCTTTAGGTGATGCAATATGTTGGAAAGAACACATACAACCCTACATGTGGACCTAAAGCTTGCATTTATCTAACACATATGATCAGTAGGGTCAGCTGTGAAGGCACAGGGTCTCCTTGGTATTGTTATTCACCATTCCTCTCACACATCTGCTAACATGATACCCAACTACCTATAAATTAAAGCTATAACTCTTCCAAGTAAATGTATTGAGGCTAAAATTTAAAAAGACAAAAGGCAGGGCTTTTTTTTTTTTGCTTTGAGATACATATGTCTTCCCTTAAGCCTTGATTAAAAATTATTGAAACAAGCACTATAACTGAGAAACTGGTGTGCAAATATGTTTCTGAAAAAGACAGTTGCTATGATACTCTGAATGCTGTCCTTGGCATGAAAACAATTCAAAGTAGTAGTATTGGTTTAAAAAAAAAAAGCACTGCATTATCACACAAAAAAAAACTATTCTTACAGGATTTAGGATTCTTAATACACTGGACGTCAAAGGAATTGCTCAGATAAGCAAAAAAATAATAATAAAAGAAGTAATTTGCAAACATTTGAGACCTCTGTTCACTTAAAGGGGGAAACCCACAATAACTGAGACCGCAATCTATTTGTTAGATGAGTGTTGTGTGTCTGTCAGGTGGTTATCAGGTGGTTACTATGGTGTAGTTGCCAGGGTCTTTGTAGGTTGCATAGGAAAGATACACACCTTCATGATCATTGGTCAATATAGAGTCCAAAATGCGGTCTGAACATACAGCTGTATTAAATATTAATAAATGAGCAGGGTTAATACTGATCTGGTGCTGATCAGAAGAAGAAGAAGAAGTGACAAAATAGCTTGAAAGCCTGGTTGCAGTCAGAGCAGTGTGAATGGCCTCCTGAGGAAGTGAGAGCGTGTCAACAAAGAGCGAAAAGATTCAGGGAGAAAGAGAATGACCAGAACATTTTGGTCAGAAAGAGGAATCCGATAAGTTTAAAATGGCTCCTCGGATTAAAGCAGAGCTGAGACTCGAGTATGGAGTGCGTATCTCAACATCTACCGCCCAGAGAAGACTGACGGAGGCTGGGGTGTTAAGAAAGAAACCAAAGATTACAGCTGCACACCCTTGGTCGGGGGGAGACCAGCATTGTCAGCGGGACAAAAGTGGATGGTAGCCTGAACAATGATGCTTATATTGACTTACTCTCTGACACCCTGATCCCAACTGCCCACTAGACGTGTGCACAGGACCGGAATTCTCAGCAATCCCACCTTCTCCCGTGGACACAATTTTAATCAATCCTGCTTGCTCTGCAGCTATTTTTGTTTGGACCTGCATGCCATATCTTCTATCAAACTTAGTTGGTTCTGTTTCTCAAAATGTAAACATATTAGTCATTCAAACCAATGTGACAGACAGACAGTAATCCAAGCTCAGGACCGAACCTGGGACCCTGGAGCCACGGGGCAGCAACGCTACCTGCTGCACCATCGTGCCTCCCTAAAGCAGTAACTGAAGATGAATAAATGAGAGGAGTAAATGCACCACATGAACACCCAATGCACTTCTATTTTAATGAACGTGGCCTTTCTCGAAAGAAAAAAAACACCTACAACTCTTTTTAAGTTGGGTTCAGCAGAATGCACTCAAGTCCCAGTCCCAATGCACACCTCCACTGTCCACCTTTATTTGATGCTTAGTAACTGGTTGATGCTTTCCAACAAGACAAAGCAAGGTACCATACTGCACGTCAAGTGAGGGAGTGGTTTAAGCAGGAGGAAACTCAGGCTAAGAAATGGCCATCACAGTCACCTGACTTAAATCCTACCGAGAATGTCTGGATCACACTGGGAAATCTGTAGAGAAGTTACATCCAGCCATTGGAAATTGGATTGTATTGGACGGGAGTGCAATAACGCATAGGAAACAGTTCCTTTAGGACGTTTAAAAAAAAATGTTATGAAAATATGTCAAGATGTTGTGAGGAGGTCATCATGGTTGTAAGAGGACCTGCAAAATACTGATAAGCCACTCATTCCCAATGCAGTTTTGTCCTTGCTGTGCTTGCTATGTTTGCATACATTTGGTTACAAAACTGTATTTGAGCAGTACTTGAGCAGAAATGTTAAAATTTGGCTATTACAGGCCATTTTTCAAAATATGGACATGGAATTATACAGATACACACACTCACCGGGACACTAGGAGGCAGCGTTGAAGCAGATTGAGCTCTGGGTCCTGGAGTACGCTTTTGATGTCACTGCCAAGCAAGTAAGATACAGCAAATTGAGTACACTTAGAAACAGTAATTAAACACACACACACACACACACACCCCTAACTGTTACAAAGCCTGCCCAAAAAGAAGAAAACACACAGGCATTTCTTCAGCTGTCCTCTCTTCCTTTGAAGTCTATATTACTTCCCTACTTCAGTAAAGAAGTGAGCATAAAGGAAGGAAAAAAAAAAAAAGATTTCCAATTGCCTGGGTTTATAGACCTGCTATAGGAAAGAAAAACTACCAAAGCTTAAAGCTCTGATTCCTTAATAGCGAAGAAATGCAGTGCCCATTTCTTTCCATGGTTGATTATAACCCTTTACTCACTTGGACAAGGAGTTCAGCTGTTCTTGCACCAAGCCTTTGATTTCGTCCTTCTCTTGGTAGTCCCTGAAATAAACAGAAATTTTTTTTTTAGAAGTTCACAGACACTATGAGCTCTTAGATCTTTTGACGTCCAAATTGAAATGTTCTACGCGGACCAAAACACTCAGTTTTTTTTAGATCAGTGTTTCTCAAAGTGGGTTCCATGAAGCATAGGCAGGCGGTGCATGATTTTATTTTGTTACAGTGATGAAATCACAACCACCATGATCCATGATATTATATTTATGAGTGAGTTCTTATCATTATTTTCATTTTATATTCACAGCATTTTGCAGTTGCTCTTATCCAGAGCCATCCAGAGCCGGGAATCAAAGGAGCAAAAAAATTGGCTGTGCTCTCACGTTTGCATCAGAGAGACGGCATACTGCCTCTCTTTCTCTCTACTGTCAATCACAGTGACAACAGCCAATCGTGGGTGTCTGTGAGCTCATGTACTGTATGTAGAAGAGGGCGGATAGCGCTTTCTTCCGATTGTGTTATGCTGCCCTGTGATGTAGCATGAGCAGCGGTTTGAAAAGATGTGGATGGCTGGCTTCACATTAGTGATGGGTCGTTCTTGAACGATTCGTTCATTTTGAACGAATCTTTAATGTGACTCGGGAAGAACGAGTCGTCTCGGGGAGTGATTCGTTCAGTCGCGCATGCGCAACATCCTATAGGTTCTGTACTGGAATTAGTTCACCTGTTTCGAGTCTTCGAGTCTGAGTCGTTCGTTCGTCACGTGACAGCCCCATAAGCTTAACCAATGCAGTCTGAGCCGGAAAGAGAATTGATTAGTTCATCTCTCGAGTCTTTCGAGTCGTTCGTTCTTTTGTCACGTGACCACTTCCCGGATCAGTACCTCAGTCAGTAATACTATAACGTAAAACTGTATTTTTTTTGTATGTTGGATCATATTTAGGAATTATCATAAAATTATCAAAAGATGTGTAATAAGCATTTTCCTAGAAATAAAAAAAGGTCTGTCCGTTTGTGTCACTATGTTTTTGTTACTGTTTCTTGAAGATCTGTGGTGTTATTTTATAAATAAATCTTTCCGGCTCAGACTGCATTGGTTAAGCTTATGGGGCTGTCACGTGACGAACAAACGACTCAAACCCGAAGACTTGTCAGATAAGAGGTGAGGTGAGCTAATCATAGACTAAAGATCCAGGTAAACAATGAATTAATGTTTTCATTAATTGAATTTTATGCTGAACGAGACACAAAGGTCCGAGTCGGTAAAATGATCCGAACTTCCCATCACTACTTCACATGTCACAGAGGAAGCACGTGTTTGCCTTCATCCTCTCGGGTTATAAGTTATCGTATGATAGGGGAGAGCTGGATAGTGGGTGGGAATTAGCCGGTGACCATATCTTCATGCAAGTACAAAAAGGTCAACCTCAAAGAATACCATTACGATAAAACCCTGTTGAATCCAATCCATAACTAGGCCTCTTGATGTCAATTTCATGAATAAAAAACTCTATTGTGCCAATAAATAGCCAAAATAATCATTGTACACAATTAAGTAATGAACCTAAGATTTGAATAGTTGGATTATGTTGATAAATCTGTGTTGAGAGGGTGGGTGAAGATTAAATTATGCCAGTAACTAGTTTATAACTATCCACCTGAAAGGTCCTTTATTACACTTCATGAAGTTCATACTGCAACAGACAGCCATGTTCTTGCCACAGCACTTACACATCTTAATCTGACAGAGTAGAAAAGCATCCTTAGAGTCACCATGCTTTTCTGAAGCTGAAAGCTAAATAGAAAGGTCTTTCTCTTCCTTAATAAGGAGCAATGACTGAAAAAGTGTATAGATATCATTTATTTCACATTTCTCCTAAGCAGGGAAAAAAAAAGTCCCGGGAACTGCCAAGGGCTGTTTTCACTTCTTACATTGTATACGCTTCAGAGAATTAATTTCGCAGAAAGTACTAGAGGTAAACAAAAAGAGTAAAGTCGATCAAGTCTATGCAAGATTGAATAAGTGATGTCGGTGCAGTTTAATCATGTTTAACACGCACACTTGGGTGATGTCCATGGTGAAGGTTCCAGACCAGGGCTGCAGCAGGAGGAAGGCCTTCAGGGTGAGAGCAGCACGCGGGAGGAGCAGGTACGGACACCACACTGGATCTGTGTGCGTGTACATGAGAGAGGAGAGATAGATATTGAGAGATCACATTACAATGCGTCAAGAGCCATAAAACTGCTCAGTTGTCACTAAAAATTTTCTATTATCAGTTACAGTGGTTTGTGGAGTGGATGCTACCATTTGGTTTAGCAGAGTATATAATGCATTTATGCACCTCAATTAGCCTTCAGATATATTTAATGGTTTTTTTTTTATATGTTTCTTGCTTTAGTGGTTTGTTAGAGAAGAGTGTAGGAGCACTCTTCTCTGTTTCGTTGATGATATAATGGAGCAGGAACCCCAAAAACAATTTGAGGGTCGGTACCTGATTACAAGCTGAACTCATTACACTTATGGCCATTGCGCTATGGAACGTGACTATCCAAACACTTGAAACAAACTGTGAGAAAAGCACAGCCTTTTTTTTATAATCTTCAGACTGATTGCATTTACTGCTGCTTTTGTTAAACTGGTTCCTCACGCATTGTGTGATCGTTGCAGGAAGACGCCAAGGCAAGCTTACAACGTCGCCTAAACAAAAAAAGTTTCCAATCTGTTTTGGTAAAATATATTAATGTTTTCTTAATATAGACGTGTCAAAATGTAGTATTGGTCAAAACTCTTTTTTTTTTTTTTTTGCATTTCTTTTTTACTGTTTTTGAGAATTTAGCAGTAGTGACATCTAACAGGGGTTTAACCAGGCCACCACAGATATACAGTATATACATATACAGATATAAAGTACTGTGCAAAAGTCTTAGGCACCCTACGTTTTCCTCCAAATTTTGTCTCACATGCCTATTTTATGCCTACTGCATTAGAGTGAATAGTTATCTGACATACACTCATTCAGTTTAATAAGAATAACCGCACCCCTGCTCATTCATGCAATTATCCAATCAGACTCATGTGACAGCAGCACAATGCATAAAATTATTCCGAAACAGCTCTTGAGCTTCAGATAATGTTCACTTCTATCATAAGAATGGGGAAAAAATGTAAACTCAAGTTACTTTGACTGTGGCATGTTAATGTACCAACACCACTGCTGATCTGGGATTTTCATGCACAACAGACTGGTGTGAAAAACCATTAACATCCAATGAGTGGCAGTTCTGAGGGCAGACATGCATTGTTCATGAGAGAGGTCAGAGAAGAATGGGCAGATTGACAGATTTGAGCTGTCAGGAAGGCTACAGTAAGTCAAATAAGCACTCTTTACAAACATAGTGAGCAGAAAAGCATCTTAGAATGCACAACACAACACAACAAACCTTGAGGTGGATGAGCTACAATAGTAGGAGACCACATCGGGTTCTACTCCTGTCAGCCAAGAACAGGGACGTGAAGCTACAGTGGGCGCAGGCTCACCCAAACCGGAGAGTTGAAGATTGGTAAAACATTGCCTGGACTACTTCTTTTCAACTGAGATGCTTTTCTGCTCACCATGGTTGCAAAGTGTTGTGATTGAACCAATCTCGCCATTCTCCTCTGACCTCTCTCATCAACGAAGTGTTTCTGCCTGCATTGGTCGTTTATTGCACCATTCCATGTAAACTTTAGAGACTGTTGAGCGTGAAAATCTCAGGAGATCAGCAGCTTTCGAATTCTTCAAACCAGGCACCAACATCCATGCCACGGTCAGGGTCACAGAGTTCACATTTATTTCTCCATTCTGATGTTTAATGTGACTATTATCTAAAGCTCTTGAGCCGTATCTGCATGATTCTATGCGTTGTGCTGCTGCCACATGATTGGCTGACCTGACATTTGCATGAACAATGTGACTAGTGAGTGTATATTCTAGAAGTAAGACACTGTCAGATCATTTCTAGAGCTGGCACATTGGAGAAGCAGATCTTTATTCTCCCAACAAACTTTCTCCGCCTCAATCCGGAAAACTTGAAAACACACACACATACCTGTTAGGTCTTGCTCATCCATCCTATAGCTGGCAGATTTCATGGCCATCTCCAGCACGCGGACGCAGCCGTCATCTGAGGCCAGAACCACCTTATCTGATGTGCACCAATCGATGTCCAGAATACGGTAACTCACGTTCCGGCCCACTCTGATACTGCTCACCATCTGCACCTGCAGGAGTGTGTATTGAAATAATCATTTCTCCCAGACAATAAAAAAAAAACAACAATAAAACAATGACAATTCTTTACTCTAATGCTGTCAGTGAAGTTTATTTCTCGGAATATCATCTTGAAAATCATCAGAGGTTGATAGGCAGCAGCCTAATGTGGATCTCATTATCACTATTATTAGTAAAAAAAAAAAAATAGGAAAAAATGATTAAAATATTGTAGAGCATTAGCATTCAATACTAAAAAACCATCCATATGCAACTACATCACTAGGATTGTTTTATTATTATTATTATTATTATTAATTTTTTTTTTAATATGAGCTGACGAGCATGAGCATCCTGCGACATCCGGCTGCTAAATTCAGTGTGAAGGATGGTGTGTGTGTCAGACTAAAGCCACATTGTCAAGAGAGCAGTGATGTGTTTCCACTGTCCTCCTGGAGACGTCTGTGTATGTGTGTGTGTATGTGTGTGTGTGTGTGTGTGTGTGGACACTGACAGCCTGGCACTGTCCTCGAGAGAGGATGTCTCTACAGACTAATGAAGCCTAAGACTTCTTTTCCACAGTCGCGGCCAAAAAATACAGCACCGGTGAGATGTTTTGTGCAAGTCTGATTGTGTCCTATACAAATTTGCTCTCAAAACAGCTCTTCATGGCACAATGTGTTGGAAACAGTCCTTTGCCATTTTGGTCCATGTTGGCATGATTGCATCACATAATTGCTGTAGATTTGTCAGCTGCATATTCGTGCTGCGTTCTACATCCCAAAAGTGCTCTATTGGATTCAGATGTGGTAACTGGAGAGGCCACTGAAGAACACTGAATTCATGTTCATGGAACCAGTGATTTGTGACATGCTGCATATTCACTCTGGACGTAGCCATTATGAGATGGGAAAATTGTGGCCATAAAGGGATGCACATGGTCAGCAACAATACTCAATGGGAATTTTGGCCCTGAATGCGTGCCAAGAACACAATCCACCACCATCAGCCTGAACTGCTGACACAAGGTATCCTGGGTTGATGGATTCATGCTGTTGATGCCAAATTCTGTCCCTACCATCTGTATGTCAAAGCAGAAATTGAGATTCATCAGACCAGGTGACGCTTTTTTCCCATCTTCACAGGTTTTCAGTGACCCCGTGCCCTCTGTAGCCTCAGATTTCTGTTCTTGGATGACAGGAGTGGAACCCTTCCGTTGTTGTAGCTCATCCACCTTGAGGTTCGGTGGGCTCTGCATTCTGAAATGCCTTTCTGCTCACCACGGTTGTAAAGAGTAGCTATTTGAGTTACTGTATCCTTCCTGTCAACTCGAACTGGTTTAAATGTCTTAGGCACATGTAAAGAAATGCAAAGCAAAGATGCATTCAAAAATAATGGGATTAAATGTTTTCGACATAAAAAACATCTATAATGAGCTGTATACAGTAATAAACTAAAAGTCAGTAATTGGTGTGACAGTGCATTGCTTTTAATAATGCATCAGTAGCCTCGTCTCAGACACATTTTGTGCTATATTACAATGAAATTGGCTGATCAGTTTTACTAAGCATCTTGGAGAACCACAGTTCTTTAGGAGACTTTGTTGCATTTGCTTCTGTTTTTGCAGTTAAAACCTGACAGCCTTCTTTTTTTTTTTTTTTTTTTTTTTTGGTGCGAAAAAGTAGTCATTTAATTTTGGTTGGAATGTTTGGAAATTAAAAATGTCATTTTTACTGACCCATTATGCAGAAGTCATAAAATAAACATCTAAGATGAAAATTAGTATTAAAAAAAATGATAGTGTATATATATAATTTTCTCATAAGCACATTTTACCTGAAATGTAATATAATTTTCATGAAGTGAACTTAGAGTGTACAATTCCCTCTAGGGTTTTTTTTTTTTTTTTTTTTTTTTAAATCTACAAATGGCTTGTAGGATTAGCTAAGGCTATAGAGAGATAGGATAGATACAGACAGGATGCAGACTTCAGTTTTAACCGAATCAATTACAGAGAAAATGGGGGTCAAACTCCTGTACAAAACATAAGACAACAATCTGTTTCTATTTTCTATTCAACTCACATGATTAAAGTTCTGTTCTCCATGAGAAGAGTTGAACAGCCTTTGAACCTCAGGCTTCACAGGACTTTTTTTTTTTTTTTTAAATCATATTTCAGAGGTCTGTAATACTGAAAAGACTGCATTATTGCTTTCAACTATAAAACACTTCTACCTTAAGGCTCTCCTCCAGGATATCTGACATGTACAAAAAGAGAAAGTGGCAAAACTGAAAGAAACTGCTACCAACATCCAAACTCGAACAAGCTGAAATGGACGAAATGGATAAATATCTTCTGCAAAGCTTTTACGGGATCCAGCAAAGGAAAAGAATAAAAAATTTACTACCAGGTGGGTAGAACAATCAGTATCACTAAATTAGAGCCGTACAAGCTGTCTTCCTGACCTGAATACAGCAAGAGAGCTGCCTTTGTTGTAAACAGCACTTTCCGTACTTCAGGCATTGCCTGTTACCTTTAGTTATGCAGTACACAAAGAAATGGTTGTTGTTTCTCCCTGAAAGGACGCAGTAGTCTAAACCAGAGCTTCTCAAACTGTGCAGTCAGGGAACGCTTTAACTATAACATAAACTCCCCAGACCCCCTCAGTAAAGATATAATCATATATCTATATATATTCATTTCATAGAATATCGATATTGTGATACATGATGTCACTTTTTCTGAAGTGTCATATGTTTTTGTAACGTTTTAATTTTTATTTTATAACAATTCCAAACTCTGATTGGAATTTGCTAATTTGTTATGGTTTTTACTGTTTTTAATCTTTAAAATTGTAAATTTTTTACATTTTTGCTGTTTTTTTTTTTTTAAATACAGATTGTGATGCATATCATGTATCATAGAAATGCCTTGTGTATTATTGTGATATGGTATTTTTGTCATATTGCCTACACTTAAAGCCAACAATTTAAATATCTAGGTACAATTAGAGCTCAATAATAAATATAGTAACTTTAATAATGGTCAGCTGTGATTTCCACCACTGTAACAAAAGAATCACAGACCCCCTGGCTAAGCTTCATGGACCTCTGGACCCCATTTTGAGAACCCCTGATGTAAACACAATGAATCAACGTGGATTTATGATCCACTGAGTAATCACGGCCGCTTAAAACAATATAAAATTCAATTTCAGATCATCAGAAATGTCAAATGAACAATTTCCTCAAAATGCTAATTAGATTAAAAATGGTTTGCACTGTTCACTGGCCGTGAATATGTTTCTAACCACGTTTTTATTCCATCGCGAGTACCTAAGATCTGGAGAAGGCTATCTAAACATCCTCTTAGTAACCAAGCCGACTCCCTGCAAGCTTCCGCTGCCAAATTAGGCAAAACAACAGGGGTGCGTTTTCCATGTGCAGTATTTGTGTTGTGTCAGTCAGCCTCCCCCACATCCGCAGCATAAAATAAATCAAAGGAACAAATGGAAAACTATGTCAGATCTGATACTGAGAAAGCATTTCAGGCCAGTATCAGCCTCGATTCAATCAGCTGTAAGGTCTGTGTCGTTTAGCAGGAAGGAAAGAGAACTGAAGCTCACCTCTTTGGTGTCCCACACCTCAGCTCCGTCAGTGTACATCACCAGTAGCTTTTGATTGCCTTTTCCAGGAGCGAAACGGATCTTCTTCACCCATCCTCGGTGTGTGGGAATTCCCCTAATGCAAAATACAAACAACAAACACACACACACAATATCTTTTTCAAGAAACACTGCATTTTATTCTGTCATAAATAGATAGATAGACAGATGGTGCAGAAGAATAAAATAAAAGGAGTAAGGGATAACAAATATAAAAGGATATAAATATTAACATAAATGATCAGATCTGTTCAGTTAAGATAGTAAAGCAGCTAAGATACTGCACTTAACATATTGCACATTTGAACAGTGTGATCCGGTAAGATTTATACATTTTAAATATAACAATAGAAATCAAAATTAAAATAAAACTAAGGTATTGCACATTACAGTACTGCACATTCGTTTGCTGAATTGCTATTTTGTCTTATGTACAAATTTTGCAGTTGGGGATAAATAAATATGAAGTAAGAGTCTATAGACGTGAGTGTGTGTGTGTAGTGCAAATAGTTCCTAACATTCAGTGATGGTGTTTCTTAGCATTCAGTTGTCGAATGGCTCTGGGGTAGAATGAAAGAAATGAGAGAAAATAAAGCTCTGTCCATCATCACTCAGCCATCTGTGACAATTCTTTGAAATAATAATGAAAATGAAGTGCAATGCAAACTGTGGCATTTTACTACATAGTCATTTGAAACTGATGCACTAAATATTCAAGTATTGTGCGCATTGCACACCACACAAACACACTACACTTTATGTCCAACAGAATGACTTTTTTGTTTTTTTCTTTGCAAGCATCTAACACAATCAAATGGCCACACTTTGGTCCAAAAGCAATCTAAGTCACAAAAAGTAACTTTCCCAAAATCTTTCCCAAAAATACCACAATCAAGAATACCATGTCTTATAACTAGGTCATGATGCAATGCCTCATAATCTGGGCATGAGCTTTCTTTGTTTAAAGCTGTTGTTTTTTCACCCACCATCTTATACAGTATATAGTGTACAAACCGAAAACAAGAAACGGATTTAAACTGAATAAATGTGAACACACTCCTACCGGGACAGACGGGCCTTCAGATCCCAGAAATTCAGGTTTCCATCCACATCTCCCAGTACTAGCGTGTCTCCCTTCCATGCGATGCAGGCGATGCTGCCCATGCTCCCCTACAACATACAGCAGCTTCATTTCAGAAAAAGTACCTCAAAATAAATAAGATATATGTATATCTTTCAAACCCAGCCAATTATCTCATTTATGCAAACATCCATCCATACTAAACTGCTACCCGTCGTGATCAAAAACAAGAACCAAAGCACGGAAACGGCGTCTAGCTAGGAGGTCTGACGTGACACTTGGTAGATCATTAATTCTTTCAGAATGCAAAGATCACAAACTGCACAGCAGTGGGGTTCCGTTTGTTTGTTTGTTTATTGCCATCATTTTCCTTGGGATGAAAAGAGCAACACGCACGAAGAGGCATTGGTTTACCTCCGCTGCCTCTGATGCGCTCATTATCATGCACAAATGTGTCATTAAACACTGCAGTCACATCTGCTGCCGGGACCATTTTACTCTTCTTTATTAACTGATGCATCTATGCAGATGTCTACGTTTTTTTTGTTTGTTTGTTTGTTTTTATATTGCATTGGATTTTTCATGGATTTATTTGGTTTAAGATACTACTACAGGTACTGTGTGTTACTATTGACAAAGTTCTTGCATAGCAAAGTCATTTTATTTTAAATATCTGTTTCACATTTACATTTGTAAGAGCAAGTGTTCCATAGTTTTGGGATAGTGACTTCATGAGTACAGTCATGGATTGTTGTATACACTCATTAGGAATATCATACTAATATTGGGTAGGAAACTCCTTTTGCTCTCAAAACAGAAAAAAATCCTTTGAGTCATGCAAAATGCAAAGCAAATGATGCTTGATTACTATTAAGGGGCCCAATAGGGCCTTTCGCACCGCGGGAACCTTTTCATAGTACCTGAACTAATTGTGGAACTACCCACTTTTTGGCGTTTTCGCACCTCCGGAACTGGGTGCGATTTTAGTACCAGACTGCCTTTTTCGAGAACCAAATTAGCTCCTACTCCGGAGCAGGGTCTAACCAGCACAACTGGTACTATCCGTGATGTAAGTAGACGTTGATTGGCCAAACGCGTACGAAAACGCCCTCACCCGCCATGATTTAAAACGCCGTGTAAACATACTGTAGTGTCAACTTATTTCGCTTTACGTATACGTCGACATTCCATGTCCATTATTGTGAAACCCGCGAGACACAACAAAAACACAGCTCTGATCACAGCGTCCTCCATCCTCCGGTTGTTTTCGTTGTTCTTCTTTGTTTCCGTTGTTGAACGCCGCGCACAAATGACGTCGCTGTCGACCGGCTTACGTCACTTCCTAGTGCCCACTGTCGGTGCCAATGCAACCCTTTAAACGGTACTGGGAAATAGTTCGCGCAAAATCGCCCAGTACTTTAGTACTGTAAATTTAATTCTGGAACTAAAGCGGTGCAAAAGGCCCTAATGTGTACCAAGAAAACATTCCCTGCACCATTAGACCACCACCACCAGCTTGAACTGTTGACACAAGGCAGGTCGGGTCCATGGATTCATGCTCTTGACTAAAATTCTGACCCAACCAGAAATCAAGATTCATCAGCCCGACTGACGCTTTTTCCAATCTTTATCTGTCCGGTTTTCGGTGAGTCTGTGCCCACTGTAGCCTCAGATTCCTGATCTTGGCTGACGAAAAAGAAACCCAGTGTGGTCTTCTGCTGTGTAGCCCATCTGCCTCAAGGTCTGATATGAGATGCTTTTCTGTTCACCACAGTTGTTAAGAGTGATTACTTGAGTTATCTTAGTCTTCCTGTCAGCTTAAACCAGCCTGGCCATTCTCCTCCTACCTCCTTCATCAACATCGCCTGCAGAACCGCTGCTCACTGGATGGGTTCTGTTTTTCGCACAGTACTGTGTAAACTCTAGAGAGAAATTCCAGGAGTTTTTCTGAAATTCGCAAAGCAGCCATCTGGCAGCAACAACCATGCCGCAGTCAAAGTCACCGAGACCACATTTATTCTTCATTCTGATGTTTGATGTGAACATGAACTGAATATCTTGACCTGTAGCTGCATGATTTTATGCGTTGTGCTGCTGCTGCTGCTGCATGAATGACTGATTGGATAATGAGCAACGAGCAATTATATGACTAATTCAAATTATACATTTGAACTAATAAATGAGTAAATCATCTAAAAATAGCACAAGAATACTATTAAACTAGTTGACTATCCACACTACACTGTAACTGCACTGTGCCTGAAATTATCTTTGCAAAGTCTCTCTGTAAATATTTTCATTTTCATCTGCTTGAGTTGAGAGGTTTCTGATTTCAGACTCCTTTTGCATCAATGCTTCATTAGATAGAAATGATTTGGTCGGCTCCAATTTTTCTTTATGATAACCAGCTGCTTTTTTTTGCTGAACTATTGTCAGCAAGGGCTTGTTCTTGCTTTGTCAGAGCCTGTCAGTATTTTAGCGCTTTTCTGTACAACATTGATTTGTTGTGACTTTCCTCTCAGATATGTATATATACACTATATTGCCAAAGGTTTTGGGACACCCCTCCAAATCATTGAATTCAGGTGTCCCAATCACTTCCATGGCCACAAGTGTATAAAATCAAGAACCTAGGCATGCAGACTGCTTCTACAAACATTTGGGAAAGAATGGGTCGCACTCAGGAGCTCAGTGAATTCAAGCGTGGTACCGTGATAGGTTGCCACCTGTGCAATAAGTCCATTCGTGAAATTTCCTCAGTACTAAATATTCCACGGTCAACTGTTAGTGGTATTATAACAAAGTGGAAGCAATTGGGAACAACAGCAACTCAGCCACGAAGTGGTAGGCCACGTAAAATCACAGAGCGGGGTCAGCGCATGCTGAGGCGCACAGTGCGCAGAACTCGCCAACTTTCTGCAGAGTCAATAGCTACAGACCTCTAAACTTCGTGTGGCCTTCAGATTAGCTCAAGAACAGTGCGTAGAGAGCTTCATGGAATGGGTTTCCATGGCCGAGCAGCTGCATCCAAGCCTTACATCACCAAGTACAATGCAAAGCGTCGGATGCAGTGGTGTAAAGCACGCCGCCACTGGACTCTAGAGCAGTGGAGACGTGTTCTCTGGAGTGACGAATCACACTTCTCTGTCTGGCAATCCGATGGACGAGTCTGGGTTTGGCGGTTGCCAGGAGAACGGTACTTGCCTGACTGCATTGTGCCAAGTATAAAGTTTGGTGGAGGGGGGATTATGGTGTGGGGTTGTTTTTCAGGGGTTGGGCTTGGCCCCTTAGTTCCAGTGAAAGGAACTCTTAATGCTTCAGCATACCAAGACATTTTGGACAATTTCATGCTCCCAACTTTGTGGGAACAGTTTGGGGATGGCCTCTTCCTGTTCCAACATGACTGCGCACCAGTGCACAAAGCAAGGTCCATAAAGACATGGATGAGCGAGTTTGGTGTGGAGGAACTTGACTGGCCTGCACAGAGTCCTGACCTCAACCCGACAGAACCTTTGGGATGAATTAGAGCGGAGACTGTGAGCCAGGCCTTCTCGTCCAACATCAGTGCCTGACCTCACAAATGCGCTTCTAGAAGAATGGTCAAAAATTCCCATAAACACACTCCTAAACCTTGTGGAAAGCCTTCCCAGAAGAGTTGAAGCTGTTATAGCTGCAAAGGGTGGGCCAACTCCATATTAAACCCTACGGATTAAGAATGGGATGTCATTAAAGTTCAT
>CM040456.1:26666297-26694931 GCA_022758105.1 Pangasianodon gigas
AATTAACACATTTTCAAGTATATATCATATTATGAGGTCAAAAATCACATGCTGCTTTGTGAGGACTTTTATATAGACAGTTTATATACAGATCTGTTATAGGGGAGCATGCACACACACACACACACACACACAATCACACACACACACAAAGAGGGTGTTCAAATCGCACATTTTCATGTATGTATCATATTATGAGGTCAGAAATCACACGCTGCTTTGTGAGGACATTTATATAGACAGTTTATATACGGATCTGTTATAGGGGAGCATGCGCGCACACACACACACACACACACACACACACACACACACACACACAGGGTGTTCCAATTAACACATTTTCATGTATATATCATATTATGAAGTCAAAAATCACACGCTGCTTTGTGAGGACATTTATATAGACAGTTTATATACGGACCTGTTATAGGGGAGCATGCGCACACACACACACACACACACACACACACACACTGTCTTAATATCTTAATGGGGACCTTCCACTGACATAGTTAATACGTATAGTTAGGAATAATGAATCTAATCGTAACCCTAAGGAATCTTTATGACTCTTTATTTATTTTTATTTTTTTTTAACTAAGATTAGCAAGTTTTCCTTGTGAGGAACAGTCAAATGTCTCCACAAGGTCAAAACTGTCAGATTTTCCTATCCTTGTAGGGACATAAGTTAAAAAAAGATTGCTATGGTTTACAAAAGCTGTAGTATCAGTAAAACTTAAAAGGACCATAGTAAGTAAGTCAGGATCAGGTCACTAATCATGTTAGCAGCATGTGTGAGTACCATTCGAATGACAACTAATAAATCAAATGCTAGGTGAACAGGCTATTGAGACATATTTCATATAATTTCATATAAGGATTTCTCAAACAGATGAAATTAGCATTGCCTCATTTTTAAAATTATGCACTATTTAACAAGAAGTATTTTTTTAAAATAAAATAAGCATGAACTACAATGAGTTCATGGTTACAGGCTCAGACTTTTAGCCCTTACTCAGTCGAGACTCTGACAGCCGAAAAGTTAGTTCGGAAATTCAGAAAAGATAAATGACACTAGGAAAAGATAAACACTCCGAGGCTTCTGCATGAATGCTGTCATACTATATTTATTGTGCACTGATCCTGAGCTGACATCTAATCTTACAAACCTGGTCTTCAGGAGCTCTATATTAGAGCCATACATACTGTAGTATCCCAGAACCAGGGCTAAACTCTGATTTCTACAATAAAGGAGTGCAATCAATCTGGATCAATTATTGCAGGATAAACACTTAATTCCTGGAAGTGACTAAGAACCGGAACATTTCACTGAAGCACAAATGAAGCAGGAAAGCCTCCTGTGACAAATTGAAATATGCCAAACAATGGCAAAAGGTTGAAGAATCCATCCCCAGTGTCAGTTGTGACTTGATTAAAATCATGTCTGGGTTGCCCCTCTCTCTGAAATACTCCACCATGTATGTCAAAAGTGAAATGAGAGACATTAATCACAAGCCAACTCTGAGGAGGGAGCCTTCGGCACCAAAGTCTGCCAATCGCCCAGGAGGGATTGAGAGGGGAATGAGAAAAGTGTGTTTGTGGGTCTTGCTCACTTCAGATGCGACACTTTAATCATTTCGATGGCTGGCTCATCATTGCCGCGCTCGCCTCGGAATGCAAAGCACCTGCCTGTGTGAGAGAGAGAGAGAGAGAGAGACAGAGAGAGAGAGGAAAAGAGAAGAGAGATGTGATTCAGGATTTCTTTCATTTCTGAGCTCAGTTAAAAAATATATCTCTTAGAACATCTATTACAATGATTACGCCATTATAATGATCATTCTGATCATGTTTTTTTCCAGATTTTCTCCCAATTTGGTCACCACCCAATTCCCATCCCCCCACTATCACACAACAGCTACCAACTGGGGAGGGTGAAGGCTAACACATGCTTCCTCTCAGACCAAAAAAACGTCAACAATCTCAAAAATAATGGTCAGGTTTCACTGTTAGTGCCTTAAAACAAAAGTCCAAGGGCTTCTATTCTCACTCACCATTTTTCCAGTGACGTTCAGTTTCATATTAATGAGAAATCCAATATAGAAGTCGTGGAGACAGCTAACGATGGACTCAAATGTCCAGAATGCAATGAAAGTATACGACACAGGTGTATTGAGTTATGGTATAGACTCGGCTCAACTAGTTAGCAAACTACCAGATGGCATTGATGCTGGTATTAGCATGAAAGCTGAAGCTATGGAAGCTGTTTGAGCAGAGTGTACAGATGAGGAAGTGAGAGAGCTGGACAGACTAAACGACTAAAGTGCTGCTGCTTCGCTCTCTTTAGGTAGAGATGAAGAATGGGATGGATTGGATTAAGTGATAATGCTGTGGATTAAGTCACATGAACAGCACTGCAATATTTCACTTATCAGGATTAGTTGGACAAGACTGGAAAGATTTAAAGAGTGTAACAGTTTATCAAAACGTATGAGATTCTGAGATCACAAAATAGAGAGTGTAAGCATGAGGATAAAGAAAAGAACGCTCTATATTGCAACAGCAAGAAGATAGTTTGCTCTCCTATGGTGTTTTGGTGTAATACAGTCCCCTCTGATGTCCCATCTGATCTAGATGTAAATATCAGGAAATGAAAGCTGAAATTCTGATCTATCGTCTCATATTCATCTTTTGATCTCAAACCCAAATGTCTTCACTGTATAGCAAAAACAAAAGAACTTGGACTTGCCGTTCCAATACTTTCGGATATGCACTGTATATGAAAAAAAAAAAAGTTCCATCCCCAAACTTAGTTTTATGAGGTTCTATGTGCTAGTCAATCATCATCAAGGATGAGTATGCAAACCCAAATGTCTTCACTGTATAGCAAAAACAAAAGAACTTGGACTTGCCGCTCCAATACTTTCGGATATGTACTGTATATGAAAAAAATAAAAAGTTCCATCCCCAAACTTAGTTTTATGAGGTTCTATCTGCTAGTCAATCATCATCAAGGATGAGTATGCAGCATAGGCAGCCATGGCCAATCAATTTTTATGTTTTTTTAATGCTCTGACAGAAGAGAGCTCGAAGCCTCAGTTATGGAGAGCTGGAGGAGAAAGAACATTTTAGCTGTAGATGTTTCATGTATGTGCAATGAGACTAATCAAACATAATTCTTAGTCAATTGTATTCCCTGGTCTTCGAAAGTCTTCAGTGTAACAAGCAGCTAATATTGTACCTAATGTCAGATAATTTTTATATTAGATGAGAAATGTTTTCAAAGGTAAAAATGGACCTGAGAGTATACATTAAAAATAGAAGAGCATATCATTATTAAGTAGTCTAGACTTAAAATGCCTTTCTGTGCTGGATTTTACCATTTGTTAATTATTCATTGAGATTGATTTCTCACTTCATGAGAAACTAGAGCATTACGAGAACTGTGAGAAAAGCTAAGAAGTGTCTAGGGTCTCCTATCACAAACCCTGCATCCTGATGGCCAATAGCATTGTGGACGACTCCTCCCACTCCTCTCATGGACTCTTCACCATCCTGACAGGTACCAGAGCATCTGTGCCACCTCCAACAGACTCCCAAACAGCTTTATTCCTGAGACAGTCAGATTACTCAACACACTGCTGCCTCCCAACTCCCACTTGGACCAGTCAAACCTGTCGCATCAACCCACCATCCCCCAGCCATCACGGCACACCGGCACTTTAGAATGCTGCTATGGGACAAGTTGTCCTTGCTGCTATTTTTTACTTGATATTGCAGCTACACTTCTCTTCACACTCAACAGTTTACAGACAGTCGTTTGCACTGATTTCTCCCATTAAATACTGTTCTGTTGTCCTGTCTAGTTAACTGTCCTGTGTATTTATTGTATATTTTTCACTCGTCTCACACTATGTTGCTCCAACAACAAATAACATTTCACTCCAATGTATACTTTGGAATTTTATAACTTTTATATAGAGGAATGGCCATAAGACCCACTTGACTGGGCTCCTGAGTGGCACAACAGAATAGCGTTCGCCTTATCGTCCGGGGGAATCGCTAGTCCAAATCCCGACGTAGCCGAGAGTTCAAGCAAGCAGAACTGGCCATGCTCTGGGGGTGGAGGAGATGGCATATTCTCTCTCCCCTGTCAATCACAGCGACTCTATCACTAATCACTGGCGTCTGTAAGCTCATGTATGCGGAAGGCGGATGGGCTTTCCTCTGCATGTATAACGCTATCCTATGATGCTGCATGAGCAAAAGATGTGGTTGGCTGGTTTCACGCGTCTTAACATGTGATAGCCATCTTCTTTACGCTTGTAATTACATCTGGCAGACTGCTATGGACAAAATGCACTTAGTAGTAAAGGCTTGAGATCAAATAAAATTCAGCAATGAGAGCGCTTCTTCCACGTAGTGGAGTATTGAGCAGATTTCTTGTTTGTATATTCTGTTATATAATCCTGTATAGCGATGTGAGTTACAAACTGAAAGATATTTGTACAGCGAACGAAGGAGATAATGAGCAACAGATGAGTGTAATTAGTAAACAGGAGAGTTTGCTCAGCTTGGCTGAAAGGATGCATGGTTTCGGCAGGGGATTCTCATAGCTCTCGAACTAGGCTTATTCCATTGATAATTGAGTAATTAATATCTCTTTAAAAACCAAAACATATAAATTCACCTACTAATAACTGATAATCGAATGACAGACTTGCCAAAAGAGATCGAAGTGCGCTGTCGATCTTTCTTCTGCCATTAGTGCGTATGAAATGTGGATTGACTGAGGTCAGAAATATTCCATCCATCAGGGCTTCATGGTAGAGTAGCTAGACAGAAGCCACTCATGGGTAAAAGACACATGGCAGGCACTTACAGGATTCTAATTGCATGAAGAAAAAGATTCTCTGGTCTGATGAGACAAAAATTGAGCTCTCTGGGCTGAACTCCAAGAGCTACGTCTGGCAAAAACCAGGTACTATTCATCAACTGGTTATACCATCCCTACAGTGAAGCATGGTGGTGGAAGCATCATGCAATAGGGGTGCTATGGGGTGCTATAGGGGTGATGGGAAGGAAAAATGCAGGCAAATACTGAGAGGTCCTTGAAGAAAACCTGCTCCAGACTGCACACGACCTCAGACGGGGGTGAGGTTTCACCTTTCAGCTCTACAACAACCCGAAGCACACAGCCAAGAAAATGCTGGAGTGGCTTCAGTGCAAGTCTCTGAATGTTCTTGAGTGGCCCAGCCAAAGCCCAGACTTAAACTTAGACCCTTTTTGGAGAGTTCACAGATGTTCCCCATCCAATCTGATTGCACTTGAGAGGATCTTGCAGGAACAATGGCAGAAATTGCCTAAATCCAGGTGTGCAAAGCTTGCAGAGACATAGCCAAGAAGACTCGAGGCTGCAATCGCTGCCAAAGATTTTAGTTTTTGGGTTTTAATAAATCAGCTTGTTTTTGCTTTTTTTTATTATGGGTTATTGTGTGTAGATTGATTCAATCCATTTTAAGTTTAATCTAGGACACTTAATATATAAAAATGAAGGGGTCTGAACGCTTGCCAAACCCACTATGCTTGTGTACGAGTGTTCAGTCTGCTGAGGCTTTTTGTTGAGGATTTAAATTGTGTGGGCTGACTGCTCATTACGGTCGTGTTATAATTACGACAGCATGCTAATCAAGCTACGGAGGTGAACCAGCAGCAGACAGGAAAACAGCCTGCAGAAGAGGGCCATGCTAGAATCTCAATCACCCACCACAAAGGTGTGATTATGAGTCTTGCTCTGGTACATACACCCAGGCATACGCACAGAAGAGAGCCAGGAATCGAGGGCCTGATGGATTGAGTTGTTTGCACCTGTTTTCAGGCATAATCAGCCCACATTCTGCACAAGCAACTGAGAGAAGATCGACCAAAAAGTGGGATGTCAGGAAAAAAAAAGGTAGCAAGAAATTCCAGCACTGAATTCCCCAATTTGGCAAAACACTCCTCTATGAGCTTGGACAAATTCCACCCTCTTCAAAATGATTAAACTACAACTATTTTTTTTCTCAACCAAGGGATGGCTGGGAAAGGGAACGGTGCATGGACGTAATGTGCGTACAGCCAAGAACACACCAAATAACCATGCTAAGAAACCGTTACTTTGGAGTGATACCCACCCTGGGGAGCAGGATATAGACATGCTAGAGAGCAGTTCATCAGACAATTTCAAGACTAGTACAGGAATGTGTCAACTTAAAAAAAAAAAAGATATCTTTTTCTAGTCTAGATATACTATTGCATTGCTTTCCATAAGACTAAGGGACAGGTACAAAAAAGCTCTGAGACACCTATTTTGATTTCATGGGAACTTTGAAGATAGATAATCTATGCATTTTACTAACCAATACGAAAGCTTCCCTTTTGCTAGGGTGTTTTTTTGTAATAACACTTAAAAATAGCAATGATATAGACACTCTGCTTTGTTTTTCAATCACACATTTGGAATTATATTTGTCACAGATATTATTTTGTGAATAATATGCATCAGGATCTAGTACTGGTTTGAACAAGCCTTCATTCCTTTATCAGCTTTATTATCATGTGTTTGTGCTATTATCAAACATGTTAGACATTTAGACTATGACTTATCTCAATAACTATACAGCTTGTGGTACTTCATTATTTTGGATATTTGGCTATTTGGAATGCTTCGCCACATTACACAACATTTGTCAGAATTAACAAGCTCAGCAATGTGTAACAATGATCAGGATATCTTAAAAACTCTTTCAAATTGATCCCAAACCGGCATGAGGTTTTACAAACAGCATAACAACACACAACAAACAGGCCATGTTCTGTCATTAGACTTCCCTAAGACATCTAAAAATCCTCCATGAAAGCAAAACAGAATGCTATTTAGCAATAATTCTCTCACAAATTGTGGTCTCTTTTGCCCCATTTCCCAAATGCCGCTGTTAAAAGGGTAGAAATAATGAGCAGAGTGGGCCATTGCCCGCTCAAACATTTCACTAATGGTCCCATCTCTCTCTTATTCTGCCTTTTTCTATCCATCCACTAAAGCTGGCTGACAGGATACGCTTTGCCCCGGACTGACACAGGCTGAATCTAAAATGGCTTCCTGCTGGACATATTGGGCCATATTCAGAGTTGAGTTATGCAGACAGAGATTAGTTAATACAGAAGTTACACAAATCAGTATTCAGACATCAGGTGTACTGCTCGTACAGTTGCACTTCAGATATCTCAGTTATGCGTCATTGAACTTAAGTCAGTTTTTCAAATCGAAGTGCTTAGGAAGTGTAATCCAGTGCGACAATCTAAAAATTTATCGTAAGCATAATATTTTACCCTGGAACGCATGTTTTGGCCAATGGAAATACATTTAACATTTTGGAATGCCATTTAATGACAATATTAAAAATACATAATTATGAATTAATTATTCATGTGAATCATACCTGTAGTGGCCACATTTATTGTTCATTAATAATTGGTGCACACACAGGAGTTTGGAGGACACAGCATCTTAAACTTCTACGACCACATTTTATATAACATGTTGATTCTTAATAAAATTATGAACTTTGCCTACTTACAGTAAAATGTAAGCATTGCTGATAACTGCTTGGTCAGCTTATCCATTAAACTGTGGGCATGTTTTTCTTTACAGAAAAGCACAAATTAACCAAAACAACCACAATTTATTCATTCGAAAAAGCAAAATAGCATAATAAAATAATAATAATAATAATAATAATAATAAACACCTATGCTGCAGCTCTCAACACCAAACTTGAAAATTTCAAACTAATTAATAATCATTTATGACGTCTGTAACCAACAACCAGTGACCCACGTAGCTTTAGATATTACTGTAAACATTTAAATAAAATCCAAACTAATGTTAGTGACCTTTGTCGAAAAGGTTTTCACTGAAAACAACATGGTGTAGGGTGCGTCTTCAACTAGAACTCCTTCCTGGCCTCCCCAAGGCCAATCATAATTACATAAGACCCAGCTAGTTACATCACCACTGCCCATAGAAGCTATTACCTGCTAATAATCAATCTGTATGCTAGAAAATGGTAACAAGCAAGCTAGGGTTTATGCAATCTGTCACAATTTCTTATCAAGTAATTCCGACACCATTGGCGTTAGGATACTTTTTAGGGGACGTCGGCAACATTATCTGTTCCTGCATGGAGTTAATACATAAGATAATGGGCTATTCTGAAATAGTTACTGTCCTAAATGAGATTGGAAATGGATTTCATAGTCAGGGTATACCTGTAATATGACCCCAGATTAGTTGCTAATAAATCCTGAATCCTACCTAGTCTAATTATATATACCCTTTTTTTGTGAGCATTAAATGAGTCCTGCTTATAAAACCAAGAGTGCAGAACTGAGTTTCTCAGGGTCTAAAAGTTAATCTGATTTTTAAATTTAATTATTTAGCCCAGAAATATCTCTCCTGTCAAACTGGCACTTTTGCAATCAGCTTTATGAATGTGTCTGGATAGTCGGAATGAAAGCTATATGGCAGTGTCTCTTTTCATATGAATATGAGACTTGGGTTTGGATATTGTTTTTGGTCTTTTGATCTGTCTGTGTGTGGGTGTGTGTGTGTGTGTGGGTGTGGGTAGGGCTCACCTGTACGTAAGTCCACATGCTGAAGCTCATTCCTCACAAGGCCCATGTTGTTGGGAGCAGAGGTGGCAAAGGACAGGAAACTGGTCAGACTAACCCACTCAATCCCTCTGTGACAGGACATGAAAGACAAGTATAAGGAAAAGCAAAAGAGAGAGAGACAGAGACATAGATACATTGGCCTTTTTTCATAAAGAAGAATCTTGTCAGTGGCTATTAAATGAGTTCACTGACATCAGTGACGGCTCGTCCAGAGGGGCAGCCATACATGTCAGTCATTCAACAGATAAGTTAATCTTCCTAAAGTCCTCATACACAGTTCCATTGCCACTTTTGAGTGACTGATGATTTAAAAAAAAGTTGCTATTTGACAGATATAAGGCGAAGTTCCATTGATTTGCTTGCGTTTCTACACAGATGTTGCACAATAATGTGGAATCGCATTTTGCTCCGTAGAATTACTATCATACCTAGTGGTCAAAAAATGTAAACTGCAACAAGATCTGTTAGAAGTACATTGGGGCAGAAATCCCACTGCCCCATGCTCACTCTGAAAATGAATATTTTCACTGGAGGAGGAGCAGTGGACAGGATAGTTAATGACCAGATTGTCAGGGATGAAGTTTTTATGCAGTCACCAAGATCTGGTTTCATAAATTTCTGCAAACAAAGGCAAAGTGTAAGTCTATGACTTACAGACAGTGTGTCTATGATGTACAGAACTATTTCTATTGTAAGATATACTACAAAGACTGGGAAAGAGTGCATAATGTCCATACATCAGAAATGCGTGCGCACCACAGTGATCTTGAAAAATGAAGTGAAGAGACTTGTGGCCAAGTATGGTGACCCATACTCGGAATTTGTGCTCTGCATTTAACCCATCCAAGTGCACACACACACAGTCGTGAATACACACACACACACCGTGAACACACACCCGGGCAGCCTTTTTTGCTGCAGCACCCGGGGAGCAGTTGGGGGTTCGGTGCCTTGCTCAAGGGTCTCACCTCAGTCATGGTATTGAGGGTGGGAGAGAGCGCTGGTCATTCACTCCCCCCACCTACAATCCCTGCCGGACCTGAGACTCGAACCCACGACCTTCAGGTTCACCTTCGGGTTGCAAGTCCGACTCTCTATCCATTAGGCCACGACTGCCCCAATGCATCTCCCTTTTCCAGTGTCCGAATCCTCTGGGCTAGTTTCAGGTCTTTTGTGCAGTCTTTTGAGATGTAGTAGGTGTGGAAATATTGCTGAAACCTGGCAACCCTGGTTAATGATATTAGCTCCTCAGGAAACTCATCTGTTGTATCGAATACGGTTGTACAAAGGCATGTGTGAAAATGCTCAAAATGAGCTGCTAGATTGTACGCTGGACGATATGACGTTGACTCTCAACTGCCTATTACAGGGTTACTCAAAAAAATTCAAGTGTGATAGCCTCTCAACTTAATTTTGTTTGAGGCTATGTGGTTATTAACATTGTACTGGTCAAGAGCCGCTGCTGTTCCACATTCAGATTTAACCAGCTCTAACAGTCTGAGTAAAAACTATCTTAAAACCCATCCTTTTACTTCAGAATTCACTATTACAGTCATTTTTAAATGGCTTGTAATAGTTTTGCTGTGCTTTAAATGAAGAAAAGGTCTTACATGGTTTATCAAAAGCAAGCTAACAACAGAAACAACAACAAAAAAGCTTTTTTCCCCAAAAACATTCCAGTGTGAGCTCTGAGGAAGAGGGGAGGAAAGGGACAGAGGGATGGAGATCAGAGTGAGGAGCAGAACGACTGGCATGCCAACACTGGCTAGGGCTCCAGCATCGAGTACTAATGAGATGCTAAATGGCCACATGATTAATTAGCCCACTTTTCTTTGAAATATGCAAATGATATGGAAATGAAGCTCTCCATGGAATGAGGGCAGAGAACCACAAGCGACTTTTACACTGTGTGTATTTTGGTAGGGTAGAGACAGACAGAGAGACAGAGAGAGGGAGAGACAGAAAGAGAGAGAGAAAGAGAAAGAGACAGAGAGATGGAGAGACGAAGAGACAGAGAGAGAGAGAGAGAGAGAGACAGAGAGAGGACAATGGAAAAGTGTGCGAGAGAAAGCATGAGAGCCAGAAAGAGAGTGCAAGAGTGAGAATAAAGTAAAATAGAGAAATATAGAAATAAGAATAAAAAACAGCGACATCTCTCTCTCTCCACCTCTTCCTCTCTCTCTCTCTCTCTCTCTCTCTCTCTCTCTCTCTCAAAATTGCTTATTAATGTTAGATGACTGTTGAAATAATTATAGACCTCCTACGAGCCTTATTACACTAGCAGGCAATCCGTACTGACATGTTTGAACCAACAGGATAGCGATAGATTAAAAAAGCAAAATTATTTTATTAAAACATATAATGTCGGCATGGTGTTGCAGCTGGTAGCATTGGCACTTCACAGCTCTAGGATCCCTGAGCTCGGGGATGTTCTCCCCATGTCTATGAAGGTTTCCTTTGGGCTCTTCGGTTTCCTCTCACTTCCCAAAACACACGCAGGTAAGCAGACAGGGAACACTAAATTACCCTTTGGTGTGAATGAGGTTGCAAATTTCCATTCATGTACTTTATATACACAGGTGATTCCTGACAGTCTGAATTTTATACATTACCAGATAATACAGGAAAAACCTTTAATATTAGGATGTAGATTTTGCCTGACAAAACATGTCAAATTTGGGAATAAAAACAATGTTCTTATAGAAGCAGAAGGTGTCTCTGCCCTTGATGAGATTGGAAAGTGGAAAAGTTTTTGCTAGAAATGGCAAATTGTTTACATGTTATTGTATAACTTATACATAGCACATGGTTAAGTTCTTCCATTTTGTACACAGGCGCTAAAGACTAGAAAAATGCTGGAATGACAGACAACCCATGCTATGGAATTGGTCTGAGGAATTTACTAGAGCCGGTCATTTGTGTGTCCTTACAGCATAATAACTGATTTGCATGAAACTGAGCAAATCTTAATTGACACATTGCTCGTCACCCTGAGGCCAGAATCGTGTTTCCATGTCGCAAAGCTGCAAAGGAAAGAAACTCCTCCAGGAGCACAGGAGTGCTATTGTAAGCAACAGCAGCAGTGTGGACCCAGTCTTGGGGGAAGTACAGGAAGACTGCACAGCACTGAATAGGCAGCTGGAGAGCACAGTGCTCCAACGGAGAGAAAGGCTTTCCCTATAGGTAGAGGAGCTGTCCAGACCAGCCACTGAGTCTCTTCCGTATCTGAAGGATTTTCTGAGCCAGATAAATAAGTTAAAGGCTTCACTGCTGAAACTTATTCCAAGGGAACGCTACATGAATTTCAAAACCTCAGAATCGCAGTACTGCTCACACTACACAACTTACCTCACTTGCAATCTGGTAATTTTTACATTTAGTAGTGTGCGCACTACACGAGCGATTGTAGACGAAGCTCTATACGCACTATAAAAGATATATACATAGTTCACCTGATCCCCAAATCCTCACGGAAATAAACTCAAGTCTTTTCTATCATATCTTTCTGCACTATTTAGTACAGAAAAATGAAAAAAGAGAAATTAAAGAAATCTATAGAGATCTGGGCAGCAAAGATTGACTGTTCTGCAAAGAGAACTGGAGATAGAATGCAAACAAACTATTTGCACTATATAAACTATTTTTACACCGTGCGTCACCAGGAATCATGTTGTATTTGTTTTTCCTTATTATTTTATTCCTAACAACCATTAGGGTGTGTCAAATAATTTTTTATAGAAGCAATTATTACTGTGCTTACATTTTGCCCTTGCACTCCCACACAAATATACTACACTGCCAAAAGTATGTGGACGCCTGACCATCACACCCATATGTAAGCCTTCCCAAACTATTGCCACAAAATTAGAAGCACATAATTGTATAGGATGTCTTTGTATGCTGTAGCATTACAGTTTGCCTTTACTGGAACTAAGGGGCCGAAACATGTTCCAGTATGATAATGCCTCTGTGCACAAAGCAAGGTCCACGTAGACATGGTTTGCCAATGTTGGAGTGGAAGAACTGGAGTGGCCTGCACCTCAACCCCAATGAACACCTTTTGGATGAGTTTGAATGTGCCAGGCCTCCTCACCCATCAAATCTTGATCTCACTAATGCTCTAATGGCTGAATAGGCAAATTCCCATAGCCATGATCCGAAATCTAGTAGAAAGCCTTCCCAGAAGAGTGGAGGTTCTTATAACATCAAAGGGAAACTAAATCTGGAATGGGATGTTCAACAAGCACATATGAATTTGATAGTCAGGTGTCCATATATTTTTAGCCATAGCATATAGATCAGGGGTGTCCATAGTCCGTCCCCAGGGCCAAATGCAGCCAGTGGGCAGATGTTTGCCTGACGGTGGCAGTAGAATGTGTAAATACAGTTAGCTAAATTGCAAGAGCCTTTTTTTCCTCTGACTACACCTGCAAATTCATTTCCTGAATGATATTTAGCCACAGCTACACAGATAAAATGCACAAGGTTAACAGTGACAAGTGACAATTTCAAAAGCGCTGGAAACAAGTACACTTAGTATACTTGTTGGCCATAGCAACAAGTATATCTAGAGCCATATCAAATGTATGTGCCTCGTATGTCAAGAGACTATTGGCAAAATTAAGGAATTTCATATCGTGAGGCATTATGAAACAAATCATGGGCAATGCAATAATATTCAGAGGATGACAGGGCAGAGAAACTGAAGCAGCTGGAAGATATCCTGGCAGAAGCAACCTTTTATCAGAGCAAATGGGTTGCAGAATATTACTAGAGCTAATAAGTGACGATGCTTCCAGCCACTAAGCATGGAAAACCTTTCGTGAACTCATGAAAGAGTCTCTAACTAAAGTGGATTTGCAGCCAAGTATTAAAAGTGACAATTTACAATTATGTTAGTTTTTCCATTCACTGTTGGTTCCTTAAATGAGGGGGGCCACATATAAAAAGTGCTGTAATTCCTACACTGTTTACTCGATTTGGATGTAAATACCCTCAAATTAAAGCTGAAAGTCTGCTCATATTAATTATTTAACTTCAACTCCAGGTATTTTGATGAAATCTAATATGGCCCCCTTTGAAAAATGTTTGGAGACCCCTGGTGTAGATGGATGATAAACTGGATTCAGGGATCTGCTGTGCATGACAGCAGATGAATTGGATTTCCTTTCCAACTCTCATTGGCTGTTTATCGCTGTTCTTGCTACTAGTCATAGAAATGCTCATATTACAAAATTCATTGTCAAGAACATCAAACTCTGAAAATATCAGAGCGTCTGAAGCAAATCAGGGAAATCAGGACTGAAGTCATGTAATGTACATTATAGAAGAGGTGCAAAAGCTGAGAGAGAGAAGACTATTAACAGCTTGGGTGAATAGCTGCAGAGCCTCAAAACACTCCCACCCAAAGTGCCACCTATTCCTGCTTTTATCACTCTGAGACAGTTGTGCCCAGCTAGACAGGAAGATCTCTTCATTGAAAGTTGATAGAATATGGTGTTCCAGAACCAACAATACACTTGAACCTCGGAAGGTCTAAAGCCCTTTCTATGTGAAACATTTGGGGCATCAAATCTTCCCTGCCTGGGTGTGAAAAAAAAGTGGATATAGAAGAAACACAAAAGACATCACTATCAAAATGTTCTAGGAAAACTTTCTGGCTGAGGTTCAGTTTGAATCATAACTTGGTACAAAAAAAAAAAAAAAAAAAGCACCTTACTGTGGTTATTAAAAGAGCAACACTGTCCTAGAATTTACCTACACTCAGTCACAATAATGAGGACATTAATCTTGTAATAAGAAATAAATGAACCACATTTTCATTTGCACAGTGCATGAAAATGCCAAGAGATGGTGATTTGACACAAAATACTGAAAATCAGGGGGGTTAGGGAGCTGTATAATAAATAAAGATTAAAAATTCTAATTTCCATTACAGTAACACTTCTCAACATATAAACTTGAACTCAGAAAAAAGTACAAAATAAAAGTGCACAACTGAAGTCAGAGTTCCTTATCCACATAAAAAATGGCAGTATATAGATAAACCATTTTCATTCATTTAATAATTTATTAATGCGTCTAAAAAAATCAAAAGGAACCAGTCAGCTGTGCAAACAGTAATCTTGGGATGGTTCTTTATAGCATAACTAATCCGACACATATAAACTTATATGTTAAGCAGTTAAGTATTAACTTATCATTAGAATTATCATATTAGCATAATATTAATTTTAAAAATGTTTTTCTTTTGCTTTTCT
This sequence comes from Pangasianodon gigas, assembly GCA_022758105.1. Classification (NCBI taxonomy): domain Eukaryota; kingdom Metazoa; phylum Chordata; class Actinopteri; order Siluriformes; family Pangasiidae; genus Pangasianodon; species Pangasianodon gigas. The sequence goes on from CM040456.1 coordinate 26,681,270, forward strand.
GCTAAGTGATGGTCAAGATGCACTTGCCCTGAGAGTTCTACATAATAAAAATGCCATCCTCAAAGCCGTGAGCTGTACACAGATGATTTCAATAATCCTAATGGGCTGCCTAAAAAAAAAAAAAATTTCTACACCTACTTTGCACAAGTCTGAATATGGAGAAGTTCTCTGGCCTGTCTATTGACGTATCTTCGAAGCTTAATTTGCCAATGCTGAATAGGCCCCAGTGTGGTATAATAGCCAAACTGTATTAAAGCCAACTCTCATATTCATAATCTCATCATGAATTAAACATCTTTTACAGACTTTAAAACGCTTCTGATTGAATTTGGCACCAAGGTCTTATTTAAGGTCACAAACCAATTCCGCTGCCAATGCACACGAACAATGAGTGTGGTGTAAGAATTAGCAACAAAAGAATCAAGTGCTTTTCTCAGAACACACACCAAAGTCTATTCTACACAGAAATGATAAATAATGTATGCAGAATGGGGCCAAGAAAAAAAAAAGGAGCACTAAATACATAACTAGGCCTCATATTCAATTCACCAACACAGCAATACTGCTCTGCATCCGCCTGCCAAAACAAAACAACAATTACACCAATTATATGCCTTTGCCTGATAGCTGCCATTATGCATTTAATTACATCAACTGAATTATATTAATTGATTTAATATATTAAACAAACTAAAGATGAAAGATTTAAAAGGAAAAGATGACCTATGGTAACACGCAAATACAAGCCCAGACGCTGTAAAACGCTGTAATAACATGACAGTGCACTGTGACTGACTACCTCAGCATCAACTAATTTAAAACACACACCGTGTTAATGATATACACACTCATCCTTGCCACATAAATAACATTAACATCACATTTTATTAGGAGAACTGCTTTTGGGCATGACAATAAACTACTGCAGTAAGCTATCCATTCAAATCAAGACATTAAGACATTGTCACACAGAGCTTTGTGTCTTAGTCTTTTGCTTTTTTTTTTTCTCTACTGTAAATAATTGTTTTTCTCATTTCAGACTAAAGGCATTCATATTCAGAGTTGGCGGCTTACTTACATGACGGAATGTAAACGTATTCAGATTTGGGCTAAGCCCCTGCTTAGGATGCACCATTCAGAATATACAAATCACCCGCATACAGTTCATACCTCTGAGGTTGCCAGATTTTTCTTGAGTAGACAAGCCCGAGACTGAGTTTTTCAATAACATCTAAACCACGGGTTTTAGCCACAAGCACAAACCTAAATTAAGGATAGAAAATACACGCTGAAGACTGAAATAATGTTTATCCTTCACTGTCAAATGTAATTAAATATAAATGTACAAAATAAATCTGAATAAAATAAAATTAATCTAATATGAATCTAGTATATTACAGTATAGTCCTAGTTGCAATTGTCACATTAATCACATTAAAATGTGGTTTAATTTAACTATATGGCTTCCACCCTCATTATTTAGAATAATAAAGGCGGAAGAATAGCACTTGATCCAGCACGCCCTATTATTCAGCATTTATTTATTTATTTATTTATTTATTTTTGGTGTATCATGCTCCGACAGTTACTCATGCGCACACCTTAACGAAGCCACAAGATACTAAACCGAGCTCATGAAATCACAATGTGTGTGCAGGATGTGGGCCATTTTATCACACGTTTAATTCACAATTATGATTTGTCCAAGTTAGAAAGTAATGCTGGAGCTCAGAATGGTCAACTTAACTTAGAAAGTGAAATATAATGAGAGAAAGAGTGATAGGAGAGAAAGAAGGAGCGACTGAAAATACAAAAGAGAGAAGGGCGAGCGAGAACGAAAGCGAGATACAGTGACAGACAAGTAGGTGAGGGGAAAAAAGGAATAAAGAGTGAGAAATAGAGAAAGGGGAAAGGAAGGATATTGGGTGAAAAAGAGAAAATATGAAAGAAACACCAGGGAGATGATGTGCTTGACAAATTTACTTAATATGCATTATTTTCAACATATATATATATCACCAGAATCTAAACACAATATACTTTAATATTCTTTGTTCTTAGCCGTGAGGGCTTTAACTGTGTTCCCCGAGACTTAAGCATATGAAGCATCAGTCCATCAGTTAAAGGTACAGAGCTGAATAACTGGCTGTGTGTATAATGTCACTAATGAAACAGAGAGAGAATTGATGGTGTTTATTTCTAATCAATATCTTAACGACTTAATTGATTCAATCTCCCATTCATTATGAGGGTGAAATCGTGGCCTCGCTCATTAAGAGAATGGTAATAAATGAGACGAAGTCTTGCTGATATGCCGCTGCTCCACACATGAGCACTAACTCGAGGATTAATATTATCAGGCTAATGCTTGTTCGCCGAGTTTATGTTGTGGCAGAAAGCCAGTGAAGTTTTTTGAATCTTTATCTGTGCTACGATAGGCTTAGGGGAAAAAATGGTGAGGAAAGTGAAGTTCTACATCTGAGGGTAACTAAACAGAAGAATTTGATGTAGTTTTAAGGATTTCAGTTCCAGTTTGGAGTTACTATAAAAAATGCTATCTGAAAAAAAAAGCAAAACTGGCTGCACTTTCTTGGTCAAAGGGGTGGCATAGTCTCTCACAGCGACACTAGCCAATTGTGGGAGTCTGTCAGCTCATGTATGCAGAAGAGGGCGGATAGCGCTTTCCTCCGAGTGTGATGCAGTGATACATATTTGGCTTGTCTTTAGCCATATCTTCAGTTGTGACTTAAATTGTGCAAAGGTGGGGCATTGTCTAATGTTAACTGGTAGCGTGTTACAAGTATTGGCGGCTCTTATAGAGAAAGCTGAACAACCAAAGTTAGTTAGTTGTTGTATGATAGGGAAGAGCCGGGTGGGTGGGTGGGAGGGAAATGGCCAAGATCAAATTAGGGAGAAAATGGAGTCACCAATTGTCATTCTTGGTATCAAAATTTCAGAACCAACGTAAATTAACTCCAACATTGAACTCTAACATTTAAAGCTGACTAAATTAACAAAGACAACAGTAATCAAAGTGTCTAGCAGTAATATATTTCTTTGTCTATGTGATATTTTTTAATAATATTACAGAACAAAGATATTTTTACAATTTATGTTTATTCATTTAGTTCATTTAGCAGGCAGGTTATGCAAAAGAATTTAGTATTGCTTCACTTGTAACTTGATGCATATGAAATTACTTTCATATTTTTTTTTTACAAGTGAAACATACACTTGAGATGATTTGAATCATCGAATTTCATCGAAATCATCAATTTCTTTCTTTTCAAATGCTTGCAACAAGTTTATGAGGACATCATTCAGCAGGGAAGCAGTGAGAGCTGCATTTGTGTGTGTGTGTGTGTGTGTGTGTGGGGTTGAGGGGATTAAGAGGGTGGAACAGCAGAGATTGTGTTTACCATGGTATACCCTCATTATATCCCAAAGCATCATACTGTAATATCAGACATATATAAGCGAGGAGCAAAAATAAACACAAACAAAGCCAACAAAACATCAGCATCATTTCTAGAGATTATTTCTGCTAGAGATCTAGAGATAAGGTGTCCTGATGTACTGCCAGTTCATTAAGTACACCAAGAGTGCCCTCCAGAATTATTGGCACTCTTCCTACAATTGTATGAATTATACAATATACACAGAAATCTTATTTGCATTCAAAAAGACAAATAATTGACAACTGAATTAAAAAAAATCATCAGAAGGTGTCAGGCCACCATACTGTTCATGCTGACAATCTGTTTTGGGAGGAACTCATGATACCAACACTCTTAACAAGTTGCAACATGTTTCAGCCCAAAACCTGGTTTCCTCTGCCAGGAGGTTACGGCTTAGATGTAGATGGAGCTTTCAACAGTACAAAGACCCAAACATACAGCCAAGTCAATGTGGACATTGTTAAAGGAATATAAAATCAATGCTTTTCACTTGCTCCCTCAGTTCCTGGATTTGCAAACACTGGCCTGTATTGAAGATGGCAGCCCATATAAGCAAACTTACACTGGTTACTCTTTCCTTCTCTACACTAGTTACTCAAACTTATACTGGTTCTCTTACTCTACCTTCTTTCTGACAGACAGGCAGCAGCTAGTGACGCTGGGAAAATTCAGATCCAGCACCTGCACAATCAGCACTGGTGCTCCTCAGGGTTGCCTGCTCTCCCCACTGCTCTTCTCCTTCTACACCAATGCCTGCACCTCTACAGACCCCTCTGTCAAGCTCCTGAAGTTTGCAGAGGACACCATAGTCATAGGCCTCATCCAGGACTGCGATGAGTCTGCATATAGAAGGTAGGTTGAACAGCTGGCTGTCTGGGGAAGTCAAAACAACCTGGAGGTGAACACGGCCAAAATAGTGGAGTTCAAGAGGAACTCCCCACCACTCCCCCCCTCACCATCCTGGCACTGTGGCTCTACCATCTCACGGGATCTGAAGTGGCAGACCCACATAGACTCTATTGTAAAAATGGCTCAGCAGAGACTGTATTTCCTTCGCCAACTGAGGAATTTCAATCTGCCACAGAAGTTGCTGACCCGGTTCTACTCAGCTGGCATTGAGTCTGTTCTATGTACTTCAATAACTGTCTGGTTTGGTTCAGCTACCAAATCAGACATAAGAAGACTACAACAGACAGTCTGGACTGCTGAGAGGATTACTGGTGATCCTCTGCCCTCCCTCCAGGAAGTGTACTCCTCCAGATTGATGAAACGGAAAGAAAAATCATTTCAGACCCCACTCACCCTGGCCACAACCTCTTTGAGCTGCTGCCCTCTGGCCGGCGCTACAGAGCAGACACAAGAGCAGCTTTTTCTCACAGGCCATCTCCCTTATCAACAGTTAACTGCCTCCATGGACCCTCTTAGAACCATCCTTTCACTGCAGATAGACTCTTATGTGCAATTGTAAATTCATTGCTATTTATTCTATTACCTGTATATACCCCTACCTTCTGTACATTGCATTACCCCTTGCAAAGCATCTGTACCATGTCTAATCTGCCTTAAGCTTATTGTGTCTTCGATACATTTTTTAAATTCTTATTATTATGTGTCCTGCTGTCATACGTGGATGTACTGGAAGCTTCACTTAACAAGACAAAATCCTTCCAAGTGTGAGCACACTTTATATTAAAGCTCATTCTGATTCTGAATGCTCTTTCTGATTAAATGGATGAGTGGTTAAAAATTCTGACAATCTAACAATCATTTTGAAACCAGCGTTTTGCAGATGGAATTGTACAAATGAAAAAAATTGCTTAATTACAACTACGTCTTTGTAGGTTTGGGCTTTGGGCTAAAACATTACTTATTTGCTCACAAAGGATGCCGATAAATTAGGAGGGCACTACATGTAGTATAATTCTTCACCCCATCACAGAGCCATCACTAGTCTGTCCTGCTGACACCAAACAGCTTGGCTCTGTGGTTCATGTTTGCATCAAATTGTGTGTCTTCTGCTCAGCAACAAAGCGTTCGCCTTATTGTCGAGAGATCGCGAGTTCTGATCAAAAAGATGCCACAGCCAGGAGCCAAGGAAGCAAAATTGACTGTGCTCTCTGCATGGGAGGGACAGCAGGTGCTCTATTCCTTGTCAATCACAGCGACACTAGCCAATTGCGGGCATTTGTGAGCTCATGTATGCGGAAGAGGGCCGATAGCGCTTTCCTCCGAATGTGTTGCCCAGCATAAGCAGCAGTTCGAAAAGATGCCAATGGCTGGCTTCATGTGTCTTGGAGGATGTACGTGTTTCCCTTCATCCTCCCCAGTTGGTAGCTGTGGCATGATAGGGGAGAGTTGGCTGGTGGGGACCAAATTGGGGAGAAAAAAATTAATTTGTCAGATCAGGCAACTTTCTTTGACTTGGGCAAAGTTTTTGTCTTCCGCTCAGGTCTGGTAATGTACTTTCTTTTTCTTCACTGACAGCATCTGCACCCAGTGCAGTCTTTGGTTGCTGTTACCCAACTGAGATGTCAGATTTCTGATAAATGGGTTATTTTTGACGTTCTGCAAACCGGCGTTGCATGTGATCATTATTACTGCCATTCTTCTTTGACCCCTGTGATAACTCGTAGGTTTTTAATTTTTCCTTTTTGTACCATTGCTTTTTACTTTTTACCTCTGTGAGTGAAAAGTCAGAACAGTTGGGGGCACCAGCAAAACCCAGCACCGACTATAATGGCACATCAAAGGTCACTTCTTTTTGCCGAAGGCTCATTCGAACACTAACTGATGCTGGAAATGGTCTGTCAAATTTTTTTTCAAGACATAACGAGAAAATACATTTATTTTGATATGTAACTGTAATGTTAACATCACAACAACAAAAAAGCCACTGCTCACCTGACTTCACACGAATGCACGCTGAGCTCTTTGTACAGGAGCCCACTCGTCAGGTTATACACCAGCACCGAGCCATTACTCGAACCTGAAGAATACAAAATCACACACTGGATCAATCAATAGTCATCATCTAAATGTCAACCTGAGTCCTGACCTTTTGAGCTACTCTGAGTGGCTGTTAAATATCAACCATCATCAACATGCCGAAAATAATCTTCGGTCATTTCATACACACACACACAAAAAAACTGTATTTTTGAGCTGCCCTAAATGCACACTCATGAAATAGAAATGTTCACTAGCAAAACTAATACTTTATTATACTCAGGTATATAATTATTATTCAGAAAGACACAGACTGCAGTGTAAAATTTTACCAAATGCCTGAGACAACTTATAAGTGTGCTCATCTTGAAAATCCCATCAGATGGCACTGTGGTTGAATTCTGGGAAACAGCCAAAAATGACCGAAAAATTCAGGTTTTGACCAAAGTTGAGTTTTTCTGCCAATAATATTCAGTATGTTCAGAAAGTATTCAGACCATTTCACTTTTTGCACACTTTACTATATTATATATTTAATATTTTAATATAAAATTGATGTAATTAATCTACATACAATAATTCACAATGACAAAGCAAGAACCTGTTTAAAATTTGTTTTACCAAAAGTTTTAGATAAGGTAAATTTAGATAAGTACTAAGGCACCCTAAATTGAGCTCAGGTGCATCCTGTTTGCTTTATTATCTTGAGATGTCTCCAGAACTTGAGCAAATTCTATCTGTGGCAAATTCAATTGATTAGACATGATTTAGGAAAGCACATATCTGTGTGTATAAGGTTCCACAATTCACAGTGCATGTCAGACCAAAAACCAAGCCATGAAGCTGAAGGAATTCTCTGTAGACCTCCAAGATGAAACTGTGTCGAGAAATAGATCTGTGCAAAGAGGTTAAAAAAAAACAATTCTAAAGCTCTGAACATTCCCAGGACACAGTAGGCCCCATCATTGTGAAATGGAAGAAGTTTGGAACCGCCACAACTCTTTCTAGAGCAGGTTAGCAAAACTAGTAACTGGACTAGAAAGACCTTGCTCAAACAAAGAACTGAATGGTCACTCTAACAAAGCTCCAGAAGTCCTCCACAGAGACGGTAAAACCTGCCATCATCATGGACAATCATCTCAGAAATACCCCATCAATCAGGCCTTTATGGTACAGTAGCTAGACGCAAGCAACTTCTGAGTAAAGGGCATATGGTAAGCACTTAAAGGACTCTGAGAGAATGAGGAAAATATTTCTCTGGTCTGACGAAACAAAATTCTCTTTGGGCTGAACTCCAAGCACTATGTGTAGCAAAAACTAGGTAGCCATGAACTGCCTAATGCAATCTTTATGGTGAAGCATGGTGGTGGCAGCACCATTCAGTGGGGTGCTTCTCATTATCAAGGACAGGGAGCCTCAGCAGAATTGAGGGAAGGATGAAAGCAGCCAAATACACAGAGTCATTGAAGAAAACCTGTTCTAGAGTGCAAATGTCCTTAGACTGGGGCAAAGGTTCAGCTTTCAGCAGGACAACAACCCGAAGCAAACAGCCAAGACAACGCTGAAGTGACAACACTTCGGGACAAGTCTCTGAATGTCCTTGAGTGGCCCAGCCAATGCCCAGACTTGAAACTCATAGAGCATCTGTGGAAAGACCAGAAGATGGCAGTTCACAGACCCTCCCCATCCAATCTGATTGAGCTTGAGAGGATCTGCCAGGAAGAATCGGGGAAATGGGCCAAATCCAAGTGTGCAAAGATTGTAGAGGCTTAGCAAAGAAGACTTGAAACTGTAATTGCTGCCAAAGGCACTTCTACAAAGTACTGAATAAAGGCTCTGAATGCTGTAACTAAATGAAAGATTTCAGCTTTTATAAATTGGCAAAAATTCTAAAGACTTGTTTTCACTTATGGGTTATTTTGTCAGGTGAATCCATTTTAAATTAAAGCTATAATACAACAAAGTGTGCATAAACAGAAGGGGTCTGAAAACTTTCTGAAGTAGTTTGACATCTCTACTGTAAGAAAGAGAAATATATTTCACCAAAACAATGTGGAAGTGTTTTTATTTAGATTATTTTCTAAACTTGCCTTGGTGTCCTCATCATGTTGTGTATGGAGGCAGTTTAATAAACACAGCTGTAAATGCAGTCAGTCTGTCTAATGGTGTCTAAAACCTCGCTAGCTAAGTGTGGACATACAAATTGGACGTAAGTCTAATTAAACAGATCAGTTTGTAATCAGATATCAACTGTCAAAATGTATGCGATGCTCCTGTGCCATCATCAAAACAGAGAAGAGCGCTTACACACTCTGTACGGATGACAGTAGACAAACTTATAAAATGCTTACATGACCTAATAAAAAACAAGAAATTCAGCCAACAGAACAGAAGTGACTGAATGAATCAGTGATTATTTCTCCACTGACGTCTCCAGACAGAGAGCAGTCGAGTGAAGAAATCTCGACAAGACTCGTGTTTAAATGCCGTGAGTGACTTTTACCTCATGTGATGAGACAGAGACTAACGAGAATGATGCTGATAATCAAATTCTTTACAATTTGGCAGTAATGCTGTTTCTTCAGTAAGTAAATTAGGTAAATGTACAGGCAGGTGGAGAATCTTTCAGTGGAATTGGAGGTAACCATACTTAAAAAACTTTAGTTCTGGTTGAAAGACATGCAAAAGATAAACATATTTCAGTAAAAACAAAGAAAAAACAAACCAACAAAAAAGGGTAAAATGTTAATTTCCTCGTATGAAGGGTTTTCCCAGGCCGCCGCACACTTGTGAACAGTAAGACATGCACGTGTTAACTGCTGTCGTTTGACTCAATTAGCAAATACTGACTCAATTAGCTTTGTATTACATAATCTGTAAATAACAAAGTTTTTTTTTTCATGTTAAATCTCTCAAGCTTCTTTCCATTTGAGCTGCATACAGTATGAGGAGCAGGAAGCAGGCACCAGGCAGGCTCACCCAGATTGGAGAGTTTATGAGGGCATGTCTCTTTCCATATATCAAGACGATAAATCATTTGATCATTTGCTAAGGATTGTGGGAGGTCTAGAGTCAAGAGCATACACTGTCTGTCAGTGCAGTGATATATAGGCTCTATATGACAATGTGTGTGTCGCGTCCATAATAGAGAGGTTTGATATGAGATTACAGACTACAGATCGATCACACAGATCATACTGGCTTGACAGCAGTGCTCCGGGTGTGAAATGGCTGTCACGCAGCCATAAATACTGCTGGAGGATGGAGAGAAGGAGAATGAGGGGGGGAAAAAGAGACAGGAGAAAGGGCAAAGAAAGAGAGAAAGAATGAAGAAAACAAAGAAAAGCTAGTGAATCGTCAAAAAAATGTGATTGACAGAAGGTATAAGAAAGTCTGGGAGTGATGGATAGGAATGGGATCTTCTGACTTTGCTCCTTCAACTTCCGTTTTCAATTAGTTCAAAGTGTCCGATCGATTGCATACATCCCAGGATGAATTGACCCAGAATTGTGTGATTCGTCTCAGTTTCCAGCGTAACCCACTGAACTGTGTGAGCGACTACGTGCCAATAGCATTCAGGCACATAATATCCTGCTAATGGTGTGACTTTTAATAGTGTTCCAAGGACAAGCTGATTCAGGGCCACTATCTGTATCTGTAGCGATATCTGTTCAGTGCTTCACATATTTGTATTCGGATATCAACCTGTAGCCTAAAGCGGAACTTTTTCAGAGAGGTAGAAATGCTAGCACTATCAGCATGGTCTGTACTTTCTCTCGGACAGTTCCTCAACCTCAGCTACATCACTCTATTTCATAATGACTCTCAAAATACAGGAAGTGGTTTTTTTTTAGTTATTATTTTTGTTTGAACCTGTTTGTGATATATATAAGTTAAGGTGGTTTTATTTCCCAACATATAAACAAACTAGTCGCTTAATTTAAACCACCATGGCTTGGACCAGGCAGATACTAAGAGCCGTTGCATGCTCAGTTTTTTTTTTCCCCTCCATTTTAATCACCTGCCAATTCCCACTTACTAGCCAGCTCTTCCTCTGAGACACCACCCGCGTCTTCGAACTGCTGCTCATGCAGCACCACGAGCAGAGTAACACACTCGGAGGAACGCGCTATCTACCCTCTTACACATACTTGAGCTTACAAACAACCACAATTGGCTAGTGTTCAATTTTGCTTTCTAGGCTCCAGGCTGTGGATGGCTGTGGCATTGTGGGAATTCAAATCCGTGATCTCTTGACAATAGGGCAAACGCTTTTCTTTTCTCAGGAACGTTCATACATGCAGACTTTCTTGGTCCTACGAGCTTCATATCTGTCCGCTCGCTTGTGCCCACATTGTGTGAATGTAAAAAACTAGTTTTGCACTTATCCTATTCATATCTGTATCCGTATTTGTTTAGAACATAATTGTTTTTACATAATTGGTAAAAGAGAATTGTGTCATTACTGTAATTCGTTTATTCTCCAGCTAGATGCTGCACATTCAGACCACTGTTGTAGAAGATTATTTGAAATAGTTCACCGTCTACACCAATCTATCAGTGTGCAAGAGAAAAGGAAATACAGATACAGCACAGAACAAGATGGACGCACAATAGAGCGCTCCAGAAGTGCTTTCAGTGCGCACTGGCCTTTACAGTGTGTGATTTCTTGCTCCAAGTGTGTCATTGACCTTCTGTCCGTTTTCTCGTTCATGCCTTTGCATCCCTGTATAAGCTTGTAATCGGTGTCTTTTGGACTGTTGGCTTTTTTTTTTTTTTTGTAAATAATAATCTGCCAGCCTTTTATTTCGACCAGTGAAAAATATCAATGTGAAATCTGGTGGTGAAATATAATCATCTGTCATTATGAATACTGTCAGTGTTCTGCATTGAGCATGCTCAGTTTTTACAGGGAATGAGCTAATTTGACAGGATATTTGATTGGAAATTGAGCATAGAGGGCAAATGATTCAAGAGCTTTATTCGCAATGCATTATGGTAGCATAAAAGACATCAAGTACATCATTACTGCACCTTTGCTGTAATGTTTTTTTTGCCCCCATTTTTCAAGGTTTTTTTTTTTTTTTTTTTGCTTTAAATGTGTCATTATTCATCTTACAGCTGGCTGGTTTTTATTTAAGAATTTTCTAAAATGTCTTCGGAGGTAATGAATAGGAAATAGATCCGGAACCAACAGCATGGACAGCCAATGTACGGCGTGATTTATAACGCCATGGCCTCAAAGTAGACGCACTTTGCATCACAGACAACAAGGGCTCACATCAACGCACATCAACAGCATTTTTAATCATCTGTCTGAAATACCAGACGGCCCTCGTTACCAGATGATAATTTAAGCAAGGAACCAGTTTACATACTTCCGATTTCCAGCATGGGTTTGTTTCTAGAACAATATGCTACAATGTCTGATCCTGTAATTCCTTTTTTTTTTTTTTTTTTTTGATAGCAAAAGGCATCATTTCCAATGCTGCAGGACAAGAGCACAAGAGAATTTGATGATTTCCCATCTCAAAGACACCTTGTTAACTCACCAGTTAATTATCAGGGTTAGTAGGTGTGCTGCAGCATGGGGCTGCCTATTATTTTCCTAATTAGCATCTTATTGTTTCTGTAGAGATTTTACCAGAACATTGTTTTTCCAACTAGGACATTTCTGAGTTTCTTTATTCTGATGTTTAGCAGGCAAGTTGAGGTTGAAGTAAAGTTGAGTAAGTAGATCAAGTTTTTGTGAACTATTTCGCTTAGTTGTGTTTTTTTTCCTCTTAAATTGCAATGACAATGACAATTTAGGACCACGCATAGCTTCAACACCAGACACAACTGGAGAAAATCAAATTTGCAGTCATTTCTATTGCAAAAAGAATTTTAAAAAAAGAGAAGCATGGAGAAATGGCTGGTAAAAGAGTCTCTTTTTCAGCCACAACTAATTTTAGAATCGAAACTACTGGAAAACACAATGAGAGCAGACTACATACATAATGTGTGGCACATAAAAACACTATAATGACAAAAAAAGTGCCAGCTGGCAGGAGTATCCTCAATTTATTTTGTTTTTGTTGCTGGGAACCTGGTAGACTACTATATTCATCTACAATGTGTCCCCTGTTAAATTCATGAACATGCCAATAACAACAAAAAATACACGGACAATGACAAAGTAGCTACTAAAACCAAAGTCTGAATCGAGGACACACTGAAGGTTTAGAAAACAAGCCTTAAATTGCTTAAAAAGCAGTGTGTTTTATTTGCGTTTTTTAACATGTAGATTACTTTTATAGGCATAGATAAATGTAAAAGTAAATGTGCGTTAAGTCAGAAACGTAATATGCGCTACTTTTAGGTGGTGATACAGGCTGAAAAAAAAAATTATGAAAACTAAATGATAATTCAATAACATATACTTGTGTGACTTACAGACATCTGCCACAATGCATCCTGCATGTAAGTAATAACTTATGACATAACATGCGGTTATAAAAAAAAAATTTAAAAAAGGCTAGGGTGGTGTGATATGGCACAACGCGAAGCGAAGTGGATTATTTTCATATAAGTGCACGGTCTGGAGTGTGTTATTCCACTTACACCACAGCGATTTGCCAATGATTACAATGTATATTAATGAGTGACAAGTCGCACACTTTAAAGGTTTAAAGTTAGTTCCTGTTTTCACTTACGTTATAGCAATGGTAAACACTCATTCCCTCACCAGCCTCTCTCTCTCACTTTCTCCCTCTCCTTCTCTCTCTCTCTCAAAACACACAGCTTTTCATTTTAGCAAGACATCAGAAAGCGTAACCTCCTCTGACTATCCCATGCTCAGAAATGTTACAAAGCACCATCACTAGTCACGTTTACATGGACACTTTTCGTTTCAATCGGAATGAAATCAATCAGATTGATTAATCCGATCGCAGTGTTTACAAGAACACTGAATAAAGTAATCGGGTTGATATGCGCGTTTACATGACAGAATCGGATTTGATCTTCTGACATGCGCACAGTGCACGAATACACGTTTCCAGCCGTTCCAACATGCAGATACTAGCAGCCACTCTCTTGCCATTGCTTCTTTTTTTTCGTTTTAAAAAGCAGACTTAACATTTGCCTATTTCAGCTGCTATTTAGAAGACGACGAGCGCGTGATGTTTTGTGCGGTACTGCGTGTATTTATCAAGCAATTAAAATGCCCCTTCCCGAGCCCAGAACAAGGCGTCTGTGGATGAGGGTCCGAAGCAAA
>CM040456.1:26701346-26772933 GCA_022758105.1 Pangasianodon gigas
TATATATATATATATATATATATATATATATATATATATATATATATATATATATATATATATATATATATATATATATACACACACACACACACACACATTACATTACATTACATACTTACTTACATGCTAAAAAAGTTTCAGTTATGGACTTAGACTTATTAAAAAAAAAAAAAAAAAGAATATAAATAATGAAAGCAATTTGATGAAAATGCTACAGACAGCAAAAATTCCAGATGCTACTAATGGGATTTCACAGTCTAGTCTGAGACTGGAATACACACAGAAAGATGAAAGATTATAAACGTGATAATGATCAGACAGAGTATACACACTACACACACACACACACACACACACACACACACACACACACAGCTCCTATAACCTTAGGGCAAATAGCAGGAAGTATCAGTTCTGTAACAATGCTGAAAAAATATATATATAAAAGAGATAAAAGAGCTCTCCGTCTCTGAGAAGGTTATCAGCGTTGGGCCACCGACTGGAACAAAAAGATTTAGAGAGGAGGTAGGCCACTGGGAACAAAGAGAGAGAGAGGGAGAGAGAGAGAGGAAGAGGGCAGCCAGACAGTGACAGATTTAGAGAGAGAGAGAGAGAGAGAGAGAGAGAGAACAGTCAGACTTGTGAAGAAATGAGCATGGGCTTCATAAGATGTTTAATGTTATTCCATGCTGGAGTCAGTGACAAGCTGGAGATAAGAAGAAAGAATGAGGAAGAAAAGAAAAGGGGTTGTTTCTAATAAGGACCCCAAACATCTTCCAGTAGCTGAGGATTTCGACTTTTATTTAAGAACCCCTCATACTGATAAACTGCTTTCAGTACATAGGAACATTCTTTTATTTATATTAGTATATAATATGTAATCTTGTTTATGAAATATAATTGTATAACTAGAAGTCACAGAACGTTTTTTCACTGAGTGTCTATATCCGTAGTACTGTAGTGTAGAAGATTCAGGCTGAGGTGAGGCTCAGCAAGGAAATCCTTTACATTCAGAGTTAATTTTTAGATTAGACCTACAGTGCCTATAAAAAAAAAATCCAGTCTCCATGAAAATTTTCATATTTTACAATGTTACAGCATCATGCGATTATTAATTCAGATGAGATGATGATTTTTGCCAGTCATCAGCATAAATTACTCCATAAAAGTCTTGTTTTTTTTGCAGGCTTGCAGTCTGGTGGTTGGAAGTTGTTCCCGTTAACAGCCACCAGTCACAGCAAAACTGCGTATGGTGTTTAAATAGTATCTTTATTAGACAGCTGGAGGACCTGTGAAATGTGTGAGTGTGAAATGTGTGAGTGTGATGCTGTGAACCAGATTCAATCCAGTTCTCCACATGCCCCCATGGGTTTCCTCTGGGTTCTCCGGTTTCTTCACACCTCCCAAAAACAAGCTGAGAGGTGAACTGGCGATGCTAAATTGCCTTCAGGTGTGAATGAGTGTGTCAACGTGTGTGTGTGTGCACTGGCATCCAAGCCAGGGTGTTTTCCTGCCTCACGCCCAGCGATCCTGGGATAAGCTCGGGATTTGCCATGACTCTAACCAGGATAAAGTGGTTACTTAAGATCAATAAATGAATGACTGTTTGAATGAACTTTCCTTTCTTGTCTTTTGGATATTCTGGATATTCATCTCTATTTTCTCAGCTGTTCCGACAGCAGGCTACTACTAATTCCTCCTAGCGCATGATGCGAGAATGCTCGTAGTGCAAGAAATCGTTGGAATGTCGCTGAGGAAAATAACATGGTATTAGACTGCATAGCTATTTCTCTGTTTGGTTTTTGGTGTATAATGTCATCTTCCCATAGTGCATCCTGGTGCCATCTCTTCCCCAGGTAAGTGACGCACATGCACCGTCCACATGATGTAAAAGAAAACGTGTTTCATCAGACCAGGCCACCTTTTTGCATTGCTCCATGGTCCAGTTCTGATGCTCACGTGGCCATTGTAGGCACATTCGGATGGACTGGGGTCAGCATGGGCACTCTGACCGGTCTGCAGCTACGCAGCCCCATACACAGCATGCTGCACTGTGTGTTCTGACACCTTTCTATCATAGCCAGCATTAACTTTTTCAGCAATTTGTGCTACAGTAGCTCTTCTGTGCGATCGGAACAGATGGGCTAGCCTTGGGCGCTCATGACCCTGTCTCTGGTTCATTAATTGTCCTTCCTTGGACCATTTTTGGTAGGTATTAACCACTGCATACCGGGAACACCGCACAAGTCCTGCTGTTTTGGAGAAGCTCTGACCCAGTCATCTAACCATCACAATTTGACCTTGTCAAAGATCCTTACGCTTGCCCATTTTTCCTGCTTCCAACACATCAACTTCGAGAAGGGACTGTTACTGGCTAATTTATCCTACCCTTTGACAGGCGCCATTGTAACGAGATAATCAGTGTTACTCACTTCACCTGTCAGTGGTTTTAAAGTTATGGCTGATTTTATGAAAATAGCAGCAGGAGAGTATAAAACTTCACTGTGAGTGTGTATTGTAAACACCACGGCAAATGCTGTGCTAACTAAGATTTGCCTCAATTGTGCTAACTGAGGTTTGAGGTCCATGCCTCAAAGTGGTTGCAAAGGTAGGTCCAAGAGCTTTGGTTTACTCGGATATTGGAAGCAGAGATTCGACAATATTTAATTATTATTATTTTTAGATCTCGCCCAGCCCTAGTACAAATGAATTAAATCTAAAAATCATAAATATAATCAAATGCATAAGCTGTAACACATGCAAAGTAGCTCCGAAGTGTGTTTGCAGCCAAATGACTCACCGATCATTGTGTTGAGGGAGAGGTCCGGGATTCGTTTCTGGTTCTGACCCAATGGAGTCCCACAAAAATTTACCGGAGAGTAGAGCGGGGACAAGCCGGAACTGTAATCCAACAACAAACGGACATAAAGAGAGGGAAAAAGAGAGAGAGAGCGAGCGAATAAATTTGCATGTGCAAGAGAAAGAGCCCTTAGAACCTTTTGCACTCACTGTCAATCACACTTTTTGTACTGATTGTTCAAAATTATATTGGTTTTCATAAATTATGGAACAGTATGCAACAGTTTCTGGTTATAAATTTAACAGTACTGCATATCTACATATGAAGATAAATAATGAAAGCAGCCATGTAAGGCTGTAAGCTCAAAAAAGACTTATTAGAATTTTAATGAGTACTGAATAAACTGGGAAAAAAAAAATACTTAATAAGTCTGCTGTAGCATTAATCCAGAAGACTTATCCTTATCCCAGCCTGAGTCTGATCTATTGTTGATCCTCAAGGCTGCTCCTGAATGGGAGTCTATTCTATCCAATAATGGTACTGAACAACTCTACTACTACTAGTACAGCACTACTAAAGCTGTGTGGTTCAGTTAGGTTCATCTAATGCAACCCTGCTCGATTTAAGCACAGCAATTAGATTAGTCTGATCCAAGGACTGATGCCTAAAGCATAGCAAGATATGAGAGTCACAGTGTTTACAAAGGCACACATGGAATAATCTAATCACGCTTATTGGCATGTGGAGTGTAATCCAAGGTCATACCCGAGGTTGGATGATGCTTTGCCAGCGTGAGCTTTGAGCTCCCAGAGCATGATGCGCCCGTCGCTCACCACCAGAGCGGCTCTGTTCTCGTTGACGGGGCAGATCACCGCCCGGTACGGCCGCACCGTCTTGGTCACACGGATGGCATCACACTGAGAGCGCAGATCATACGACAGCTCCTGCACTCCCAGCTCCGTCTCAGACACCACTGCTGCTGATAAATTTAATGTCAGGTTATAGTCGATTTTTTTATCCCTTACTTGTACGAATAACCTGGTAAATATGAAGAACATGATAAATAACAATGGAGTAAGTCGTGGCCTTAGCATAAGTTTATAAAGTCGCTGAGAAAGCGTGTTTGGAAAACTGACTTCTGGTCCAGAAGGCATGTTTGTGTTCGGATGCGTCTCCTGTCAGTCGTTTTATAGACACTCTATGGGTTATCTAAGATCCTAGGGGTGGACCTTTGTGAACATGGGCAAGAATGTGAGCTCAAAGAGATAAAAAAAAAAAAAAATCATTCAAATGTCAAACCCACCTTCATTAGTTTGAAGTTCTTCAAAAAGCCCATTTTACATTAGACTGTAGCCGTGCCGTGCCAAATGCTAATCATAGTGACCTTTAAGGCTATTTTTACGTGGCATGGTCATGGTTTCTAGCTAGAAGTACTACAAAATACAATAGTTATTCTATATTTTGCGGTAATCTACACGTGATATTTCAATCTGTAGCCTACTGCAGCTCACACTCTGACTCAAACTTACCGAAAGTTCTACTACAAAGCATAGAATTGGAAATCTTACTGGATTATAACAAACTTTATGTGATCATATACAGTGCCTAATGTGGGTTTATAATATTTACATACTGTATATTTCCATGTTATATTTACTAAACCAGTGCAAGAAAGCTCAGAAATTAACGCTCAACTCCCCAGCACATGGGAATGATTTTGATTGTAAAAAACAAAAATATTACGCAAAACGCGTGATATGTGTAACTTCTTCTCTTGACTCCTGATAAGCTACAGTGCGCCGCACAAGCCCAGTCCACCGATTAGAGTGCAGAGCGCCTACAGCTGGTAGCTCTAACACACAACGATTTACAAAAGCATTATAAAATGTGTAAATATAAAGAACGCACATGCTAGCATTCCCTCTTTGATGTATAACAATTAAACATGATGTGCGATATTTGTGTTTCTTATGCATTTTATGTATATTTTATATCAATTTAATAGGATCAACTTAGGTTCCTATTTACAGTAATGCACTCTGAGTTTTTAAAAACAGTATGCTTATCATTTCTACTAATTCCCACTGGGGATTATTGGGTAGGGTCATGAGAATTTGGAGCCCTTAAAACGGGGTCACTGGCCAAAAATAGTAAGAACCTCCGGGTTAATGCATGTCCACTGGGATATATTCAGACACATCTGCAAAGTACACAGCTCTCTAAAATATGTCAGTGTATGGTTCTTTAATCCTTCAACCCAATGAATAATATTTGTATAATAACTGAGGAACTGTTAAGCACTCGGAAATGAACAACAGATGAGTCGAATTAGGAGGATTTAGCCTTTCCGGTCGTCAAGGTGACCATATCGTATGACAAATTATCACGCAGTTTGAAAAAGACACATTTTCAGCATTCAGAATACCTAGCAGTACCTACAATAAAATGACAACATTACTTACTGACACACACAGTATGGAACTGGCTCATTGGTTCTGCTTTTTAATTATTAGAAATGCTAGCAAATGTGATGCCTTGCCTTAAATAGTCAGCTAAATACCTTGCTTTTTTTCCTGGATAAGAACCATTAAAAACGTGACTCAATGCTCCATCACTATCGAGCATCACTGGATGAGTTTTGGTTTTAAGAATACTCAGAATTGAATTTTTTAAGGTGCTGTATGAGCATACCATAACAGCCTGACAATCACACGGGTCTGAAAGGACTAGGCGGCGCAAAAGAAAGTGTAAAAGGAAAGAAGCGCTTGCCTGTTTCCTCCGCTGCGATTGCAGTGGATCGACACACGCGCAGTGTGATGCAGCCGTTCTCATGCAGGCAGTAGAGAGCATCCCTCTGTGCGCAGGGAATCACCTGCATGGAAGGAAAAGCATAGCGTCACGCAGTGAAAGTGCAGTTCCGTCCAGATTTTAAGAACATTTCCGGAAAGATTATAAGGAGTAACATGACGTAATCCAGGACAGTGCCAGAAAACTACACACAGGCAAAAATACAAGGAAAGACCACGTGAATTTGCGATTTCAACTAAACTCAACCTGCTCCAAGCTGCCACACAACAGAGTCAGTGTAGAGAATTCTGATTTATCTTAATCTCCTATAATTCTCATAAGTTGAAAAAGTTAAATAATAATTTGCCTTGATAGTACTGTTGTATCGAAATATCATAATACAGAGTCTACATTAGGATTGTGCGATATACGATATTATCGTATCTTCCCTACATGATATTACGTTGTCATGACATCCACTGACGTTTATTGCTGATTATATTATATTATATTATCAGATCTGTAACGCTTAGGAGATCCATTCATCCATTTTCTGTACCGTTTATCCTATACAGGGTCACGGGGAGCCTGGAGCCTATCCCAAGGGACTCGGGGCACAAGGCAGGTGCCAATCCATTGCAGGGGACAATTGTACATACATTCACACACCCATTGACAAACTATGGACAATATGGAAATGCCAATCTGCCTACAACGCATGTCTTTGGACTGGGGGAGGAAACTGGAGTACCCCGAGGAAACCCCCAAATGGAGAGAACATGCAAACTCAGTGCACACAGGGCGGAGGTGGGATTTGAACTCTCAACCCCGGAGGTGCGAGGCAAACCACTAAGTTAAAGTTCAATATTGCACATTTAGCCTAGTTGGCATCATAGAGTCTATAAATCAAGCAGAGACATTTCAAGGGAGGAAAAGCCTAAGCATCGATTTCTACTTTATACTATTATTATAATGTGTCTGTAACAATTTATAACGTTTTATGATTAGAGATGGTGTTTTACTTTTAAATACATTTTTAACACAACTTGTCAGATTTTTTTCCCAGTGCATATCCTAATTATCTACTTATATTCTGCACATTTCCATCACATTTCCCCTAGGCTAATCTAATATGGCTTATGGATTCTGCTTTTTTTTTTTTTAAGTGCAATTTTATCAACATTTTTATTCTGTGCAGAGGCCTGATGACAATGATAAAAAGCATAAAAAGCAGACATTTGGATATTCCACTTGAAAAGCACACATCTCGTTATTAGACCCGAGCTGCATGCACATTTAGAAAGAATTTAAACTACACTACATCAAAAGGCTAATGACTACGGAAATCTGTCCAGATCACATCATTTTAATATCTTTAATATTGTTTGAATATGGCTACAGGCCTAGAGCTTAGACCGAGATAAACCTCCAATGCTACAACATTATGATGTCATTAAGGAAATGGGGAAAATAATTTTCTCTGATTAGTAAACAGTTTGTTCTCACAGCATGTGTGTCATGTGTTTGGGTTACCTAATGAAGGGAAAATAGTCAAATGTAAGAAAAAAAAGAGTGCCTAAGCATTTAAGGGGGAAAAAGCATTTAAGAAAAAAAAAACAAGCACAGTGAGATGTCACAAAGGTGTGTTTTGAGAGAAAGAGGGTTGTGTGTGTCGGTTTTTGACTAGCTGCCCGCTCCCACGATCGATCGCTTGCTCCGACCTTGTCCTTGCAGCTGCACCATTAGTCATGCAAATGTCCTTCCTGACAAGAGCTTTACAACACTTACAGAACATGGACACACGTGCTAATAGAGAAGCCCATATGTGAGTGTGTGTCAGTGCACTTTATGCCGGAAATATAACCTCACACTTGCACAATAAATTGACACACCATACACACTATACACCATATACTACATGACCAAAAGTTCAGACACCTGACCATTACACCTGTATGTCCTTGTTGAACACCTCATTCCAGATGTAGCCCCCACTTTGCTGTTATAATAACCTCCATTCTTCTGGGAAGGCTTTCCACTAGATTTTGAAGTGTGGCTGTGGGGATTAGTGAGGTCAGGCACTGATGTAGAACGAGGAGGTCTGGGGTGCAGTCGGCGTTCCAGTTCATCCCAAAGACGTTCAGTGGGGTTGAGGTCAGGGCTCTTCCACTCCAGCCTTGACAAACCATGTCTTCATGGACCTCGCTTTGTGCACAGGGGCACTGTCATGCTGGAACAGGTTTGGGTCTCTGAAGCTAGATTCACACAGCAGGCAAAGTGGCGCAAATCCAATCTTTTTCTTCAAATGGGACAGATTTGTTAGCTGCACTCTATACGCTAGAGACTGTTGTGTGTGAAAATCCCAGGAGATTTTTACAAAATTACTCAAACTAGCCCATCTGGCACAACCATGTCACAGTTAAAGTCACAGAGATCACACTTTTTCTCATTCTGACGTTCGATGTGAACATTACCTGAAGCTCTTGACCTGTATCTGAATGATTTTTATTTTTTTTGCATTGTGCTGTTGCCACATGATTGGCTGATTAGATAACTGCATGAATGTTCAGGTGTACAGGTGTTCCTAATAGAGCGGACAGTGAGTGTATATTAGGGGTTGTATAGACCAGTTGTTCTCAAATGCCGTTAACTGTAAAATAAATTCCATGGCCCCCCTCAGTATGGATTTATTTCATGAACATTAGAAGCCGTAGAGCTCCAAAACTTCCTGAACTTCCTGGTCTGGGTTCACTTTGTTCATGGACCCCTAAATAAAAAAAAAAACTGACCCCTTGGCTATGCTTCACAAACCCCACTTTGAGAACCACTTGTATAGACTAGTCGATTAGACTAATACTTTCACTAAGCAACACTGTAGGGAAGTCGAGTAGCTGGGAAAAAACAGTGAGGCAGACGGCCAAGAAATGCAGGCAGATTCTTAAAAGCAGTCTACAGTCATCTGCACATCCTGTAAGGCGACACTGGGAATGTAGGCTATATATGTGTTTAACTTCTGTTGCGTTAATGCAATGTTTTAACGTTGATATCAATCGGTATGAAGTGTACTACACTGATCACTTTTTGCTGTAACTATGGAAACTATTAGGCCTACTGGTAGAGTCGTAAAAATTAATAATCACCTTATATAGGCTATATCTTCCCCAAATATCAAAATTACATAACGGTAAGAAAGAGATTAAAGGAAAACTCTAATGGAATTGTATCTTATGTGTGTGTCTAAGTGTCTAATCCCTCTTGTATTTGCTCTCCATCGGCTTTTCTTTTTTAAACCAAAGTCTTCTTATTGTCTTTTTTTTTTAAATAATACAGAAAAACATGAATTTAAAAAACCCTTAACACCACATACGGTATCTACTGCACAATAAAGATAATAAAACAGTAATAACAGGAATAGTGTTATTAAGAAAAAATGCATATTTTAAAATTTTACATTCTCTTCCAAAGGGAAGTTTGACAACAATGAAAAGTCAGAGTCCATCTTTTCAGCTTTTCTTTTTTTTTTTTTTAAACAGACTTGTAGGTCTACTGTGTGATATATTTCAGGATTTGGAGTCAGTCATTGAATCACATTAAAGGCCAACACCTGACGTGTTCCTGAATCATTTTTAGATGTGGGTTTGAATCAAAAGCAGCAGATGTGTATTGATTTTAACCAGCGTTTCAGCACTGTGAGACGTGAGCCCATGCGCGCTGGACGGTAGTGTGTGTTCAACGCAGGAAGTCCTACGGATCTGATGTTACTGGTTTAGTGTGAAAAGACAGCGAGTTTGACACATCTGCCCTGGAATCACACACATACTGACCTGTATAAAGGGCACGCCGGAACGCTCGATGGCCACCACCCCCACCGTCTGGCTGAGCTCCAGGTCCAGGATGAGGATCTCTCTGGGGTACAGCAGCAACATATGACTCTTCTTTGAGGGTAGGTAGGACAACTGGAGACAGTCATTCAGGGTTACTGCCTCAGCCCTACAGACACAGACAACTGGGTTAACCAGATATCACAGCTAAAAATTAACGTTATGCTAATCTGCATGACGCAGCAAATAAAGCATTATGAGCTATTACAATCTGAATCCTAGAAACTTATCATCATTAAAAGGAAAAAGCAATAGATTACACTTTCTGATTTCTGATTGCTCTGGATAAATAAAAACACACAATCGGATCACTACAGTTTCATATGTGTCACTATAAAAAAGTAAGGCCGAGCAGTGGCAGTGCTTCAGAGGAGAGAATAACCGAAGTCATTACTGCACAAGTCTGAGAGGAAATGCAATAACCATCACGAATCTCTTCCTGGCATCTCCTAAGTTTATAGGCCACCGACGCCCTTAAACCTGCTTATAGAGAATAATGCCTGTGTAAATTGAAGAATGGAATAAGGAGGCCATTCTGTGGAAAATTCAAGAGGCATTTTAATGGGAAATGGAGTGAGAGACAGGATGGAATATATGACCGTGGACCATACTAGTGTAAGATAATTAGGAGCTGGCACAAAGTATATATATATATATATATATATATATATATATAACTTCAGCAATGAGTAAAAGTTCTCATTTTAAGGAATGGCTAGTCTCTAATTGCCCCGCTATAATAAGCTTAATAAAACATATCTGCAGCAAAGAATTCTTTTTGACCACTGGCAGTAAAAAAAAAGGGGCTAAAAACAGTCTGACTTCATCCAAAATTCTAAAAATGCATAGTAAAACTTGAGTGCCATAGAAAAACTAATAACTTACCAGCACAACTTTCCTCAGTTAGTAATTTTATGCAGCATATTATTTAAGTCAGTTTGTTTTTGAGGATTTCTTTTTTAAATTTTCAACAGTTCAGAATATCCTGTTTGCACACATTTCTCAAGTTTTATTTCAAAAATGAACGTTTCTGACATCATAGGCTTTATTAAAATGGTAACACACACCGTCCCTGACCAATATATAAGGGACACGTGTACATTCATGCAATTGTCCAATCAGCCAATCATGTGGCAGCAGCACATTGCATTACGTCACGCAGATACAGGTCAATGGGAACTCAAATAATCACTCTTTACAACCGTGTTGAGCAGAAAAGCATCTCAGAACGCACAATGTTCCCAAATCTTGAGGTGGAGAGGATACAAGAGGAGAAGCTCATACCG
This sequence comes from Pangasianodon gigas, assembly GCA_022758105.1. Lineage (NCBI taxonomy): Eukaryota > Metazoa > Chordata > Actinopteri > Siluriformes > Pangasiidae > Pangasianodon > Pangasianodon gigas. Next base: position 26,712,104 of record CM040456.1, read on the forward strand.
GGTTCCAATCCTGTTAACCAAGAACAGGAATCTGAGACTACATTGGGCATAGACTCACCAAAAATTTGGATAGACAAAGACTTTTTCCAATCTTGAACTGCCCATTTTCAGTGAGCCTGTGAGTCTATATGCTCCTAACACAACACTGTTGATACTTATCAATACTTCTATAAATACACTGTTAATACTTCTATTTCTTTCAGTAAATAACAACATATATTTTACTTCCTAAAGTATGATGTAATGCACTTGCTTGATTTCTGTTAACTTGTATTAATTTTTCATGGAATAAAACTGCACCTTTCTGGTCCTGTTGCATTGGAACCAATTATTTAAATGCATCAATTCCAGAAATATCTGTCCAGAGTGAATTGTTTTTGAACTGTCAGTCTTTTCCAAAGGAAATGGTTAAATCCTCCAAGCAGGAGAAATCACCATCAGAAGAAGAAACTACACAGGAGCAGAGATCAGAAAGCAAACCTGCTGAGACTTCTACATGTCCACCTTCATAAGACTTCACTTATCAGCACACCAACAGCACCATGGGCTATATACTGGATAATAAAATGCATAATATGGTTATTGGAGATGCTTGATGCTTGATGAAATCATGATGACCAGAGCTTTTTATGTACAAGGTACCAGTGACTTATTTAAAAGGAGGTTTGAATTAAAGGGCAGTGTTACCTTATTTACATTATTTAAATTTGCATGATCATATCCTTCTCGGTGGAGACAATCATCTCACTTTTATTTATAGAGCGCTGTTGACAACAGACATGGTCACAAAGCAGCTTTACAGAAATACGGACATAGATTTTGATCTCTAATGAGCAAGCCTGAGGCAACAGTGGCAGGGAAAACTCTCTCAGATGACATGAAGAAGAAACCATGAAAAGAACCAGACTCAAAACACTACACCGGATAGTGGGATTATAAATTTTTCTATAAATAGAATTTCTTCTACCATGAATGTATACTATACAGGACTTTGCACATGCAAGTCTTCTTTGTTACATTGCACACAGTACACTTTATACATGCAATAGTTTTTGTCTCTTGCATTTTTGCACTATTAGTAATTTTGTAATTGTAAATTTGTAATTGTGTATTGTGTATTGTTTGCCTTGTGTATTATTTTCTTATGTCCTTTCTTATGTCATAGGCTGCTGGAGGATTCACAGAGTAAGAATTTCATTGTATGGTGTAACAGACTGTTTCCAGTACATATGACAATAAACTCTTGAATCCTGAATAAAGTGAAACATTACTGAGTGTGTTGAAAGGAAGTTCAGTATGAGCATCATTTATGATCCGAGACAAGCGTTTTGAAAAAAAAAAACATGACCAATGCAGCTGCCTGTAGATTCATAAACTTTTATCTCTTAATTTAAATATTAGAAGTCCTCATTATACAGTAATTAGGACAAGAAGCACATTGATTCAATATTGAAATAAGATCAAATTGATGACAGAAACATCAACAAGGCAAAGAAATGCAAAAGTCTGCATACACTTATGGCATAAAGAAGCTGATATTAAGAAGATGGACCTGGACCTGCCTGATCCATCTTGATGCCCTACTTCTGGTTCTCTTGACCTGAAAACCACTCACTGCTGCTAAGGATGGCCCCACATGGACAGCCTAAAGATCACTGTGAGATTACTGTGGATGGTTCCTTGGATAGCCTTTGGACTGCAACTGCTATGAACAGTTTTGGACTCAAGTCTCCATCATTGAACAGTTGATAACTTCAACAAAATAGACTTCAAGTTAAAACAAAATGCATTCGGAAATGATTCTGATGCTCATATTCATACGTTTAATCATAAGCGCATAAGTTCCTGGTTACACAATTGCACCTTTTGACTATATAATATACAGTTATAGAAGAGAATTGGTTTAGAATCGCACTATCTGGCATCACCCAGATGAGGATGGCTTTCCTTTTGAGTCTGGTTCCTGTCAAGGTTTCGTCCATGTCATGGTTCTTCCTCTTGAGGTTTCTCTCATGTAGTCTCAGGGAGTTTTTCCTTGCCAACATCACCGCTGGCTTGCTCATTAGGGATAAATTTATAAATTATCCAGCATTATATAGAAATATAGAAATATATCCAGAATTTATATATATATATATATATATATATATATATATATATATATACATATATGTCTGTGAAGCTGCTTTGTGACAATGTACATTGTTAAAAGCGCTATACGAAAAAAATTGAATTGAATTGAATATTAATAGTGATTTATTTTTAAAAATTTCAATATTAGTTCAAAGGTTCGCATTTCTGAAAGTGATATAAATTTTCTCTAACTTGAGAACGCTATGTATTTACAATTGGCTCCAACTTGTACGGCGTTTGGATCCTCTCAGTAATATTCTGTCCTGACAGATCAGTCTTGACTTCACAGTCGCTGTGGAATATGTTTAAATACACGACCTGTTTATTTAGCTATTTAGCTAGGTTGTTTTGTTTGTCATCTTCTAGCCACTGCAAGAAACATCACATACAGAGCATAGTGGATGTTATGACATGTAAGGAAACGAAAGAGTCCCAAACGCAACAGCTAGCCATTATTTGCAGTTAAAAAAAACAAAAAGGCAATTAAAGCTAATATTGGCATATATCTAATAACCGCACTTTGCTAATCTCCAAGAACTGCTCAATTGCAGCAGAATTATAAAAGGTAGTTTTTCTGAGGCTCACGCAGAGCCTGGTATTCACCGTACTCAAAGCACGGGATTTGCATTTCCTCTTAAGCCCTATATCGCAGTGGCACCACAAGCCAGGATTAATGCATGGACCTCTTACCATGCTGTTGCTTTGTCCAAAATTGCACCTCTGTACCATTAACCAAGTGAGCAGCTCGGGCAGGCTAATGGATCAGGGATCACTTTCGTTCCACGGATCCATCAAAGCAGTTTTTTGGAAAATAATGGCCAGCTGATGCAACTCCACCACAGAAACCAAGCTACTGACAGAAAGGACCTAAGTATACTGCTCCTGATATCAGGAAATGCCAGAGTGCTGTGTTCAGGCTAGAAAGGAAAGTGAGCAAAGCTTCTGATGATCAATAGAGTGGAGCAAAACCTTCCTCAGACAAAGCAGGAAAGCAGTGATGAAAAGAACGAAGAAAAAAAAAACAGCTGATTTAAATGACGAAAAAGAAAAGAGGACTTTGATGATCAAAACACAGATAATGTAGGCAGACTATTAATATCTCTTTTGTATGACTGGTGGGGGTTTGATAACTCCTGCTAACACAGAGGCAGCAATTTTCTAAATTTCCAAATGCACTCCAAGGAAGAGAAAGCAATTAAGTGTCTGTTTCACTGTGAGAAAAAAAAAAGTTAATGTACATTTTGTCTGTGATACTTTTTTTTTCTTTGTTACAATGGTGTTATTATTGATTGGTTTAATTACAGATGCATCAATATCTTTTTTTTTTTCAGACCTAGCTAGCAAGGAACTCCTCACAGACCAGTATTAGCGAGTGTGGTCATTAAACATGGCCGCAAGATCCTATGGACTGCACCTCGACTCGCAAGTACAGTGTAGACGCTGACCAGTGGGCAGAAAGGAAACGTGTCTCAGTGCTCAGTGCTCAGTGCTCGCAGAATTGAAGTGCTCAAATGCGTAACGTAGCCCCTGTTTAGAATTTGACTACAAAATGCATTATATTTAGATATATTTCTGATAGGATGACCAGCTTTACTATATAGTCTTTTAATCAGGCTCCTATCCACGTCACACTTAAACACACTGAGAAGTTCGACCGCAACTCTGCTTTGAGTTTAATAGATATATCGCTAAAAATGATTTCTAAAAAAACGTCTACGTTCAGCATTGGATTTATTTGTGATGTCACACTCCAGTAGTGGTTAATGGATTATATGAAAGGAGACACTCAGGGCTTTAAGAGTTTGCAGCTTTTCATATGTATTTCTTTTTTTTTTTTTTACCTAGCCTACTAGGTTTAAGTGTTATAATTTTATTGTATACGATGTTTTACTATCAAAAAAAGCTTTAGTTGTGCTGTCCGTTTTATCTCTGTACTGGTGTTATTGTCAAGAAAAGAGAATTGTTTGCCCAACAGGGGGCTCACACCCCTCCGCTTTCCCATCACCCTGCTCACCAGCAGCTAAACACAGAGTCAAGATACTCTACACACAGAAACCCAACAGTGTCTTGACTAATCTTATAACAGACTTGCAGTGATAAAATAATTCATTTGTTTATACTGATTGAAAATAATAAGTCGATTTCCATTCTGCCAGCAGAACTGCACACTGAATCTGCTTGTATGTGTTGTGTTCAAAGCAAATAAAAGATATCTTATCGTATCTTATCTTACAATTACAGCATTATTACTGAACTTTCCATATTAAGCCATTAACCCTGAGGTTACTTAAAACTTGAAAAATTAAAAGGAAAATCAGTGAAAATATCATGTAACATATTCTAAGGTTGACCATGTCCGTTATGTAAAAAAAAATCAACAAAAGTCAAAAAAAAATGTTTATGGTCGCCAATGAAAATTGATCATTCTCACTCTCCTCTCCAGCTGTTTCCAGCAGTGGAAAATGTAATCAGCTCCAAGAGCCGGGACCGCACCTTCATTAAGATTAAGATTCAGCTTTATTGTCATTGTGCAGAGCATGAGTACAAAGCCAAAGAAATGCAGTTTTCGCATATCCCAGCTTGCTAGGAAGCTGGGGTCAGAGCGCAGGGTCAGCCATGATACGGCACCCCTGGAGTAAATGTGGTTAAGGGCCTTGCTCAAGGGCCCAACAGTGGCAACTTGACAGTGCTGGAGCTTGAGTCCCCGACCTTCCGATCAGTAACCCAGATCAGTAACACTTCATCCCAGTAGTGTGTAGTTCTTTTATATAGAAAGGTAAAATACATTAGGCGCTCTCAGGCTGTGATGGGGTGAGACTGTCGTGTGAAGGTACTCACATGGGTTTCTCATTGGTGATGAGCACTTTGACCTTGTTGAGAGCTTTCTTAGCGCCAGTGGGATGTGTGGAGGCAGGTTTGCTGTGAGCAGGGCTGGAGTGTGGGCTGGCAATGTAAACCTTCTTACCGCTGCTGCCAGGGGGCTTGGACGGTGAGAAGTCTGTGATGAAAACGATCCCCTCGCTGGTCAGCACTAATAGAGTGGGGCATTAAATACAAGGGAAGATGACAAGTTCAGTTATTCTGAGGAGAGATAACAGGAAAACTGTAAATGGACAAGCTTCTGAGGTCAAAGCCACGCCATGTATTCCTCATAGTTGTGGCACTGGAAATAACAGAAAAAAGAAGTACACAATAATGCAAAAAAAAAAAAAGAATAATAAATAAAGAATGCTTACAGGGAGCTGTTATTATGATTTCTTTGCATATCACTTTTTGTGCATGTTTTGTTTTACATTTAGAAAATTTAACACTACTTTACACTACTTAGCATTTATTATGAGCTCCAATATTCTTTTTTTTCTAAAAGCAAATTTACTTTTCCTATTATATAGAAAATTGAAAAAAAAAAAAAGTACATATTTTTTTCACTTCTAGTAAAAATGTAGCATTATTTTGACCCAAACAGAAAATATCAGGTAAAGGAAACAGTAACTGAAAGTCTTTAAACGTACAGGCTAAATTGGAGGGGTCGAACGGGTCGAAAGAGAAGGACAAGATGTTCTCAGCATAGCTCTTCTTCCACAGCTTGGTCCCTGTGTCTCCGTTCCACAACACTATGTAGTTGGGAGGGTGCACGGCCAAAAGCAGGTCATGTGACGCATCCTGATTCCACAGCCAATCCATGTCTGGAGAAAATAACAGTGTAACAAACCCCAAAATAAAATCCAGAATTGTTCATTTTAATTAATAAATTATTTCACGTAGCTTCTACACAATAACTGTTAAACATTTAATCCTAGTTATTTGAATAATCTTACAATAAGTGAAATATGGCAATAATGCAGAGCTCTACACTAATGATCGCTGGTCTAATAGGAACACATGGAGCCTTTCTCATTCATGCACTCAGGAATCAGAGAAGCAGATACCCGTTCTTGGCTGACAGGAGCGGGAGTCTATGTGCTTCGCTGTGTTGTGCATTCTGAGATGCTTTTCTGCTCACCACACTTGTAAAGAGTGGTTATTTGAATGACCATAGCCTTCCTGTCAGCTGGCCATTCTCCTCTGACCTCTCTCATCAGCAAGGTGTTTCTGTCTGCCTCTCAATGGATGTTTTTCTCACCATTCTGCTTAAACTGTGCGTGAAAATCCCAGGAGATCAGCAGTTTCTGAAATACTCAAATCAGCCGGTCTGGCACCGACAACCATGCCATAGTCAGAGTCACTGAGATCGCATTTTCCCCCATGTTTGCTGTAAACATTAAATGATCTGTAGCTGCATTGTGCCGCTGCCACATGATTGGCTGATTGGATAATTGCATGAATGACCAGGGTACAGGTGTTCCTATTGAAGTAGCCGGTGATTATATATTCCATATACCACTGATTTAATTTGATTACGAATTTTTTTTTTTTTTTTTTTTTTTTTTGTCTGGCTGAATTCTCTGAATCTATTGAGCCGGCTCACTGATCTGGTCGTACAGGCTCAGTAAAATACCATCAGTCTGATGTGTCTGATATGTTTGGCATCAAGATTTTTTTGTATTGTTCTGTTGTCATCTCAATCTGTGCATTTATTGTTCTGTTGTCATCTCAATCTGTGCATTTATTGTTCTGCTGTCATCTCAATCTGTGATTTTTGCATGTTTGTATGTTTGTATGTTTACGAGTGCCAAGTACAATTCTGAGCCTTGTTTCTACTGCAGATTTCTTTTTATTCCTAGTTCTAGCTTGGTCTTTAACGTGCCTAGGATTACAGATTTGCCTCTTCAATAACCTAGAACAGGGGGAGTAATAAAAATAAATAAATAAATAAATAAATAAAAAATTCTGATTCTGCCCAGGCCACTTCAGCATTTTTGTGAGCCCTTGAAATTATTATTATTATCTGTTCCACTGATTTACACCAGTAACCTAGGCTCTGAAAGCAGAATAGGAAGATTCTAGAAAAAGATAGGCTTACAGAAGCTATTCATCTGTATGCATTATTAGGTAAACTGACTAACTGTGTTTTTTTATGTATCTGTTTTCCAAACATCGAAAATATTGAAAATATATGGCGTTATTTTTGCTTAAAGAACATGTCGTTAAGCTCGCGCCTCTCTTCTCTTCACGGTCCATTGGCTTTTCTTTTTCAGCATACTCGTAGGTCTCTGGATGCACTGGGCGATTTCAGGATCACATTAAAGACATCTGATTCGTTTCGGAATCTTTTTTCAGATGCAGGTCTGATTTGCGTCGCACACACAGCAGGCGTTGATTTTAAATAGCGTTTCAGCAGTGTGAGATGTAAGCCACGCCTACATGGCGAATTCTAGATAGAGTTCATTCTGAGTACTAGGTACTCATTATGTTTTTTTTGGAAGTTCACACGGGCCGAATGAAACGAGGCGACAGATCCGGGCCTTGAATTTGACATCTGTGTCTTTTTTTTTTTCAGTCTACCTGTAGCACTTGGATATTCAGGGCTGCTATGTCTCGCTTCTACTATCCACAACACCAGGTGCTTGCTATCGTTATAGATTCTAACGTTAAGAGCCATGTCTTACCCTGGATGGGTTTGGAGTGCTCCTGGATCTCACAATGCGCCATGCCGCTCACCACGTCCCACACGATGATTTTGCCCGCGGCGTCGGCCGAGGCCAGGCGCAGGGAGTAAGGTGAGCTCAGGTTGTGGTGGTAGTTCTCCCTGGACCATTTCACCTAAACACACACACACACACACACACCATTCTTTATAGACGACAGGAGACTTAAAAGTAGTTGGAAATTGGGGTTTCAAACTTAACGGAGCAGCAGAAAAGAACAGCAGTGGCTATAAATGTAGATGGCTGGAGCTCTTTAACCATTTTCTTCCCTACTTCACATGATGAACAGATGCATCACATGAGAACATTCCCCATTTTTATTTAATTTTTTTTTTCAAAATCGTCTTTTTCAGCTTCGTCGGTTAGATCAGATGACCGGAACAGAACATAAGGGTTATGTTTGAGTATCACGCTGAAACAGTAAACACACGGAGCCTGGCACGTGCCATGTTTTGTCTGTTCTCCCCATCTGCCTGCTCGTTTATCCTCAGGATGACAATGAGGAATGGACCACGGTGGCAGTGTTGCGGTTTACAAGATTAAAATGCGTGGCGGGGTGAGAAATGGCAGCAGGAGCCGGGGCACTGTCTCTGATAAACACTGGCTAGTTTATGGGTCATTACTCATGAGACACACACAGACACACACACACACACAAAATCTTCAACACCAGAACAGTACTGATAAACTGCAGAATGCTTATGGGAGTAAATGACACCAGATTAATTCTTCGGAGACATTTGTCATGCCAGATCTCGTTACGCTCATTGTATTTACCTAAAATTGGCTGTAACTTCATCGACATAAACAAATAAATAGCAGAAGGTATACTCTGGCATGAGGAGGCACAGATCAAGCACTTCCAGGTCAACTGCCATTTAGATCACACTATTCTCTAAAGCTATAAGACTAATGTTGTTGGGGTTAAGGATTGAACGTAACACAAAGCGAAACGAAATCTGTTTCTCTCTCCTTATGGATAACAAAGTTAGAGTAAGACAAATGTCTTTTGTGGTTAATTAGCTTCTCTCTTGTGCGCTCTGCACTTCAGCTCACCCCATAGGATTTCACAGGATTAGCTCAGGGGACTATGTCATCGAGCCATTTTTTTGTGCATCCTGTTGTTGTTGTTGTAACCTATTGGCAGAGGTAGCCTGGTTTTTATTCAACATCTCCTGATACTTCATTCAATCCATTATATTCTTACTCCAGTAATGTTTGCTGACGATACAACCGTAGTTCTCTCTCACCCAAATTTTAATTCATTGATTAAGAATGCAAATGATGGTCTAATTGCTTATGGTTTAATTTAAACAAATTATCTTTAAAGATAAAAAAAATCAAGTTTTATTATTTTTAGTGGTAAAAAAACATACCCTAAGGAATTATCAAAAATTACTATGGAGTCTATTGAGATGCCTCAAGTGTCAACTACTAAATTCTTGGGAGTGTTTGTTGATGAGACTTTGAGTTGGAAAGAACAAGCTGATTACGTGAGTGGAAAAATACATAAATCTACTCGTATAATAAGGAGGGTTAGGCTTCTTGTTACTACAGAGTGTCTTCTTATGCTTTACTATAGTTTAATTTATCCGTATCTTTCATATTGTAATATAGTTTGGGCGAGTACTTTTCCTACTACTCTTCCAAAAATCTTTGTGCTTCAGAAGCGTTTTGTTAGGATTGCAACCCGATCAAACACATACACTTCATCTGCTTCTTTATTTCATAAACTTCAGGTTCTTACCATTTATGATATTAATACTATTAACACATATTAATAATATGTGTTTTCATGTATAAGATATATATCATTTTAATGCTGCTTTGCAATAATGTATCTTGTCTTTTCATGTATTTTATGTACCATATATGGTTTGTTTTTGGAGTGTATCCTTTCTGGGTTTTTTGACATATGTTGTAATTAATTTGTAGTCATTTATATTTATATATTTGTTAATGCAATTTAGTTTTTCTTTTAATTTCATGAGTTTGTTTTTGTTTTTGTTTTCTTCATTGTTTAGGTGGAGGCTCTAAATAAGCCCTTTGGGTTTTCTGCCTCTCCCTGCACAGTATATGGATTGTATTTTTTTTTTTGTGTGTGTGTTCTTTTATTATATCTATTTTACATTGTGCAAAAAAAAAAAACTATAAACTAATAAACTTTACATCTCTGGTTAGAAAGAAAGAAAGAAAGAAAGAAAAGCTTTTTTAGGACACGCCTTCTAAATAGTCTGTTGGCATGGACGGGACGATTAGCTGTGGCTCCATAAACTTTCCACCTACGTATTATTAAAGCAACTGTTTGGGTCCATGGAGGACTACTGGCTAGGCCACAGCGCTCTCACCGCTGCAGCCCGGGTTCGATTCCCAGCCAGGGCTCCAACCCCAGCCACTGGGGATGAGTGCAACAGGATAAAACTGGGGAGGGCTGTGACAGGAAGGGCACCCGGCGTAAAAACGGTGCCAAATCAACTACACGGACCAATGAGCCGCAGTGACGACCCCTAACAGGATCAGCCGAAAGAGGAACAACAACTCACAGGAATGTTTACGATCTTTGCTCTTTGCTCTGGCTCTGTCCCTTACTCCATTCGAATGTTGTTTAATAATGGTTCCGTCTTTGCGTGCAATCTTCCCAACCAATGGCGACAATAACGTTATAATAACACAAGATGCCATTTGCACAAAAACTTTTTTTCAGCATTTATATCTAACTTGATTTATTTATCTAACCCTAAACTGAGTTTTACGAAACGTTCTGTAATTGTAATAAATTGAAAATAAATTAATTGAAATAAATTGGTGTGCAACTGAAATAAATACGTTTTAAATTTGACAGCGTGATCAGTAAATAAATTTGTAGCAACTCATTCCTCACACGATATGAAGGAGTTTCACTTTGTGTATCTATTTGTAAATTTACACAAACTCGTGGATATGAGCTCTTGTAGGTTACGAACGTTTTTTTTTCAAACAACTGGATTTTCATGAATACCACATCTCTTGTTCGAATACTCCGGAGTACGATTTCACGGATAAATTCGATCTATCTTTGACTAAGACTTTGGCTACTACTATTTCTTTTATTTCTAACACTAGCAGCTCAAAAAAGTGCCTCAACATCTGGAATTTTTACAAAACACTAAGAAATAGCATAATCTGCATAACCTGATTAAAAAATGTACTTGGATATTAAGACAAATCAGTGATTCAGTGTCTGTAAACACTTAAACGTGAACTACGTACGAACGATTTGCCATCACTATAGGTCAATTTTGTGTGTGTGAATTTATCCGTGTCAATCTGAAGTGAATATATGCACTGGATGTATATTAAAGAACAAAAACAAAAGTGTCCGAATACTTATTCCCCTTCTCTGTATATTTTTTCATTTCAGTAAAAAAGATGTACATGCAGGACAAAGCAGCGGCAGTTAGAAACTTTGCTCTAATTGCCTTTAACCTTGTTATCAGTGAGAGAGTTTCAGAAACATTTCAAACTCACCTTGACAACATTGGCTTTGTGTCTCTCCAGGACCTGAATGGTCTGAGCGGTCTTTGGGTCGATAATGAGGATGCTGGAGTGGCATCCCTGAGCAATCAGACCTTGCCAACCCCTGAAGGAGAAAGAGAAGAAAGCGATCACGCGGGTGAAAAGACGACTGAGGCTAGATCAAAAATCAAACTGAATAATTTATCAACATCTTATTTTGGCTGTGTTTCTCAGATAATAATACGCAGGTTTACAGCATAATTAAGATAATTAGATGCGAATTATCAAAATGTTTGAGAGGTAGATGTTTTAGGAATGGAGGAAATGAAGGAAAGAATACGCCTTTTGTTTTGAAATATTTCATGTACTGAAATAAAGATTAGTGACTGAGGCTGAAGATAAATTTCAAAAGACACTCAAAAAAAAAATACACCAAATTCTGAATGGCTTACAAGCTTACTCATACTTTTCACTTTTTTTTTTTTTTTTTTTTTTTTTTTTAACCATAAGCAATATCAATTTTGTCTGAATTCTGTTTAATAGTGAAAATGAATCCCAAAGCTACAAAACCTGTCGCTAAGCAACAACAAAAGAACTGATAGTTAACATGATTATTTCAGTAGTGTAGGTTTAATGGAATCAAACTGACAAGATAAATCACATCTACACACCACTTAAAATTATTGCTACTCCTAAGGATTGTTTCAAATAACTGCATATTCCTTTAAAAAAACAATAGCTAGCTAATAGAAGAGCTACCATTGAACCCTGACTGTTATTTCTGACAAGTTTTTTCTCCTAATAAACAGAAAAATAACGTTAGCAATGTGACATCAGAGCGGCACACGACCGCTAACTTCTCACAGGATTTCACGGAAATACGGCACCAAGTAACAACCCGCTGCTCCTGCACTTATGAACGTTATTTAATTCTCAGCCAGGAGCCACTGTTAGAGACACAACCCTCATTCCCCATAGCATCACACACTTTGCAAACCAGCATGTCAGCTCTTTTTTTATACATTCGGCTGCATTCCGTGCAGATTTACGAGCAGCTCTACATCAGCCTTTTAAAATACTGATATATCTATTTAATGCGATGATATTTTAATTAATATTGTCATCAGCCCAACAGACAGCTCTTTCCTATTAAATCCAGTTCCTAATTTCCTAATTTGTCTGGTTTATTGATTTTTTTTTTTTTCGGTTTTTCTTACACCGTAAAAAATTAATCATCCTCTCATTTAAAAAAAAAAACGTAAGTATCTGATTACAGTAGCACTTCTTAATTTACTCAGCTTTTTACTGATACATTGAGGTAATGATTAAATCCGAATTTGCAGAACAAGCTGCACACTGTCGTGTTGGATAATAAAGTAAAATTGGCTCAAATAATAATAATTTGTTCAGCCAAAACTACCTCAGAACTCTCACTGGCATAGATAAGAAATATACGTTCAAGTGATGTAGCTAAACTTTAAATGGCGTGTTCAGTTGATGAATATAATTGTACTGTGCTTAATACAATCAAAAGGCCTAATGTAATCAGATACTTACGACATATTAATGCTTAGTGCAAAATATTCCATTTTGAACAAAACGTTTTTCGCAAAAAAAGGATAATTTCTTTACTTACAACGTAGCAAAATTAGTAAACAAAGCAAAAAAACATTTTTTTTTACCCATCAACAGTCATATGAGAATTTTTAGAATATTTTTTACATAGAGAAACAAGAACGAAGTCAACAATTTGTCAAAAAAAAGTTTTTTAATCTGATTTTTTGTTGAAAATTCACAAAAAAAATATGACCGCGTAAACATACGTTGTTAAACAGATGTCCCAACAGACTACTGGTCAAGTATGTTAACTAGCTATTTCTTAAAAACAAACAAACAAACAAACGAAAACATTTGTAACTGCATATGAGGTTGTCTGGTTATCAGAGTCTACGAATAAAATGTTGAAATTAGCTACGCAACAATGGTAGCTAACTAGCTAAATTAGCTCGCTAGGATCTGGCTAGTAATATTTAAGTAATATAGGTTAGGTTTTGTTACCATTAAACTGAAAAGACAAGAACTAGCTGGCTGATCTAATTACCAGCTGTCATTTATTGTAAAACATATCTGATATAATTTAGTTGGTAATTAGATCAGCCAGCTAATTCTTGGATTAACGGTAACTTCTCCTCATTCATGCTATATGGATGTATAAGGTTTTTTTTTTCTGCTTTGATTTATTAGTGAAAGAGATGCACTATATGGCCAAAAGTTTCTGGACACCTGACCGTCACATCCATATGTGGTTCTTCCGGGTTCTTCCCCGAACTGTTGCCACAAAGTTGGAATTGTATAGAATGTCTTTGTATGCTGTAGCTTCAGAATTTCCCTTCAGTGGAACTAAGAGGCCCAAACCTGTTCCAGAATGATAATGCCCCGTGCACAAAGTGAGCTCCATGAAGACATGGTTTGCCAAAGTTGGAGTGGAAGATCTCAAGTGTCCTGCACAGAGCCCTGACCTCAACCCCACTGAACACCTTTGGGATGAACTGGAACGCCGATTTCACCCCAGACCTCCTCACCAACATCAGTACCTGACCTCACTAATGCTCTTGTAGCTGAATGACCACAAATCCCCACAGTCATGCTCCAAAATCTAGTGGAAAGCCTTCCCAGAAGAGTGGAGCTTATTATAACAGGAAAGAGAACTAAATCTGGAATGGGATTTTCAACAAGCACGTATGGGTGTGATGATCAGGTTTCCATATACTTTTGTATATCTTGTTCAGAAATTTGCTATTTTCTGATTTCAAAAAGAAAACATGTTGAAGATCCTATGAAAGCTACACGACTGTCTTTTACTGAACTTTCCAGGTTTGTGACGATCCACTGATGTCTAACGTGTATTTGATGAGATTCTGCAGATTAGGGTCTGTGTCAGCTCCCAAGTCACTGATATAAAAAGATTTTTCTCCCTACAACTGTATATATTCTCACCCCACTGTCAGCCTTTCTTAAAATGACACAAAATACAATGTTTAACCAAAAATGATACAGCAAAAAAAAAAAAAAAAAAGTGATGAATAGCAGTTAGATAGATGTCTAAAATCAAACGAGCAGCCTTTCTACTGAGAAAAAGTATGAAAATAGTTTTTCACAAGAGCGACGCTGCCATTCTCGACACCTTGCACTCATTTTATCGACCACTCTCGCTGATACTTTATATTAAAGATACTGTTTAAACATCCTGTCATAACTTTTTGAACATAAAGATTTGAGAAGTTCATTGCTAGCAGATAAATAAAACGTTCAATGATGCCGCTGATTGATTTGTTCTAGTCTAAGTAGGTTACACGGTTCGAGCTGACAAGAAGGCTACAGTGATTCAAGTAACCACTCTTTACAACCGTGGTAAGCAGAAAAGCATCTCAAAACACACAATACTTTGAACCTTGAGGCAGATGGGCTACAGTAGCACAAGACCACATCGGGTTCCAATTCTGTCAGCCAAGAACAAGTGACGTTTTTCAAATATGGGCGAGTCCGTGCCCAGTGTAGCCTCAGATTCCTGTTCTGGGCTGACAGGAGTAGAACCTCATGTGGTCTTCTCCTGTTGTAGCGCATCCACCTCAAGCTTCAACATGCTTCTCTGCTGCTTTTCTGCTCACCATCTTCGAATGTATTCGACTGACAGAGTCTGCTATCAGCAGCACAGAAATAAGTCTGAGAAGTAGCAGGGAAAGTCTGTTAGGAATACTGTTATTGCAATATCATATTCCTAAAGGAGCTGAAATTGATGAATTAAATCAGTGGTTAGTGTATTGTGTTTACTGATCTTAATTTAGAAAAAAACAATGCTTGGGAATTGAATCCCAAACCAATAAATCATGAAGAGAATTGATTCTCTGTCAGACTCACCATCGTACATATGATGGTGTAGAGAAATTGTAAAAATAATAATAATAAATAAATACAAATACATAAATAGTTTAAAAAACCTGACACTCTTGAGATGTGAAACTGGAGTCAGGCCTCTCTCTCTATACTGGCTTAGTGCTTGCTAGTAATAATATTGTGTTATCTAGTGTGGGGTAAAAAGTGTGTATGATAGCAATGTTGTGTGTGTATATATATATATATATATATATATATATATATATATATATATATATATATATATATATATATAAACACACATGTAGTTTTGCATTTTGATGAAATGGTCAGCCCTGTTGTTTTCCACTGATCCTGCACTAGTAATTTTTTGGCCTAAATCATTCACAAGTTTGAAAGTGGATACAACAACATAGCTAGAGTTTAGCGATTGTGCAAACCGAGAGAATTCCATCTACTTTTTTTTTTTACTTGATCAACCTCATCTCTTTTTGTGTCCCCAAAACCAGGAGTTCTCCTTCTAGACTCACTCTGTCACACTACAGCAACCTCTTTTTTCTTCACGCAGAGGATGTGACGGCAGTGAAAACCCTTCGGTTGTGTAATCCACTACCATTTGTAAACACGTTACACTGCTACCTCCGCTTTTTACGTTTAACTTACGCGACGGCTGTCAGACGCACAGAAGAACATGGCACTGTTGAGTGGAAGCTAAGTACCTTTCCTCGCACACACTCTTTTTCAGCTTGATAAATATTATATACAGTGTAAGATATTTTCTAGAAATGTCATTCTCAAAAATAGGAAAAGAACAATTAAGGCATCTTTTTGCTTCCTTTTGTTTTTCTTTATAAAAGGTGACCCAAAAGTCTCCATACGGAGGGGATTATGTACACCAGCACTACATCAGTTGTGTCTTCATCAGTGGATGTTCGTGGACGTCCACTTCTCAGTTGGTCCAGAACACTTCCAGTCTTTTTGAATTTGTTAATAAGTTTGGTAACAGTGTTGTGTGTGTGATGTGCTTGCCATGTTTCCTGTTAAAGTCCATTACAACCTTGAGAAAGCTTCCTGATCCAGCCATGAGAATGATTTCAATACTTTGAAATACGATATGAGCGCCGAGGCCTAACCGCTAGCCCTTCAGGGACCCTCTTGGAAGACATTTTACTAAAAACTGTTAATTTCCCTTATATATGGAGACTTTTTGGACACCCTGTATATACAAGGATTTTTAAAAACTTTTGTAATACATTTTTTCTTTCAATTTTCACCCCAGGCTTGCGTGCTTTTAAATGGTTGATAAATGCAGTAATACCGTGAAAATGTGACACTTTAAGACTCGGTGATCATATTGTGAAAATTTCAAACTGTAACACCCCGAACAAAGAAAAGATGAAAAGATCAAGTAGCCCTTACTGCAAAACAAAACATCCAAGGGGTGGAGTCAAACCTTAACAAGCCCCTCCTACCTGGGCGGAGTCAAGCCAGAAGTCCATGGTTAGTTATATAGCACTGTGTGTTGTGTGAGTTAGGAGTTAGGGGTTTAGTATACTTATAGAAGATAAGCTCCACCCCTTGGACTTTTGGTTCTGCAGCAAGGACTATCTCTTAAAAAAAAAATAAATAAAAAATAAAAAAAGATGGCCACTGATTCGACCTGTTATCCCTTCCTGCTATCAAAACAAACATCACAAATCACCTGAACAGTTTGTCACGAAGAGATCACACAAGATCACCTTTAAAAAAAATAAATGCTAAAAGTGTTGTGTAAATGAATGCTAATAAAAATGAGGTTAAGCCTATAATAACAATATTATGAGCGTAAACATACACGCAGAATGCACTGACAGCGTTTATAGACACTGACAACAAACCTGAAATGAGTCTCAGAGTGATTCAATATTGCGTACCTTATATAAAAGTAAGATAAAATAAAAAAAATTAACCTTTGCTGAACATGAAACAGAAGCAGATCTGAATAAGAAGCACCGATTAGCCACTATGCTAGCTAATGCTACTCACCAGTCAACTGCAGTTTTGTTTTGTAAACTGAGAGTTCCGGTAAGTGTCCGTGCAGCTAGTTTAATATTTACAGTGTACGGAATCATGTCTGTAAAGACTGTCGATACTACATGAAAGTAGCCGCAATTTTTGGTTGGTTAAATGATGCAGAAATGAATGGTTGTCAGATAGGGCTTGTAAACAGGAAGTTAAGTCAAGTGCGTCACTGTTTTGCTCCAGGAAGGGAACGATTACTCGCAAATGTGGTTCCTATGTCTGTCAAACACAACCACACATAGCCGCTGAGGTACAGTCCTTTCTGAAAGTGTCAGAAAGTTGTTTTTAATATGTACTGAAGACATTTGAGTTGGAGATCAAAAGATGAAGGAGAATTTCAGCTTTCATTTCCTGATAGTTACATCTAGATCTCTTAAACAACTAAACAACATGAAACCTTTTTTGAAGGTTTGAACCCACCCATTTGTTCAAGTGATCAAAAATATTGAAACATATGACTGACAGGTGTTTCTTGTTGTTTCTTGGTGTGCCCTGTTAGATTGACTGTTTAACCAATGAATAGCTCTGAATGTCTACTCATGGTTTGAGCCCTTGGTTTCACCTGTGAAGACTGTGTTTGTTGTTAAAAAGGGTAAACCAACATAAAGACCAGAGAGCTGCCTATGGGAGAAAAGCAAGGCATTTTGAAGCTGAGAAAAGAGGGAAAATCAATCAGAGCCATTGCCAATACAACAATTTGGAATGTCCTGGAAAAGAAAGAAACCACTGGTGTACTAACAACCAGACATCGAACAGGTCGGCCATGGAAAACAACAGCAGCTGATGACAGAGACATTGTGACAGCTGTGAAGAAAAACCCAAAAACAACAGTCAGTAACCGTGATCACCAACAACCTCCACAGGACAGGGGTGAAGGTATCACCATCCACCATAGCAGAAATATAGAGATCATACCACAAGATGCAAACCACTCATCAGCAGTAAGAATAGGAAGGTCAGATTGGAATTTCCAAAGAAATACAGAGATGAGCCACAAAAGTTCTGGAATCAAGATTAACCTCTACCAGAGTGATGAAAAGGTCTAAGTTTGGAGAAAGAAAGAATCTGCTTACAATCTCATCAGTCAAGCATGGTGGAGGTAGTGTCATGGCTTGGGCTTGCATGGCTGCTTCTGGAACGTAAGTATACAACAAAATAAAAATGAAAAAGATTTTGATATACACTATATGGCCAGAAATAGATGGATACCTGACCATAACATGCATATCAGGGTCTTCCCAATTGTCTAGAATGTCTTTGTATGCTGTAGCATTAAGATTTCCTTTCACTGGAACTAAGAATCCCAAGCCAGTTCCAGCATGACAATGCCCCTGTGTACAAACTGAGGTCCACGAAGATATGGTTTCCCAAGGTTGATGTAGAAGAACCTGAGTGGCCTGCACAAATCCCCCAACCACAGTCCAAAATCTAGTGGAAAGCCTTCTCAGAAAAGGCGAGGAAAAGGGAGAATAACTCAATATTAATGCCCATGGTTTTGGAATGGGATGATCAATACTCACATGTCAACAAAGTTTTAGACTTTATAATTCTGGCAATCTAAAGCCCTGGATAAACTGAATCATTATCAACCTCCATAATTTAATCAATAGCCATTATTTCAGCTTTTTTAAAAATATATATTCATAATTGTTGTGGGTTCCTGAAGATAGATTATATATCTTTCTATCTGGCCTGCTAATGGCCTAATAATTCCCAACCACACCACACTGCTAGTTGGATTCTCTATTCTAATTGATTCGGAAAGTGTTGATGAATTTTGTATTACAGCATCTCTGACAGTAGTGCAGGCCGTAATTCAAATAATAGGTTTGTATAAACGCACTCATTCCAATATGTTATCATTTTATAGTAACAGGTTACACTGGGCCTTGTATACAGACATGTCACATAAACAAATTTTTAAAAAATTAAATGAAAAAAGTCTAGCATGTCAAAATGTAGCATTAATTGAAATGTGAACTTAATATACAGAGATCATCTCATTTCTAAACATAGATTAGATTAATACTGACACATTACTAATAAATATTTTGAACTTTCCTACATTGGGTTAAACATGTTGTAAATGTAAATGTAAATACAAGTTACTATAATATAAGTTAATATAAATACACATTACTATACCTACTTCTAATTCTATGCTGATATCGATGGTATATCAATTATGAATTTTCTTAATATGTCTAGAAATAACAGTATGTAAGGCAATATCAGTTGTACCCTCCTTTGCAAATCTTTTACACATCCTGTTCTGTGATCTAGTCTAAGCATTTGAGTTACTTAGACTCGCAATGGACACGAGACTGAAGACTCATGAAATTTTGGCCTGGATAAAAAAACAAGAACAAAATTACCAGTAAACCATCACCATCAAAATAACACAGTAGTAAATCAACAAAAGCGTTCTTTCCCGACATTGCATTTGCAGCTTCCAGTTCCCTGAATGTCACAGTAATTTATGTCAGTGCTATTCCTATGCAGCCTGCTGGTAAAGGGCAACACCGGGGGAAAAAAGCATGAAAGCATGAAGCATGGAGCAGTGTTGGGAGTATTTGTTTTCATAACGCAGTGGGAGCCCCCAAAGCCAATTTAGAAAAAAAAAAAAACAGCTATCCTTGGTTACAGAAAATTAGAAAAGGTAACTAATATCCAAGTTCTAGAAATATAGCCTAGTGAAAGGGTACTCCATTAAGTAACAGAGAGTGAGGACTGCCCACTGAATGGCTAGACACTTTAAATGCATGTGCTCGTGTTGTGAGAAATGCACATCTTGTTCTGCACTGCATGGCTAAAAAATGTTTTCTTATATGAGAACTGCTCCTCGTTTGTAGGCATTCCTGCAATTTGGCATGCCGTCCATTCAAAAAGTGCTGTCCTTCAGCGTTTGTGTTGAAAAAAAAACATAGCAAATGGCTGAACCGAGTGCCTTCAATATTTCAAACCTGCATCGACAAAAGTGATGTGTGGAATTGCGCAATCGATAGACAGTTTGGAAGGAACACGTCTATGTGAATACAAACATGTGATTTTAAGCCACTCCCCCAAACAGAACCAGAATCAGTCCTCAAGTATTTGGGCCAAGTCTGAAAACATCCTAATGCTTAAAAGTGCCCTCTGGCATTGGTCCAACCATTGGACCGGACCTGGCTCTCCCTTTTTGGTGAGGTCAGAATAATTAGACACAAACCTACGATAATATCTCTCCAGTCCCAGGAACTGTTTCACCTCCTTTTTGGTCTTAGGAGTTCCCCAGATAATGTACTGTACCTCCACCCATGTAATGGGCGGCACACTTTGCCAGGTTCGCATTGAGGCCGGCTCACCTCAAGGCCTTTAGGACTGCCATCACATGTTGCATATATCGCTGCCAATCATTGCTATAGATTATTATATTATTTAAATAAGCTGCGAATTATGCATAGTGGTGCTATAAACTGAATAGTGTGGATACACGTTATTTTGTTAAATACAATGTATAGGGTTTCTGACATTTATGTTTACAGTGTGCACTGCAATGCTTTATCTAGAAATAATATTACTGTGTGTTACTTATGAGTAATAAAACATCTTTAGTTAACAGATAGAGTGATTTGTGAGGAATCTCTGTCTTTAACCAAAAGCTTTTAAGCGTCTCCTTAATTCTATTCTGTTCTCCTCTGATAACATTCATGTCTTTTTATGCAGTAAAGCAATGTAGTAAATGTAATAGTTCCCTTGCCTTCTTATGACCCTCTTAACAGGTTGACGTATTTCACTTTATTTTATTTTACTTTATTCTCACCCCTTTCTTTGTTGGTCATGTCCATTGACATCCTTTCAAACTGTATCATTTTGATCTCGACACCTTGTGACATCTTGTGCTCACTAGAAAATTACACTGAGCCTTACATAATACAATAATACAAGCTGGAATGATGGAGGAGGCCATCTTCATTCATTTGGCTTTTATTAAAGGCGACTTAATTGAAACAGGCTACAACCCAAGAATATAGTTACGCCTTATTTGCTTAAGCGACCTGCTGGACTCTCTCTCTCTGGCAGTCATGAGGTTTTTACTCACGATTTTCTTGTCACTACCACTGAACTTTAACCACTGACTTCCCCTGACCACAATTATTAATTTCCACTTTTAATATCCGCCTCAGACAAGAGCTCTTTGCTGGCAGATTGCCGGATATGTTGCTGTTTGTAAAGTAAATCAGTATGTCTGATAGAGTTTTTTTCCCCTCCATTCATTTTCATCTCACAGGGTCTTAACTGGAGTATTAGCCAGAGCAGCTGGCTAACAATAGACACTTAGTTATGAAATTCATATTGTGGGGAAATGGGTTTATATAGTTTCTTGTACCAAACTAACTTGCCTTGGAGTCTTTCTTCCAAAATGACCAGAATGTACTACTGTCTCTTCATGTGAGCCAAAATGCTGTTAAAAGGATATAACTTTTCATATACTAAGCAAATAAATACCGAGATGTGATCGTCATGGCCATGTCTCCAACTCGTGAAGGTGCAGATTACAATTCCTATGATCCCGTTCACAATCTAATGATTACTAATGATTAATAATCATCGTCACTTCCATAAGTAACTCAGACTCTCATTGTTCTCTGCTTTGACCACATCCTGCTTATCATTTACCTCTTCAGACTTGTCTGGGTTGTGTCCATTTGTTGATCTCGTGGCCATTAGCCTGTCTGTTGTTTGTCAGCCTGACTGGTTTTAAATAAACCCAAAACCAACAACCTGCACCTCTACCTGGTTTGTGGCTAGAACAGCGTGAGCAAATTTGTTACACATTTCCATGACTTTCAAATGGCCACCTTTTTAAGGTTACCTAAAATAGTACCACGTGAATCTCAGAAACTGCTATGTACTATAGCACATACTGTACAATGAGTACAAATGCATTATACTTATTCAAAGGAGTGTTGTCATTGCCTTCTGGTTTATAACTATCTAGGAGAATAGACCATTGCTCTACCTGCCATGGTACACTAGTGTAATAACAATTATGGTTTTAGACAGCAGGAAAACACCAATAAAGTGTACAGTAATGGTGTGGTTTTACATTTATGGCATTTGGCAGACGCCCTTATCTAGAGCAACTTACAATTATCTCATTTATACAACTGAGCAGTTGAGGGTTAAGGGCCTTGCTCAAGGGCCCAGCAGTGGCAGCGTGGTGGTGCTGGGATTTGAACTCTCAACCTTCTCTCAACAACAAGGGCAAAAAAAACCTTTTTTAAAGGAGTTCTTTGGGTTATCCCTCTGGTGGAACCTTTAAAGTTTCTAAGTAGGGCCCTATAACAAATCGCAGTATTCAGAGTTGCCAACTTTTGCCAACAGTTGAGGCCAAAAGTTTACACACAGCTAGGATAAAGACATTCAAACTCAATTTTTCACAGCTCCACACATTTTACCACACATTTCCTGTGTTAAGTCAATTAGGGTATCTACTTTATTTCCATATGAGGTCATTTCAAAATAATAGCTAAGAAACAAACTTCTTTCAGCTTTTATTTACTATATCAGATTTTTAGTAGGTCAGAAGTTTACATACACTTTGTTACTATTTGGTGGCATTCCCTTTTAATTGCTTAACTTGAATCAAAGTTCAGTCCACAGTTTTTCTTTGGGATTCAGATCATTGTCCTGCTGGAAGACCCAATTGTGATCAAGTTTTAACTTTCTGGCTGAAGTCTTGTGGTGTTACTTCAGTATTTCCAAATAATCCTCTGTCCTCATGAAGCCATCTATTTTCTCAAGTGCACCAATCCCTTTTCCAGCAAAACACTCCCACTGTATGATGCTGCCACCCCCATGCTTCACTGGTGGGATGGTGTTCTTTGGATTAAAATCTTTTTATCTTTGCATACAATTGTTTGTAGAGATGCTCATGGTACCTTCATGGTATCAAGGGCAGAAAGGCAACAGCCCTTCAGTACAGCCACAGGTGCACTTCCAGTTAACTCCTAATTATGACAACAATCAGATGTTTTAAAAAGTCATCACTTCAATTTCTGGAATCTTTCGGACTGTTTAAAGAGACAGTCAACTTGGTGTATACGTAACTGAACCCTGAATATAGCTCAGTTCAGAACAGAGTTCCAAACTAGAACCTCTTTACGAAGCTAAAAACTCCAGCTGTCTGATATGATGTCAATAAAGATGGCATGGATCTGATACCCAGTGTCTGTATCAGCAAAAAATGGTGAATTGGATAGTGGAGAAAAAATATTGGATATCAGATCCTATAACAAATGCAAACAAAAAGATTGGATATGGATTTTTACATACAAAAAGACTTTTGTTAGGACTGAGTTGATTTTTTTATTTATACTTTATATTTCCTATATTTACAATGTAAGTGATTTTTTTTGTTCTATGAAGTGCTTCAATTAAAAAAAACATTTTAAGTCTTTAGTTTTAAAAGAAAACAATATCTCATACGTAACAGCGTCAGCTGATATGAAAGGATTCTGCATCAATATCGGTATCGGAAAAGAAAAAGTGGTATCGTGCCATCTCTAGATGCCAGTGCCAGATCCTGACACATCTCCTGTTATAGCTCCTCCCACCTCAGGAACTTCCTGACTCACCCTGATGCCGCTCTGCTGCTCTTCTGTTCCTCTTGCTTCTTCATCGGGAGCGTTCAGATGAAATAGAAAGTGAGCGTGACTCACTTCCTGTTGCTGTGGATAATCCCATATAAGATTTACAATTTCCAAGATCAGTTTATGCTCACTCTTGCTTCAGTGGATTATCTTCCCTGGATATTATAGACTTTACAACTTTTTACTGTAATCCTAAAGACTGTCTTGTGATCATCCCAGAACTCTTATTTACAGTATGATCATACTGAGCAACACACTTAGTATTGTTTGCTTTTACTCTTGCTTTGTAATTTTCTTAATCCCATTATCCAGTGTCATCCAGAAGATGAGATTTCTTCCTCTTCTCATTTCAGCGAGATTTTCCCTTGCTACTGTCCCCTCAGGCTTGCTCATTCGGGATGCGGATCTGCATACAAATTTCTGGAAAGCTGCTTTGTGACAGTTGTGTGCATTCTTAAAGGTGCTATACAAATAAAATCAAATCGAATTGAGAGATAGAAACAGACCGACTGATCAATTTAGAGGATTTAATGATCCCCAAATGGATATCTGGTTGCTACTGAAGATATTTTCAATGTGCTGGTTTCTTAGTTCATATGAAAATCATTCGGTGACGTTTGGTATATAGGTTATTGTTTAGGGATACTGTCATTTTGTTCATACTGAAAGGATAGAGACATGGTAGTACTCTGGGTGAAGGCATTGTGGAGCTTGATGACAGCCAGTAGAACTCTTTTCTAATAGGGTTTCATAAATCACCTTGTTGTGTAATGAGCATTGCAGATGACTCCTGGAGATTGCGCCATATAGGGGAAAGGCAGAATTGTTCAGGATGTTCTCCAAGAACTACAGCATCTCAACGTCCTCCCCCTGACAGTCCATAGCTCGAGGTACAAGTATTCTTAATCTAAAGTTTCCTCATACTCGTTCTCCACCTCCTAACAGTTTGAGTTTCTAGTCTCTTCTGGGTTTGACTATCCCTGCGATGACTGACTGTGCTTGTGCCTGTGATCTGCCCTGGGCAATGGATGGCACTATGATTCTTAAAGGAGCATAAACAAAGAAACTCTACTGTTAGGTTTCGTGCATCTCTGTCCTTCATGTCTTACAGTCATACAGCAGTGGCTTCAATATTTCAGCATATAAACAGCGCAGAGTAGATAGTAAATTATTCTGTATAACATCCAAGATCATTGATTTACCAATCAGAAAGGAGCTCATTATTCAGCTCGAATTCTATTCGTGCCATTGTAAATAAATCCATTATGCATCTCTAATATTTCTTTACCCTACATTATGACTTTTTTTCTAGTAAGAACACTGCTTCTTTTAAAGCATAAAAGTCATTTCCATTTGAGCTGATGTCACTCAGTTGTTTTTGTTTATCTTTCTTAATATTTAAGTATTCAAAGACATGTAACATGCATTGAGATGCATGAACTCAATAGATGCTATTCCAAGAATCAAGTCCATAGCAGGGGTCAAAATACAGGCAGGCAAAGTTAAACAAGGATAATCCATAATCAGAAACGAGGGAAAAGGGTGAATATCTAAACCAGGAAAATGTAGAAGTAGAAATAGTTAGAAACACAGAAAACATGGTCTGGACTTCACAACAAAATGCACACTAAGACTTTATGCACAATAAGCCACTGACACAATAGAGTAGACAGACTTAATCAGAATTAAACACAGAACAGGTGCACACATTTAGGCAACAAACCAATGACAGGACAACAGAGACCAAACAAACATGAGCACATGGCATTATTACCTTACCATAGGAACAAGGTACAAGGGGAAACCATGTCACCACATTTGGATTTTTAATCATCTAACAGAAATCTATCTAACCATGAGTTTCCTGAGTTTGGAAGTGAATCTTGTTGCTTGATATGGAAACATGGTCTGAATAAAAGCCATTTACAGCATATTTTATTTTTATATTTAGAGACTATGTATCAATTTACTAAGTAAATATAAAATCAAACAAAGTGTGCTAAAGTGTCAGGCAAAATGAGCAATACATACACTCTATGGCCAAAAGTATGTGGACACCTGACCAACGCTTTCTGGACATCCCATTCCACAACCATGGGTATTAATATGGAGTTAGCAATGGGTGTGGCTGAAACACCTGAACTCAATCTCGTATATATATATATATATATATATATATATATTTAGAGGACAGATGGATCCCCCCAGTTATACAGTATATATAGGACAGACATATAGTGGGAAACAATTAATATGTATTCGGGATTTAACTGAATATGAACTGAACATTATTCAGAATGATATGTTCTAAACAGATAGAGATATGAATAAGTATTCTATTCATTTTTCTTTCTTTTTTGTTGCTTTTTTTAAAAGAAACCTTGCCAGCAAGGTTCACAGAGCATCTGGTTGAGACTAGAGGTGTGTATTGGGACTGGAACAAAAAAGTCTCACAAATGGGACTTTTTTTAAATAATGTAACTGCTAACAAGTACCTCGTTCGTTCATTAACATGAACGTACACGCTTCTGGTTTGGGCTATGCCCATTTTGCGTTTAAAACCAAATACGGATTTTTGGAGTAGTAACAGATACAGATAGTGGCATTGTGTTACACCAATAATGGAGAATTCTTTATTTTCCGCACCATTATGAAGCATGCCAAGGGTTAGTGGTCATCGACTTGTTGACACAATAGCATAGAGCATTCTGTGGCACAAAATAGCTCACAGTATTTTTGGCTAGAGATATATTTATGTAAGTAAAGTCACCAAGCCACAGGTAGGTGGTTTTAATGTGCCACATTATGCAACCTGACAGAAACACTGCAACTGAGAAGGGAACACATTTCAAAACGTAATCAAATACAAATACAATCACTATATTTTTACCGATTTTTACATGTGAAGCAAGGAATTTCATTTGCTCCATTCAGTCCTCTCGGGAAACTAGATCAAGTCAAGATGTCACTGCAAAGCTGACAGCTAGACTAGAGGTTCAACACGTTGGCAGTGGGAGATCTTGGCAGATCTGCAGGTACTGCAAGAATGGCCTAATGGTGTTCAACACAGCTTGAAACAGAATAGATGCGGAGACAGAGATATTGCAAGCTTGAGTTATTTTCACATTTCTGAATGCATACTGTGCTAAGAAAATAAATGTTTCTTAGCCTTCATTACATGAAGTATGCCACAGGCTTCATTCATTCTTTAACAGTGTCTTTAATTCAGACAATTTCAGTGTATGTAGGAGTTGGAGTAGGAGCTCTGTTTTATTTATATGGTCTTTTTATTAATATTAATTCAGGTTTACACAAACATACCAGGCGCTGCACTTCATCTTTTATTTCTGAGGTACACTGGAGTTATTAATTAATGCTGTGCTACACCTAAAGCGAACCCTAACATTGATTTTAGTAACCAAAAAAAAGCCATTTTCCTCATGAGGCTCAGACAAACGTCCTCACATGGTCTCTCAGATGGTTCTATCCTTGTGGGGACATTTGGTTCCACCAAGATATAAAAACATGCCCCTATACACACACACACACACACACACACATGTTTTGCAGACTGTCATAACTAGTTCAGTGGCTCAGTGTTACCACAGAGACATCTTTGGAATGGCCTTGTTGCAAGACATACATCAGCAGTGAAAATAATGGAGCTCAGCCTTTAGAGAGCTTCAAGTTTTATCTGTTTGGCTTTGCTAGTTTATCGAGGACGGGATTGCTCTTCATCTCTCTCTTTTCGCAAATCCGCAGTCAGGCACAGACAGTCTGTTAGTGAAAAGTCAAGCTGTCAGTAAACATGTACTTATTGCTTTGTGCGCCAAGATACTGTAAGTAACTGATACAGGCTTTTAAAAGCACTGTTGTTAAGAAATCAAATTGAAAAGTTGATACAAAATATGAATAATTCATGTCTGCTATGTGAACACATTATGCCAAGCATTATTGTGGGATATTTAGCAATATCGGTCTCTCAATTTAAAAAAAAAAAAACTCTAACATATTACATTTTAGAGACATTAAGTTGCTCTAATGTATTAGATGCACCCGCATAAATTAAGTCTGCTTAGAGAAAATGAATCTGTACTTTTAATTCACCTCTTAAACAGATCTCTGCTATCTAGTTTAGTGTTTGTCTCTTTAGCACCTCTGCAGTAAACATCAGATATTTTCGAGTACCTGCCTGTCATTTCTTACTGACTTCACACAACAACAGTCATCCTTGAACATTCATTCATTCCAAAGAATATATTGTAAAATAATATAGTTTACAAAATAGCCCTGGAAAGTTTTTTAAGGGCTTATTTTTATGAGTGGAGGTACAGCGGATTAGTGGTTAGCATATTTGCCTCACCCCTCCAGGGTTGGGGGTTTGATTCCCACCTCCGCCCTGTATGTACAGAGTTTGCATGTTCTCCCTGTGCTTCAGGGTTTCCTCAGGGTACTCCGGTTTCCTCCCCCAGTCCAAAGACATGCATTGTAGGTTGATTGGCATTTCCAAATTGTCCATAGTGAATGAATGGGTGTGTAGTGAGTCTCTGGGGATAGGCTCCAGCTTACCCCGTGACCCTGTGTAGGATAAGCAGTACAGAGGATGGATGGATGGATGGATGGATTTTTATGAGTGCCGTTTTTACCTCTATTTATTGCCAATTTACTGCCAAAATTGCATTCTGTTATTTGTTGCACGACCTCAACATGACAGATCACAAATAAGATGGTTTAATATGTATTGTAAAGAACCTAAACTCCAAAGATCTATGTTCTAATCCAAATTGAATCATTATCATTAAAGAAATAAAGAAATCCTTATGCTAGATAACTGGATACAGAAAATTCCACACTGCCTCCAAACAGCCAATATTCATGGAAAAAGAAACGCAAAATGAGTAGTGACAGTGATTGTGTTCATTATGAAAGAGGCAGCCTTCTCCAGCTGGCATCACTGTCACCCAAGCATGGTATAATGCGAGTGTGTACACAACACTCGTTCAGAATTGGCAGTAAACTGAGGTAAAGACTGACACTTTGGAGCTGGAGACTTTACAGGCCTCTGTGTTAAGATGCCCGCTTCCACCTCGAGTTTCTATCCTTCATCTAACATTTACTTTTAGATTGCACGATAGAAATATTATAAATGGCAGTGGACACGTGTTAAAAAGAAAAAAGATCCGAGATAAGTCAAACATTTTTATTATTGGACGTGAAGCACAAGGAAAGATGTTTTAACTCCTTGCCTTGGAAAGACAATTTTGTTGTTGTTGTTGTTGTTGTTGCTCATCTTTAAAAATAGCATTAGAAATATCTAAATGAAAGTGGGATATGTCATTTCCAACAGAACGGCTAAGACGTTCTCTCAACTCTCAGCTAAACTGGATTACTGTAATGCCTTCTTGGTCTACCTAAAAGCTGTAACGAGATCAATGGCATAAAAAAAAAAAAAAAAAACTAGTAGCGGCATAGGGAATTGGAAATAGGGAAACACTAATATCAATATCAGGATCAATAGTTTGGAATAATGACATCAGATATGCAATAAAGATGTAGATAGATAGATAGATAGATAGATAGATAGATAGAGGTATCACATCAGTCATATCCATGATTAGTTACCTGTTTCTTTATTTTTTGGTGTTGTTGTTTTTATCCTTTTTCCTTTTTTTCTTTTTTTTTTTTTATGTCCACATGGTTTTGTCTCACAGAAACAATTGTAAGATGCATTTCTTCTCAAGTCATCAAATACTGGCTCACTACAAAAAAAAAAAAGATATATGTGAAAACATCCTTATTTTAGACATTATGACCGGCCCGTCCTCCATTTATACAGCAACAAACGTCTTTTGTCATAATTAAATGATTTGTTTCATTTGTGTTTGTTTTGGGTCACTTTCTTTACTTTTCATATTCTTTAATTAATGCCAATAATACAAAACAACTGGCTTTCACAAAATGTTCTTGATGGTATTCTCAGTCCCTGACTTAGTGAACTAGCATGAGGATGTGTTTTTGATAGAGACTCTTCTATCAGTTGCTTTGGATAAGGGCATCTGCTAAATACTGTAAATGTATTAAAAATAAGCAATTTAATCTCAACAATATAGTCCATATATAAGAGAGTAGTAACCCATGCAAATTATATGATTTGAAGTCGATCAAGTTGAGGTTTACATTAGTTAGTTTTCTAATGCCTGAATTTACTCACACTCAGGAGCACGGTTAGGATACGAACAATTTTCCAAATTTACGGGATTTTCCTGAAAAACAAATTCCTTGTGTAAACACTCGTATGAACAATTCATGAATAAATCCCTTCGTATTCAGCTTGATAAATGAGGCCCACTGTTGCACTGCCATGTGTCCCTCATGCAGGAAATACACAGACTATAAAAAGCACTCTTACATACATAGGCACTAGTGTAATACCCTTAAAACACATCCCTGAAGACAAGGGAAAAAAAGACGCCAATTATGAATAGGCTGTTGGAATGCGGGTGATACAGGAAATAAAGTGCAAAGCTTTTCAAGTCCAACATTTTGCTGTTGTTGCTATGGTGATGTCCAATCAGTAGACGGCTTGTGAACTACTATCCAATTATAGGAGGTATAATGTTTTGGCTGTGTGGGTGGCGAAAAACAGCACGTCTCAACTGCAACTGTTTAACTTCAAAGTTATGCTATTAACTTGTAGTAAGACCATGTTTTCTAGTGTACACTGTGTAACAGATATATATATATATATCCCGATCAGCCATAACATTATGACCACTGACAGGTGAAGTGAACAATATTGATTATCTCGTGACAATAGCACCTGTCAAGGGTTGAGATATATTAGGCAGCAAGTGACCAGTCGGTTCTCGAAGTTGATGTGTTGGAAACAGGAAAAATGGGCAAGTGTAAGGATTAGAGAGACTTTAACAAGGGCCAAATTGTGATGGCTAGACGACTGGGTCAGAGCATCTTTAAAACGGCAGGTCTTGTGGGGTGTTTCCGGTATGCAGTGGTTAGTACCAACCAAAAGTGGTCCAAGGAAGGACAACCGGTGAACTGGCGACAGGGTCATGGGCACCCAAGGCTCACTGATGCGCGTGGGGAGTGAAGGCTAGCCTGTATGGTCCGATCCCACAGAAGAGCTATTGTAGCACAAATTGCTGAAAAGTTAAAGCTGGCTATGATAGAAAGGTGTCAGAACACACAGTGTATCGCAGTTTGCTGTGTATGGGGCTGTGTAGCCACAGACCTGTCAGAGTGCCCATGCTGACCCCTGTCCACTGCCAAAAGTGCCTACAATGGGCACATGAGCATCAGAACTGGACCATGGAGCAATGGAAGAAGGTGGCCTGGTCTGATGAATCACATTTTCTTTTACATCACGTGGAAGGCCGGGTGTGTGTGCATCACCTACCTGGGGAAGAGATGGCACCAGCATGCACTATGGGAAGAACGCACGCTGGTGGAGGCAGTGTGATGCTCTGGGCAATGTTCTGCTGGGAAACCTTGGGTCCTGGGATTCATGTGGATGCTATTTTGACACATACCACCTACCTAAACATTGTTGCAGACCAGGTACACCCCTTCATGGCAACGGTATTCCCTAATGGCAGTGGCCTCTTTCAGCAGGATAATGCGCCCTGCCACACTGCAAAAATTGTTCAGGAATGGTTCGAGGAACATGACAAAGAGTTCAAGGTGTTGACTTGGCCTCCAAATTCCCCAGATCTCAATCCAATCGAACATCTGTGGGGTGTGCTGGCCATCAAGTCCGATCCATGGAGGCCCCACCTCGCAACTTACAGGACTTAAAGGATCTGCTGCTAATGTCTTTGTGCCAGATACCACAGCACACCTTCAGGGATCTAGTGGAGTCCATGCCTCGACGGATCAGAGCTGTTTTGGTGGCACAAGGGGGACCAACACAATATTAGGCAGGTGGTCATAATGTTATGGCTGATCGGTGTATATATATATTGCTTTTATTGTGGGTAGTAAGTTTGACCTTCAGATTGTTTGTTGTTTAATTTCGCAATCATATTCTTTAGCATACAACAGTCAGAGTTTAATCCCGACTCAAAAATACTATATTTCATCTCAGTGCATTTCCACGAGAAGACGTCCCTATATTTGAACATAAATATATTTATATTTATATTATGGGATTTTTTTTTTTATGTAAAGCATAATAGACTGAAATCTCTAGCCATCCAGAGATATTGAGGAGCATTTCTTGTACAAACACAAATGCAATTTTAAATGTAATTAAAGTTTTAATATCTTTATTCCAAATATACAACATCAAGATTCAGAAAAAGCAAGGACCTTAATGGATTTTGTTGAACATGCTTCTGCTGAGAGGGTGGTCATGCAAAGTTGCTTTATTTACGAGTGTAATACAACTCCAGAACACAAACAAACAGAGTAAATTAAAATACCCAACAGCAACAACTGTAAATGAGCAAACGGGCAAACACTTAGAATCAGTAGATTATAATAACATGCACGAGACAGTTAATTAAGGCTCAGCTTGTGTATGGTCTGATTGGCTGGTTGTGTCTAGCTGTGTGTTATGGACACAACACAGTCCATTCATACTAAAGGTATCCCATTGGTCCAAAAGAGCAACTCTTTTCAGTGAGGTACTACAGCCATCTTAAAATGCTGACTGCAAAATTTAGGCCGAAGTCAATGCTTTGCTGTAGTCTGCCCACTTAAAGTGGGAGCATGGGAACGCTTGTAGTCATCGTGTGTAAATTGGAATCTGGTTGCCTCCTCTGCCACCTGTCTAGTGCGTTGAGGAAGCCACTCAAAATGAGGTGCTTTCGCTTAACCCGCTTGCAATCACTGTGAGCTACTCACACCACACAGCTGAGTGGACTATACATCCCAGCTGTAGCAACGAAGAGCATTGCAGAACTGGGAAGCAAATGTTCCCAAGGTATCAGCTCCATGCATCTATCATTTTGGGAAAGCTAATGAGTCATTTGGATTAATCAGTGTGTGGTGGGAACACATAGCTATACTTGCTCTTTAAAGTACAGAACCCTGGAATTCAGTGTTTGGCTGCAAATCTGTCTCAGTAGAAGACATAAAGCATTTAAAAAAAAAGCTGAAGTCTGTTAAAATGTATTTTCTTATATCCAGGTCATTTGAAATGTTTAGACAACATGATGCATTTATTACAAATTGATTTGAAAAATTGTGGAAGATTAAGTTTAGTGTGATTGACGAAGTTAAAATTTGTACATTTTTATGGCTTTAGTGCATTCTTATTGTGTCCCATTGAAGTTCAACTTGTTTTTTTTAATAAAAATAGCAGCTGAGGGAACGGACATTTGCACAGGTGTATTGAAGTCTTCAATATTAATGGACACTCTCTGGAAGCCCCGCCCCATCTGCCATTTCACACTAATTTTGGCCAGTGCTCGAAAGGCACCATCGCCTTCTCTTAAGGTAAATGGGGAGTGTTTTGAATTCACCAAAAATGTTCAAAAAGTGACAAAAATTTTGACGTAAAAACAGATTAAATAGGCCTACGCATGGCTGTAAGGTGTGTGTAAGATGTGGTTAGGTGTGCTACTGCAATATCCAATCAAATCAGCTCCTCTTATTCCCATTAAAATGGCAAACTACAATAGTTTCTAGGGTTTCCCTACAAGATGTTTCATTGTGCAGTCTAGGCTCATATTCAGAAAACTACTTGAGCTACTGTATGTTTGAAGATTTTGGTTCCAAAATGTGCTAAATACCCAAAGAATTGCCCCTAGGTGTGAATGTTTGTGTGCATGGTGCCCTGCGTTGGACTGATGTCCTATCCATGGTGAATTCGTGACTCATTCCTCCCAAAGATCCTGGGATAGGTTCCAGCTTCATGACTCTGACATGGATAAAGCAGTTACTGAAAATGAGTGAGTGTTTCAGTGTGGACCAGGGTGCGGTGCTAGAGTCAGTGTACCTCAGAGGCTTAAATTTTAGGTCTCTAATGGTTAGGCAGGTTCAACATTTGAATGATTCCCACCCACTGACATATTCGCATCCAAACACAAACAAGCAATCTGGACCAGAAGTCAATTTTCCAAATGTGGTTTTTTTTTTTTCAGCGACTTAATACACTTTTGCTAAGGCCACAGCTTAATGCATTGTTTTGTTTTGTTTTGTTAATCTTTTTTTTTTTTTTTAATCTTCCAATTTTTTTCTACAAATAAGGAGTAAACAAAATCAACTATTGCACCTGAAGCTGTGTAAGCCTGACCCTCGGGGCCACCCATGCCGAACCGATCTCTATCTGTAATAATGCACTCTTTGTAGCACAAACCCTAGAGTATTTTATGTGAAAGTAAACAAATTCTAGTTGGGACAGACCTGGTACTGAACTTTTTTAACCATACGTACCTGACCCTACTTTGCCAACATCTTTCATGTGTAATTAGGAACCTATATGTGGTAGTAAATAAATGAACACACTTGACCACAAGTGGCATTTACTCAGGGGGTTAAAGTGGAAGGGGCAGCTCTGTGGAGAGTGGAGCACTCTCATGTTTGGTTTATATGAACCGTGAACAGTGCTGAGCTCTGGTACTGTAATTTTATGGAAATGTAAATCATAGCAGGGCATAATGGTGATAATAATAATAATAATAATAATAATAATAATACAGTTTCACACTGCTTTATACAGATACACTTCAATTTCAAAGTTGTAAAATGCTTTCCTTCATTCAAAATGGTTATTAAAGGCTGTGTTTATACAGTAAAATGTGTGGATTTTGCTTTTTTAATGACTTTGAGACACTTGATCTTTTCTAGAAAAGAATCTGACACTTTTCATTCTGAATCGAAAACAGACAATTTGTAGACTCTGAACAAATGTAAGGAAATGAAGATGGATTAAAAAGTACTTTTAAAAAACACTAATGTGGTTTTGCGTACACACGCAGAAACACTATTTTCTACCTGCTTCCTGCGTATCTGAAGCACATCCGGAAGATTTAAAAGCGACATTCACTGGATAGCACTCCAGAGCCAAATCATCCGTGTCTGTCTGGTTTCCGAGTCGAACTGAAAAATATTTAGACATTAAACACCCTGACAAGCACATTCTCCATTAAAACGTTCTGTTGTCGTGATTGTTGTCATGATCCGCATCTCATATCAAAAACTCTGAACTTACTAATCTAGAAAATTTACTAATCTAGAAAATCCAGAAGACTGGTACACGAAACAGACATGAGAGGTTACAGGAGAGGTTTTTAAGATTCAAACACTAACCGTAATAGAAAAACCAGTTAGTGTTATTACTCAGTAACAGTCTAGAACAGTGCATAAGTTTGTAATTTTGGACGCAAAGCTAGTTTATCTATCAGTTTTTATTGCTGAACTATGCTAGTGCAGCATGTCAAAAAGACTGAAATAACATGTATCCTAATAATTTATATGTGGCTTGTCTGAATTCGACTCCCAGAAACATTTCAAAATATTAGCACAGGAAATCTGTCTTCGATATTTCTAATATTAATTTTGTAACATGAATGAAACAAAAGAGGAGATTGTGAGTTTTTCTGATCACCCCATTTGTAAATCATGTGACCCCACGTAGGGTCGTGACCCCCAGTTTGAGAACCCCTGAGCTAAGGTGACTATACTCCAACTAGGTACTGTCTACAGAGGTACAGACGTATGCAAACTTTGGTGCATGCCCCCCTATTGGGGTGAGATGGAAAATAATAGAAAAAAATTAATATTTAAAAGACGTTTTCAGACCTGCCAAAATGTCACCCGTCTTTTTTATTGTGTCTCCGCAACTAGGTGGTGGAGGCATTATGTTTGAAGTATATTTTAAGGGTATTTCAGGCATACAATAATGTGGTTTTGCATGTACATAGATCTCATCCTTCCTGTTTGCCTTGCTTAATGTTTTTCTGGTTTTGTAACAAGTTGATCATTCCTCCTTTTAAATCTTTCAAATCCTGCTTGTCTCCATTGTCATCTATCTCATGTTTCTGCCTCTCTTTGCTCTCTCTGTTGCTGTCTCACTGGCCTGTCCGCATTCTTGTCCTGGACTTGTTGAAAAAGAATGACGTGTATAAAAAAGTAACAGGAAAAGTGAAGTTGGTAGTGAGGGCCGGTGCTTGTACGAACTTAAAGTGTTCAGAGTTCCTAAAATATAGTGGCACAGTGTTTTCCCTGCAAATAGACAACCATGTCTGTATAAGCAATCATTGTTTCCGGATCATTCTGACACTAGTAGAGAGCGATGCACATGGAGGCAGTTTATACTCTACACAACCCAGTTCAAATATTTGGGCTGGAAGTATCATATATATAATGTAGGATGCATCAAACCCGAGTCATGCATCTGGACATGGATCTGAATTATGGATTCCTAGCAATATTGAACCGGCACTGGCCCAGCTCCATCATTTCTCAGTGCTTCTTAAGTCTAAAAGAGGGCCAGATCCACTGCACAGAGTCTTCTGGGATCCGTTCTGTCTTTTACACTTCTCCAGCAATCAGTTTGTCTTAAGTACTTACTAAATGAAAGACTCAGTGTCTAATTAAATTAAAATTACAATATTTATACACTGAAAAAGCTTTAAATAGTGCTGAGCTTGTCTGCTTTATGCCAAATAATATTAGTTTAACATTATGTTAAACTGTCACAGCATTAACATCAGTAATATAAGCCAAAGTTTAAACTGATTACTTTATCATCCATTTGTTATGAGCTACAGGACACACCATTTCCCCCTCTACTGCACGTGGAAAACTTGGAAATGCTATAAAAAAATAAAAAAATACATAAAAGAATGTCACAGCAAAATCCTATTCATTTCAAATGACTTTTTTTTCCCCTGAAAGTGATTATTGTGAGTACATCGTGTCATGTTGGAATGCATTATCCACAATTTCCAGGCACTTCATTGCAGTCATAACCTCTAATGCTAGCCATCTAGCTAACATAACGGTGGCTGCTATGCGGATTTGCCGTAGGTAAAATGGCTCTGGATGTAGTTTGCACAAGCGGTCGCGTATAACTATTACGCCATTGCGACTGGCAGTACCTCACATTAGTGTTCATTACAGAACGACTTGAACACTATATGCCGTCTATGGATGTGAGGTAAAATAATCCCTGACAGTGTGAATGCAGGGTAACTGTGTGATCTGTAGTGAGTGAGAAGCAGCTCTGAAGGATTTCATAGAGTTAAAATGGCATGCTTTAGATGAAATGTGAAAATAGATATGGGACTTTGGATTAAAAACTCTATGGTATGGACAAGGCCTTTGAGAATTAGCTTGTCGTTCAATTATTGAACTTGAAGTTTAAACTACTATTAATTATTTAGAAACATCAGTGAAACTACTAGGACAAGTAAATAGCTATCTCATTACTGGGAAATGTTGATTTTCTGGGCTCTCTATACACATGACTGAAATTACCTGCATGTAGTTAATGCGAGGGAAGCAGATTTTCTTTAGTATAAACATCTGAGACAGTGTTTTTCAACAGCATCTGCGTTTCTGCTTTAATCCCCCCCAAAAAAAATATCGGGATAGAAAATGCGGACTGAATACAGAAATAGTGTTTTTTTTTAATCAAATTTAATACAATGTAACATAAAAGTAAAGGACAAATGAAAAAGACAAATACAATGATATATGAATGAGAAGTTGGCATGCAGTGAAATAAATAAATCTACTGGAAATTAAAGCAAATAAATCGAATAGGAGTCTAGTATATTGCCAGTATATTGCTGCATGAATAGTCCTAGTTCTATTCATCACATTAATCACTGAAAATTTGGTTTTTTAAAAAGAATTTGGCTTCCACCTTCGTTATTTGGCAGCTTATAAAATAATAATTGGATGTGCACTTATCTGCTACCCCTACAGCTCTTTAATTTAATTCACAATTTAATCCATTTAAAAAATCAGTCCTCGAGATAAGCAGATGTCTCCCATTAAGATACCGTTTCCTCCGATATCCTTTTTGTGGATTTTAAACGAACAACTGTATTAATTATTTGTGTCGTATTTATGTATTTATGTATATTTATGGCATAAAATAGCATTCCATGTTATTTACAATACTGAAACATACATTTCAGAATGACCTAACATGGTTACATCAAAATGACACTTAATACTGCTCCTCACTCGAGCCAGTATCATGCAAGAAAGTCACAAACTTAAGTCTGTAGTAACGTCTCTGAACACCGACGTACATAATTTCGGTATTAACGTCTTA
Organism: Pangasianodon gigas; assembly: GCA_022758105.1. Taxonomy (NCBI): domain Eukaryota; kingdom Metazoa; phylum Chordata; class Actinopteri; order Siluriformes; family Pangasiidae; genus Pangasianodon; species Pangasianodon gigas. The sequence goes on from CM040456.1 coordinate 26,750,161, forward strand.
CTATGTGCTCTTAACTCTGAATATGGCCCTTTCCACTTTTGTCTGACTTCTAATTATGGGTGTACACATACAGTGGGGTCCAAAAGTCTCAGACCACTCTGAAAATCTGGGATTTTTTTTATTATTATTATTTAAAACTGAAAATAACAGAAAGTTTTAGAATTTTGAAAATTCTAAAACAAAAATGTGCTATTCAATATTCAAGATTCTGCACAATTTCTAGGTCACTATATCGACTCCTTTGTACAAAAGATCAGATTTTCCATGAGTCTTATCTCTTCCATTGAAACACGTGTTCAGATGACACGCTGATGGATTTGATCTAATGTGGATCATCAGGTTTTGCACAAACTTGTGGCGTCTGTGTCAGCTCGAGTGCACGCTGTCATTAAAGCAGAAAGGAGACATACCAAATACTAAGAAATTCTGAAATTCAATGTCAATATTTCTAAGATTCTACTTTTCCCCCAAGTTGTTGCTGATAATATCATTTGTAATAAAAATCTTTGTGTTAAATTGAAAAAGAATGCCAAACAGAGTCTTCACTAGTGGACCTCACTGTATACTCCTGGCATTTCACTTCTTTTTTTATAAAAACGATATCATAAACAGGTGAGGGAGAATTGAAATAAATGTCTGCCTGTTTGAAAACCCATTTCCACTTTATGCTTATTGAAAATAACTCTACAGGACTATTTAATCCTGAACATTACTTGTGTAAATATACTGCATGCAATTAGACTATCCACCACTGCATGTTGTATAGATGTAGATTACATCCATTTTCATGTCTGTAAATAAGCCAGTGCATGCAGCCATGATGCCATCTAACATGGACACATACTGTATGGACAGAAATTGCTTGATCACTTGTACACTGTTGCTGATAGGAAGTCAGATTGTTCTTTATTTGCATGTAAGACTTTACGCAAAATGGCAAAAGGGATGCTGTTGTTATTTATAGTTTCACTGACTCTAAATACGACCATACATGCATATGGCTTTGACTACACCATTAATGATATAAAAATGTGTTCATGTATTATTAATGAGTATTTTTAAAAGCTGCCACTATTCCATTATGCTCAATGTATGTATCTGATTTGTTTGCACATCAATTCAAATGCCATCACAATTATGTAATCCATCCATTTTCTGTACCGCTTATCGTACACAGGGTCATGGGGAGCCTGGAGCTTTTCCCAGGGGACTCAGGGCACCAGGTGAGGGACACCTTGGACAGGGTTCCAATCCATTGCAGGGCACAATCAAGCACACACACACACGGGCACACTATGGACAATTTAGAGATGCCAATCAGCTTACAGTGCATGTCTTTGGACTGGGGGAGTAAACCAGAGTACCCAGAGGAAACCCCCCCAAGCACAGGGAGAACATCCAAGCTCTGCGCACACAGGGTGGAGGCAGGAGTCGAACCCCCAGCCCTGGAGATGCGAGGCAAACGTGCTAATCACTAACCCACCATGCCTCCCATAATTATTGAATATAAATACAAAAGCTACATTTTTGCATATACAATACATATAAGGCATAATAAACTGCATCTAAAAATAAGTTAAAAACAACCGGAGACAGGTGGCCTATTTGCCCTGAATACTAAATGAATTTTCGTAGAAAATGGAGAAGCATGTCAATGGTAGTCATAATTGCTAAAAAGGAAAGAAAATTGCATCAGATTAAGAATAAAATTTTACTGTAGCGGAGATTGCACTTTGTGTCAACGTGCCAAAAGGTTTGAGTGAGTCGGTATACAGCATACCTCCATAATCACTGATTAAGAGCTTTCAAGCCCCCTAGAACTGACTAAAACATGGAGTATTGAGAACTGATTTTAGCAATATACACAGAAATTGGATAAATTTGGATAAAATGGAGTAAAAAAAACCACTCCATTTGTCAGAAAAAAATGTATTTAGTACCAAGTGTTCTTCTAAGTGGCATTGGTTCCCAGCTTTGAGTTTCTTCTTAAAACAGATTCATGAAACTGCTGAAAGGAAATTCTAGTAAGGTGGAAAATTAAGAAAAGAATAAAGGCATGATTGAGCCTGTTTCTCTGAATTTCAGTTCATCTTCATCTAGTGGACTGTAAACGAGAGTGTGATCCTCTTTTTTTCTGATGAGCTGCAGGCTGATGTCATTTACTGCTTAACTGATGTATTCCATGTTTATTTCCACTGCATAACTGAATTTGATGTATGGCCAAGCCATATTGCATTGTCTCCTAGTAAGTGAGGTGACTGCATCTCAGTACCTTTTTACTGTAAACAACAACCAGCTTTCATGCATCGTGGTCACGACAGTTGACAGCTATTTAAAAGTCATTATTTTGCATAGGCATGGGTTTTAATGTCAAAGCTGTATGCTAGCCTATTTAGTTTGACGTTACTCAAAAACACTGAGTGCAACAAAAGACATCTTGAACAAAGATGGCAGACTCCAATTCACTAATTACTTCAGGGATTTCTGTTCTATCCTTCTCCAGAAAAAGACCCTTGCAGCTAAATACAATATGATCATAAAAATAACATCTAAGGAACCATATAACTGTCATGTTTTAAATATTGTTTTTGTGCAAACAACATATTACGATTAACCATCTGTCCACTAAACCAGACATCATGCGTCCTAGTAATATTGCCAATTAACACCCAGGTTACAATATAAGTGCATATTTTAGTGAAAATGCTTATTCTTTTTTTCTGCAAATAAGTCTTTTTCTGTTATATTTCTATACTTTACAATGCTTTCAAGAAAGAAAAGAAAAAAGATCTCCTGACACCAAGCCTTTTATAATAGTTTTTATCATCCTTAAAGAAGAATAAAAACAATTTTGGAAAAAAAAAAAATCCTGAGCCAGGTTGACATACAGTAATTCATACATGAAAGGGTTAAACACTTTGGATTGAAGAAATTTGTGATGTAGGATTGTTTGTGATTGTCCTGGTGACATAGGAGTCCTCTGGACTAGCCCTTCTTTGTGACAGGGCTTGTTTAGGGCTAAAATGGTTTGTGTAAACCTCTTAGACTGCAAACTTTCCACTTTTTTCAGCAGCTGTCTATCTATAATGCAATATTCAATCTGCAAATGATACACAATTACAAATATTTCTGCATACCGCTAACATATTGGCAGTTATAGGTGATCGGCAGTGTGGGAATGCTAAAGAGGTCTAGGTAGATATAATATCAGGTGTCATATTAGCTTCTGCGCTTGAGTTGTTTTCCTGTTTCGGTCTTCACCTGCTGATTGGGTCCTCATATAAAGCTTCCTGTACTGTTGCAATCACTGCCTGTCATCCAGTTTGATTTTCTGATTCCCGCAGCATCCATTGAGAAGCTGAAGTTTGTGCAGTGGAGCATCCTTTGTGTGGGCAGACTTCTCCATAGCAACAACCGCTTATACACAATCTTTCTGTTCAGTTGAACATTCAGCTAATGCAAGTTAATTCCACTCTAAAATCCATTTAAAAAAAAATCAATGTTTGGGAGCCCACTTGTATGCTGATAAAGTACACCATCCTTTTGTAGTAGAGCCTGCAGAGATTGTGTAGAAAGCTCTTCTAGTTATTAGGCAATGCAGGCAATATTTCCGTCTGCTGCTCCGGTGATTCTGACATTGATGTGTCAGATTCTGGACATCATTTGCGATGTGCCTCTTTGCAGATTGGGTTCTAAGTCAATGTCCCAATTTTCTCCAGTTTTTTTCAAACCCATTCTCAGATTATCTCCCTGGTTGAGTTTTAGATGGTCATCCTATAAGAAGAGAACTATAAGATTCTGGTCTACTGTAACTTCAAACTACTTCAAAGAGGGTTATTTTCAATATTTTTGCAGTTTCAGGATTAAGGTCATGAACAAATCTTGTTTTGAGGGTCTGTATGTCTTCAGCAATGTATGTCACACCTTCAATTTCCAACCCTAAAGCCGCAAATCTCTCTCCATGTAATTAGCAAGATCAACAGTGAATTCAAACGGCACACTGCCATGTTTCTTTAGTATATTCGAGGTGATGGTAGTGATGTAGCTTTTACAGACCCCCCATCCCTCATCCAGTCTTTGAAGTTCTGACCTTCTGAACTATTCCTGCTGTGACCTGAACACAGCAGGTCTTGTGAAGGCAAATGATAAGTGGTCTTGTCATGTTTCGTGTCCTTGCTTTATGAAAGTGAAGGTCTTGGACCATTTGACATTTTTCCCCGGAACTGATTGTTTATGTATGACCACATTTTCTGATTTTGGCCCAAGTTCTCCTTGTAGCAACAAAGGCCAAATGCTCTCAAATGCTCGCTCTCTCTCTCTCTCTCTCTCTCTCTCTCTCTCTCTCTCTCTATATATATATATATATATATATATATATATATATATATATATATATATATATATATATATATATACTGTCTTCCACAGTATACTAGAGTTGAAATTGGGTTTTTTTATTACCTTTTTTTTAAATTAAATAGATGAATCTCAAAGTGCAGACTTTCATTATTAATTAGGTAACTGATGTATATATTACAGAACTTTTTTATATGTGGTTCTCCCCTTTTTAAGGGACCAAAAGCTGTTTCATGGCCAGGTGTGTGTTTTTCCCTCAATATTTCACTTACAATTAAGCAGATAAAAGGTCAAGTGTTTCTTCCCTGCATTTGCATTTGGAATCTGTTGCTGTAAACTCTTACTATGAGGTAAGACTCATAACTCTTACTATGAAGTCCAAAGAGCCACCACTGCCTGTGAAGCAAGCCATCATTAGGCTGAAAAATCAAAACAAGCCCATCAGCATGATAGCAAGAACATTACCTGTGGCCAAATCAAATATTCTGTATATTCTTAACAAGAAAAAATTCACTGGTGAGCTCAGGAACAGCAAAAGACCATGGAACAGAAGGCCATGGAAAACAACTGTGGTAGATGACAGAAGAATTCTTTCCCTGGTGAAGAAAAACCCCTTCACAACAGTTGGCCAGATCAAGAACACCGTCCAGAAGGTAGGCAGATCTGGGGCAAAGTCAACAATCAAGAGAAGACTTCACCAGAAGAAATACAGTGGGTTTACCACAAGATGTAAACCACTGGTAAGCCTCAAAACCAAGAAGGTCAGGTTAGAGTTTAGAGTATGGGGAAAGGAAGGAACTGCTCATGATCTGAAGCATACCACATCATCATATGGCGTGGGCATGTATGGCTGCCAATGGAACTGGTTCCCTTGTATTTATTGATGATGTGACTGCTGACAAAAGCTGCAGGATGAATTCTGAAGTGAATAGGGCTACACTGTCTGCTCAGATTCAGTCAAATGTTTCAAAACACATTAGACAGTGCCTCATAGTGCAGCTGGGCAATGACCTGAAGCATAATTCAAAGGCAAACCAAGACTTTGTTTATGTGTGTCCTCTCTGAAAGCAAAACTGAAGGAAAAATGCCCTAAGAAGGGCACATATAAAAAGAGCTGTAATATTGTTGTTAAAATACAATTCACCCAATTTGGAGGTAAAGTCTGCACTTTGAGCTAATTGAATTATTTTAATTGAACTCCAATATACTGTAGTAGATAGCTAAAATAACTATAATTTTGTCAGTGTCCAAATATGTATGAACCTGTCTGCAAGTATGGTACATGTAATGTATTGTAAAAATGTCCTTGAGAATCATGATATGTTTTTTTCATCATATCGCCCAACCCAATGTTGCTATCAATAATAATAATTAAAAAAAAAAAAAAATCTACCAGAGTTTTTATTGTTGTATGAGAGACTATATATTTTTACTTGGGGTTCTTTACAAACCTTATCAGATCAATTTAATGACATTTTATCCTGTGGGTATGTGCTTTCCCTATAATGCTTCAGGCTGGCATTATACTGTTGGATCTTACAATGTGAGCCAGACTACCTCCAGGGCCTAGTTCATGATGAGCTGTTACCATTAGCATAAACATATAAACAGCTGTTGACTTTCAGATGCTGAGATGTGGTTTTGTGATTGGGTAGAGGAGTGAACAGGTGTCAAATTGAATCAAGGCTCAATCCACACTAACATGGGTAATTTTGTCATTTTTTTATTTATATTTTGGCCACATTAGTGTTTTCAGTCCGCGCCGTGCAAAATGCAAAACGTTTCCTGTTCACAATGAAACGTGAACCTGACTGAGCACGGCATGATGGGTGTCTGACCCCGATTTTATATAAAATATATGCTATTTTCTTTTGTTTTGACATTTTCATGCTTTTAGGCGCGCCCCAGACTCACTTGTATACTCTGCAAAGCAATCCAACAGTTACATTTTATTTGTATAGCATTTTTATCAATAACCATTTTCACAAAGCAGCTTTACAGAAATCCAGATGTAGATTTTGACCCCTAATGAGCAAGCCAGAGGTGACAGTGGCAAGGAAAAACTCTGCCAAAAGTTCTGCCATCTTGAAATTGTAGAAATCACATGATAATCACACGGATTTATCTTCTTTGGAGAGTGGATTAAAAAAATATATGCATTTTGGTGGGAGAAAATGTGTAAATGGAAGAGCAAAACTCATAAGAAAAAAAAAGTGCTTTCTAATTCACATGTGTTTGTTTGGACTAGGCCTTCATGTACCTTTAGAAATAGGAATTAATAATGAATCAATATTCATCATACAAATACAGATACAGATTCATTGCACAAACATCTGTGTAACAATCATTGAAAGAATCTTTAAATGCATGGCTACGAACAGCCACCTAATTGCTAAACTGCGAGAGTGATGTAAAAATTTGTACTGAGAAAGTCATTATACACTTTATTCCTAATACGATTGCCAAATGCAATTATCACCTTTGAGTTGAGGTTATCTGATTAGGTTGCATTCATATTGTAGTGACTAAATAAAACTTTTAAACTAGAGAAGGTTAAAAAAAAAAAACTGTTGCTTTTGTTATATCACCCGCTTTATCCTCTGCTTTGGGTGTACCGCTTGTGATTTTTTTTTTTCTGCATTCATTATTCTGTTTATGAAATTTCCGTGGTAGTCTGAAAAAAGGGCAGAAGGCAATTTCAACAAATCATTAGCAACAGGATTTGTAAAGCATGTGAGGAAGAACTTCTGTGCCTCTGGGCTTTATGTAACTATACAACTGATGACTGTGAATGCAAAATGAATCTAAGGCTAACATGCAAATTCTAGGCTCATGCCAAAGCAGTTTTATGTTATATGCAACGCTATATATTATAACGTTACTTACATTAAACATCTCATCCTAATAGGCACTCGGTGTAGCCTTTCAGGAGGAAAGCTAAACCCTTATGTCCTAACCAAAATGACCTTTTTTTTAACTAAAAGTGGAATAGATTTTTTAATATGTAATATCTACATTATAAATATAGTTTATGTCCTTGTTTCAGTTTCACTAGTGAATAAAAATCATGTGCATAATGTTTTGACCTGACATTAACAAGATGGCATAATTGTTTTTATAATTATTAAATAAAACTGCAGTTTAATCTGCCACATTAGTTCCGTCTCCCAGTGAATAGAACTAGACAATAAAATTAAACAGTAAAATGATACCAATGCACTCAAAAATTCAGTTCACAGAATTTACAGTCACGTCTCCACTTGCTCCTTAGAAACGTTTTAAAGGCTCGTAACTAAACATTGCAACCCATCAGAGAATATTAAAAAAGGAATGCAGGACAAAAAGAACACCATAGTAGTGATGGAGAGACACTTTGGTGACTAACATCACTAGAAATAGACCCACAATCCCATGCTTAAAGGTCCAGTCCTTGTTTCTGGTAAACACTTCATCTTTCTTTCTGAAAGAGTCTTTTAGGATCTCCCTCTAGGTGTTCTGCTGGGTTTCACAATGATTACTGTGTGCCCTCACCCTCACCCCCACCCCCTCCCCTCCTCTCCCCTCAAACATCTAATCCCCCTTCCTCTCCAGCCTTATTGAGCTCCTCCATTCACTTTCATTTGAAGGTGGCTGCTGCTCGAGGGATCCCATGCCTTCCAACAGTGGAGATTATTGATGGTCAATGTCATGCACTGACACACACAGATTTATCTCACCAGCGAACCACAATTTTTTTTTTGGAAGCCAACTATTTCCACATGTTGAGCAGCTTGGGGACACTAAATCTTGTTTAGAATAGACAGATCCACAGACAGACATATAGACATGTCTACATAGACACATACATACTGTATACAAATACATACATGCATTTATATTTAATTGACGCTGTAGCAAGGGAATGTTAAATGATAAAAACAGTAAATAATCTATACACACTGTGTAGACCTGGGGTTCTCTGGCCAATTATTTGGGAAATCGCAAACCAAATGTCTTTGCCATCAAAAAATCATGTTCCAACAAAGCAACCATAAAATACAGCAGATGGGTAGAAACAACAATTATATCATAGTTTATTTCTTTTATTTATTATCTCTTTTGGTACATGTCTGTCCTTCCATTTAAGTTAGTAGTCATTGGTGAGCAGTGCTTAAATTCTGGGATAGTAAAACTGAAACTGGATTAGTGTAAAAAAAAAAAAAACCAAAAAAACAGGAAATTACACTATTTTGCCCTCTGAACAAAAGGGATGGATGTACAGAATTTGGTCCCTGATGCTTCCAACTCCTTCACCAGTTCCTTTGTTGTTGTCTTGGGGTTCAGTTGAAACTTTAGGATAAAAGTCCATTCATCCCTGGGAGTTCATTTTTGCCACCTTCCTTAATGACGCAGTGTCTGATTTTAACATTGGGATGCATTCCAAGATTTTAACATGTGCACGTGACTGTTTGTGGAGTCGATGCTTGTGGAACCTTCAGCTCCTGGAATCTTCCAGACTGAGTCAACATGGTGCATGTAAACATTTGACCCACTGGAATTCTGAATTAAAGCTGAAATAAATCTGTCTCTAATCGATTAAAATTAAAATTACCACTAATATGAGCAAAGTAGAGGTGTGAAGTGACGTGCCAGAAGAAATGTATGGTAAAATAAAAATTTGTGGAGAGAAAAACAAATTGAATATCCTAGTGTCCTAGAATTAGCCTAGGTGTATGCAAACTTTTGGACTCAACTCTACCGTGGACTGTAGATTATTATGCAAAGTCTGTTTCCCTCATTTTCATTAGCCAATACAATCATCATTTTAAATATATAAGTGTCTTATGGATCATGCTTACTGTCAGGTCAACACAGTCAGTGAACTCCATTTCCCAGAACACACCGCAGCCTCCAAACATGGCCACCCTGGACTACACTTCTCAAAACTGCACACCTGTTCCCAATCACACTCATACCGTTTATATACAGACTTTCACCAAGAACTCATTGTGAAGGATATGCTCAGTTTGTACCTTCACCCTGACATTACCAAGCCTGTATTTGCCTGCTGGCGCTACCCTGGCTTGACTTTGGCTTTGTTTCCTGGTTTACTTGCTCTGCCTTTGTCTAGTATATCCTCATTGTTGATCATCTGACCTAAGCCTGTTTCTGACCTTGCTCTTGTCTTTTGTTTTGGATTCGTCTGCCTATCTCTCATTAAAAGACGCTTTACTGTAATTGCATCTGTATCAGCCTTCTCATGACATGACAAAATTTTGATATGTATCCTCATTTGGTTGGGAATGAACTATTTTTTTTTCCAATTTATAGCCAGAAACGAAGTGTATTTTGTACTGATTGTGAGTGAAGTGGTGCATGTGACATTTAAAATCCACCAGTGCAGTGGTATTTTCACATCCACTTTGGTCCAAAATCTTTGATTGCATTACCACCGGCTTCTCTTATGCAACTGCAACACTAAAACAGTATTTTTCCTCACTTCCTCACATCCTGTCCCATTTCTTACAACCTAGTTTTGTGGATGTACATTATTTATGTCACCCTACTTCAACACAATTGGCTACTTTAACAAACTACCTAAATAAATCGGACTGAATTATCTTATCTGTAACAAATTAGAACAAAGAACTCAGCAGTGAAATGTGAATGGGATAGTTAATGCGTCATTAAGCCAGCATTACAAACAGTTCACTTAAACTGTGGACAATAATGAAATGACGTATTTGTGTTTCTGCTTTCTCATATCGGAGTAATGAGTCTTCTAAAACTACAGGTTGCACAGTCAGAGATAATGTTGATAATGATTTTAAGTAATGCTCACAATGTATAAAAGGTGGGAGGGTGATTTGAATCTCTGGGGAGTTTATGCTTCATTTACTCCTGCAAATTAAAAGGGAGTAAGTGTATCACAGGAACGGATGGGGTGAGCTTGAGGCTGAAATGTTATTCCGTGAAACGGGTATGACCTGTCCTATTAAAAACACTTGATAATATTGATCATTCTATCCCTGCATCTTTTCACACCAGCCTCAATGGTCATGAAAATACCAAGAATATATATATATATATATATATATATATATATATATATATATATATATATATATATATATATATATACACACACACACACACACACACACACATATATATATATATATATATATATATATATATATATATATATATATATATACACACTATATTGCCAAAAGTTTTGGGACATCTGCCTTTACATGCACATGAACTTTAATGACATCCCATTCTTAATCCGTAGAGTTTAATATGGAGTTGGCCCACCCTTTGCAGCTATAATAGCTTCAACTCTTCTGGGAAGGCTTTCCACAAGGTTTAGGAGTGTGTTTATGGGAATCTTTGACCATTCTTCTAGAAGCACATTTGTGAGGTCAGGCACTGATGTTGGATGAGAAGGCCTGGCTCGCAGTCTCCACTCTAATTCATCCCAAAGGTGTTCTATCGGGTTGAGGTCAGGACTCTGTGCAGGCCAGTCAAGTTCCTCCACACCAAACTCGATCATCCATGTCTTTATGGACCTTGCTTTGTGAACTGGTGCGCAGTCATGTTGGAGACACAAAGTTGGGAGCATGAAATTGTCCAAAATGTCTTGGTATGCTGAAGCATTAAGAGTTCCTTTCACTGGAAGTAAGGGGCCAAGCCCAACCCCTGAAAAACAACCCCACACCATAATCCCCCCTCCACCAAACTTTATACTTGGCACAATGCAGTCAGGCAAGTACCGTTCTCCTGGCAACCGCCAAACCCAGACTCGTCCATCGGATTGCCAGACAGAGAAGCGTGATTCGTCACTCCAGAGAACGCGTCTCCACTGCTCTAGAGTCCAGTGGCGGCGTGCTTTACACCACTGCATCCGACGCTTTGCATTGTACTTGGTGATGTAAGGCTTGGATGCAGCTGCTCGGCCATGGAAACCCATTCCATGAAGCTCTCTACGCACTGTTCTTGAGCTAATCTGAAGGCCACACGAAGTTTGGAGGTCTGTAGCTATTGACTCTGCAGAAAGTTGGTGACTTCTGCGCACTGTGCACCTCAGCATGCGCTGACCCCGCTCTGTGATTTTACGTGGCCTACCACTTCGTGGCTGAGTTGCTGTTGTTCCCAATTGCTTCCACTTTGTTATAATACCACTAACAGTTGACCGTGGAATATTTAGTAGTGAGGAAATTTCACGAATGGACTTATTGCACAGGTGGCAACCTATCACGGTACCACGCTTGAATTCATTGAGCTCCTGAGAGCGACCCATTCTTTCCCAAATGTTTGTAGAAGCAGTCTGCATGCCTAGGTGCTTGATTTTATACACCTGTGGCCATGGAAGTGATTGGGACACCTGAATTCAATGATTTGGAGGGGTGTTCCAATACTTTTGGCAATATAGTGTATATATGTGTGTGTGTGTGTGTGTGTGTGTGTGTGTGTATATATATATATATATAAATGCCATGATCTCTTGCCTTGTATTTTCACTTTTTTCCCACAAAGGGCCAAGTAACTTGAATTAAAATAACAAGTTGCTAGGTATAAATTATGACAAAATTCAGTACTGGAGATTGCAGTGTAACCATAATGCATAATTTAAGATTTAGTCTACAATATAATGCAATACATTGAATTATAATGCTGAAGGTTTGCTATATTGGTTTTCAGATGTGACTTGGCTGTATTTCATTGAATTACAAGATTATTTTGCCTAGGGTAACATGTCTAGCGGGCATGTGCGGAATAGTATATCATATATTCCCTCATTCTGATTTCCCTTGTAATGAGTAAAAGTGTAAAGAAACCACTATTATAAATGAGCTCAGCATCAATATAACATTTCTCTCAAGTTCTTTGGTTTGGAGGTCTGACTTCTTGTGAGCAGCCATTTTTCTTTTGTTGAATGTTGAAACATCTAATGCTCAAGGAAAGTCCAGAGCTCTGCACTTAATTCCCACAGTGTACTGTCAAGAACAAAAGAGACCCGTCATTGATCATGAAGACAGGAAATCCTAGCAAAATACTAAATATTTTATTCCTTTTTTTTTTTTTTTTTTGGTCATTCAACTACCGGAAATGTCTTAGGAACTGTTTCCAAAATAAGAAATTTGAAGTAATTTTCTGAATTTTTTTTTTTATTAAATGAGTCAAATTATTATTTTTTATTTAATTTTTTTTGTCATTATTAAGTCATATGTCTGCATAGTTCTACATCATGGGCTAATTCTGTGTTACTTCTCTGCTCAGGAATTGGTCAGTTGACTCTGTTCCTGTTCATTGTGCCTAATGAAAACCATTTACACAGACAAGCAAGCATTCACTTAGACCATTTTCAAATCCATGTGTCAAACCTCATACACATAATCATTCTAAAAGCATTTGGATTAAATTGAACATTTTCAAATCTGAACATTTTCACAACCATCCTGATCCCCAGACTGGAACCATGCCCACGCAATCAGCTTCTTCTTAGTATAATCACTATAGCTCACCAGCATGCTGTTATGTCTAACTGGTTATTCATTACTCCTTATCAGTATATACAGTATACACCTCCATTCCCTCAACTCTTTGCTAAGTCTTTTTGTACATCATTGCCTACAACACTACATTTTGATCTGGTCTGTATCCCTGTGTATAAATTTGGCTATCATTCTCTAATTTCTTTACTCTTCTGTTTTGCCCCTGTTTGCTTAGTTGTTTGCTATTGTGACCTTTTTGCCTGTTTTTGTTTGGCAATTTTGAAATTTCATTTTATTTAAATAAAACCACAGTGTATGATTTCAACCATATAGATTGCTTGAACACAAGAGAAAAGTGGTTGAAGAGAATTGGGCGAAATGTTTGAGGAGTCACACAGTGACTGGAACAGTCCTATCATGCTTGTGCCCAACCATGACAGGGAAGTCTGGTTCTGTATGGATTTCCACAGGGTGAATGTGGTTTTGAAATTTGACGCATATCCAATGCCATGTATTGACCAGATTCTGGCTAGGCTGGGCACAGCTTGTTTTTACTTAACACTGGATTTATCCAAGGGCTATTAGCAGATTCCCTTTTAGTCCAAGGAGATATTGTTCATTCTTCATTCAGATTAACCCAATTTGTCTCCCTTCTGTTCTGTCTTTTCAGAGTGCTGGCCTGAAACAGGTAATGAGACCCCACTGCACATATGCCCTAGCCTTTTTAGATAACAAAATCATTTATAGTAAACACTTTCCATGGTGTGAGCCACAGGGAAATGGTCCTAAAGTCCTTGAGACAGGCAAATCTGGCAAAGTGTGAAATTGGACAGGGGGGGTGAAACAGTATTTGGGCTTTCACTCAGGCAATGGGCAAGTGCATCCTCAAATAATTAAGACAGCAGAAGTTGTGGTATGGCCACGGCCCAAGATCAAAAAGGAGGTTAGACAATTCTTGGAGCCGGCAGTAGAATGTAGATTTGTGTCTAATTATTTGGACTATACCAGCCCGCTGACTGATCTTACTAACTAATGAGCACCAGATCCAATGGTTGGAGCAATGCCAGCAGGCCTTTCTTAGGATTATGGCTACGCTGGATGGAGGTCCTTTGCTTCACTTCTCAGATTGCCTATGTTTGCAGACAAATGCACTGGAGGCAGTTTGTCCCAGGAGTTGGAGGGTGAGGACTGCCAAGTGCTGTACATCAGCAGGTAGTTTTCCATGCAACATTCAAGGTACAACACCATAGAGAAGGAATGTCTCATCATTAAATCCTCAAGCCTCACTCTCCTGTACTACCTACTGGGCCCTTTTAGCCTCTGTTTGAACCACACCCTCCTGCAGTGGCTGATGCAGTGGCACATGAAGGATGCCAGCACATGAATCACTTGTTGGTATCATTACAAGGTTTTAAAATTAAATTTACAATTGTTTTCCCTCTCCCAGTGTGGAGCGAGTCTGTCGCTGTGGAGAGCCTGGTTTGCTGGCCTGTGGGGGTATAACAGGAAAAGGGGGACTACAGTTGGAATTGGATGTTCAAAAAGCAAATATGCATGTGATGATCAGGTGTCCACAAACTTTTGGCCATACAGTGTGTTTTCTCTCTCTTTCTCTCTCTCTCTCTCTCTCTCTCTCTGAGCATGTAGGTGTCCTTGAACTGAGAATAATCGGCAAGCGAGCTGGAAAGCTACGCTTTTGTTTGTTTTAGGTTTTAGATTGCTGACCACTGACTGTGCCAAGGGGCACGAATGCCAATAAATAAAAGACCACAAGCTTACCCTCAGAGTGGCATACTGCCAAGATTGTTAGCGCATGTATTTGCATATTAGGTTATAGTGCTGAAGGCTTGCTATATTATATTTCTATGGTGACTTGACTGTTCTCCACTGCAGCACAATATTAATTTGCTTAGGGTGCCCACTGTAGCGGGTATGACTGAGATAGCATGTCAGAGTTTATGGTCAGATTAAGCAGGATGGTCTGTAGGCTTTCTTGCTCCTGATTTTTATCCAATGATCAGATTTAACCTGTGCAAACACCACCTTCCTCTTTGTGCTGCTAATTATTGGACATATGCTCTTAAAAGGAGTCCATATATTTCCAGCTTGGGTGAAAACTACAGCCCCTGAAAATACCAATGAAAGCAAACAATGCCATTAACTTACACATCTTGCTGTTATATGTCCTTACCTTCAGCTTTCACACTGTATTTCATAGTAAATCATCATTCTTAACATTCTTAGCATTCCTTGCCTGCTCATTTGAAAAGAAATCTTAGCACTGAAATGACCTTTTAACCATCAGCAATACAGAACGCTGTGGTGCAAGTTGTTCAATCATGTTTGCATAGTACTTTAACAGATATTATGGTGATTTGTCAGGGACTGGGAGGCGGTTGCAAGTGCAGGTATTTATTGAGGAAAACGCAAACAGAACAAGCAACATGCAAAATAGGATCATCCACGAACAAAAAAAAAAAAACAGGTGCGAGAGAAAGAACAACCTGGTATAATACATACATGAATCACCAAGAATAACCAAGCTGAGATGTGACGACACACACAACAAAAGCTTGACAATGAAACACAAAGAAACTGGAACTTATATAATGGCCAAAACCAGCAATGACGTGACATGCAGGAGCAAACCTCAATCTATGCACAAGCATATACTGCACAGAGTTCCTCTGCTGCTGTTTTATTAAATATTAATTAAATATATTTGGTAAAATTCAGGTTTCATGATCACTAAATCACAAGCATCTCTCCATTGCTACAAATTATTTTACGTACTATATTACAGATATGTGGATTAATCATCTGGCCGTGTTTCCCGTAATATAACCCTATATGTCTAAACTACAGTACATTTTCTACTTCTATTTCACCTTCTTATCTCTTATGTTTTCTACAGGGTACCTCAAACTAGCTAAAAGTAGATTGCCATTAAGACCTGTCCGTCACTGAAGATGCCCTCGCCTCCCTCTGATGGAGAGCAGATGCACTGCAAATGGCACAGGAGAGCCTTTAATGGAGCTAGCATATGTCTGGCTTCCAGTAATTACCCTAATCAAGTCCAGCAGTCATGTCGTCTTAATGATACCTCTCCATTTCATTAGGGAGCGCTCCTCCACTTTCGGCCTTGAGGGCAAATTTGGGCCACGGGGGGGACATGAGTGGCATTGACAATGAGACAGGATGAATTTTAAGCTTGAAAATGATACAAAGAGATCTGACTCAAAAATGGAAGGTCTCAACAGCACCATGCTCCTGCCTTTCTAATGGTGGCTATTAAGGTGTAGGGTTATGTTCTGTTTGACAGCTGAAGTGGTTATTTTCTATTATATTATATCTATTATGTAGTGCATTTATTAAAGATAACTATTGGTTGATAAGTTTTAGTGAGTCACTTTTTTATGTAGAGTTTTTTAAACATGCACACAATGCAAAATAGAAGGACAATGGGAATAAAACACACTAAATTATTACTGAGAATGTATCAATTCTAGTTAGTAGGTGCCACTTAGCATTAATTTTTTCTACCAGTTTATATGATTTTTGCATGTGATTGTTAAGGAACAACTTATTTTTCTTAAAGCTAGTTCCTGAGAAAGCTGTTACATCTACGTCATATTACTCTCAGTCCTGCAGAATGCTGATGCTGTTCAGAGGTAGTATTGTTAAGAGCACAGTAGGGGGAATGGATTTCACTTCCTCCTGTGTCCAGGCCTGAGATTTCTTTCAACAGCCACTGGGGAGGAAAAAAAGAACTGACTCGGCCCTAGTGGTTTCTGTTACATAAGGTGTATGTAATTCATGTATTTGTAGTGCAAAGTGTTCTTTAAGATATTACATACAAACCTGGTGGGTATGAATACAATGACAAAGCTTCACAAGAGATTAAGACAATCATTGAATGTTGCATAATAAGAATGAATACAAAAGAAAAGACTTATGAACTGGCTTTTCTGAAAAAAGAAGGCAAGATTAGATGACAATGAAACCCAAAGTAATTGCAAGTTACGAATGATGACATCATTTGCAAAGGCTTGAGCTGGCCAGTTCCCATAAACTATGAAACAAAAAATTTAAGTGATGCAAGGTTAATATACAATTTTAAGGATGATAATTTATGTTTGTACACATGGTATGAAATGCCACTTCTGGGATACAACCTGTACCACCACCACTTTTTAATCTATTATGCTGAAACATCATGCAAGGCTTCTCAACTCAACGGTCAAAATTCATTCATTACACTGATCAAGCTGTAAGACATTTATTAATTTTCAGCATGATTAAACTCATAACAGTGACTGAACCAATTCATAGCAAATTTGTCAATATTTAACCAATTCTTTAGATAATTGTTCTATTTCATCCATCCAAACCACCAGTTATGGTGGTGTGAAACTCCTGGATGCCTCCTTGGTGGGTGTCTGCATCCATGCTGAGACCTTACAACAAAGTCACACAGTGATGTATGATTCAGTAATCGCTATTAATATCCCCATTATACAGTCATTTTCCCTTTCTTCTTCACATTTGTGCGCATGTCAGACTACACATACTGTGTATGATACAGAGCTATCCTCTTGTAGCAGCTTGTGACCACGGTCAGAGCTACTGGTGGCCTGTCCTCCAAATCCAGCGATTCTCCTCTCACTATCTTCTACTTAGATGAGTCTGCTTAGATGAGTGTAGTTTATTATACATTACAAGCATTTTTTTTTTTGTAGAATGCTACGGAGCTCTGTAAACATTGCTCTGTTTGCTACATTGTCTTAATAGACTTAAAAGTTAAAGCAACCATGATGCAAGACTTACACTTGCAAGCCAGTTTTTGAATCTCTGGAAAACAAAAGATGTACTTACTGCCTCATAATTCACAATCCCAAGGACGTCTGACTCAGGCATTCCATACGCTGACTGAATGATGATGCCTAAGTCAGTTGATAACTTCAACAAAATAGACTTCATGTGAAAACTATAATGAATTTCCTGGTTACACAATTGCACTTTTTGACAATGTAGTACACAGTTATCGAAGAGAATTATTTATATTTGCACTATCCATTAGCACCCAGATGAGGACGACCCACTGGGTGGTGGACATACCACCCTATGAGGACCTTCTCCTCCTCACTACAGGAACTACAGGAAGTCTGTGCTAATGCTACCTGGGTGTCCCTAGTTACATGTGCAACTGTGGTTCTATGAACCCTGGATAACCACCAGGATTCCTAATTATTCGGGAACGATGCTAGCTCAGCAAGAAGTTTCCAAGGAAACTTAATGCTACCTACCTGCAGACTTTGGGGAAGTGGTCAAAACAGAAGTAAAGAATTGCATCATTTCTCCAATGCAGCACCAGCAAGTATAGACAGTGTTCCTACTTAAGACTGAAAACTCAAAGACAAGTCTCACTGTGCTCTCACTGAAGGAAAAATCCTGTGTTTCACTTACAAAAGTGAACAGTATCAGTGGTCACAGATGATTGAAGTGATCGATATAGTGGGTAGACTTCTGAAGAGACTCTTAAGTAGTCTTGGGCTTATAAAGTAGTCTTCTGAAGAGACTTTTCAGTAGTCTAGGGCTTATAAAGTTGTATCGGGGTGGAAAAAGTACTGAAAAATCATACTTAAGTAAAAGTCTAGATAACATGTTGAAATCTTAAGTAGATTATCTAAGTAGATTATCCTTAAGTAGAAGTATCCAGCCAATAATATGCACTAAAAAGTATAAAGGAAATTATTACTGTTTTTACTGATGAAGTTAAGTTTAATGACATGTTTTTATGTTAAAAGTAACTTTTATTACTTATCTAAAACCTTTTGTAACTAAGCTGTTTTGACTAAAACAGGGGTCTTTCATTACAGCCAAACTAGAGGCACACTTGATAGTTGACTGGAGGCTAATATGAAGTGATTAAACAAGTAAAATTAGGTTGGACTGACAGCCTGCAGCCACACTGGCCCTTTCTGGATAAGAGTGAAGACCCCTGGCCTAACACATCATTCAGTTTCTGTAGGTTTGCTTGTTATATGCATGACTAACTCTATGTAGTCTGATAATTAATTACTCAGAAGTAAAATCCAGGCCTCGCACCTCCAGGGTTGGGAGTTTGCTTCCCGCCTCCGCCCTGGGTGCGTGGAGTTTGAACGTCCGTGCTTCAGGGGTTTCCTCCATGTACTCCAGTTTCCAAAGACCTGTGTGATTGTGTCCTGCGATGGGTTGGCCCCCTGTCCAGGGTGTCCCCTGCCTTGTGCCCCAAGTCCCCTGGGATAAGCTCCAGGCTCCCAGCAACCCTGTGTAGGATAAGTGGTACAGAAAATGGACTTCCTGTTGAGCCAATTATATTATTTTGAATGGAATTGATCATAGTCTAACTGGCACTAGCAAAGAAATCATGCTAACTTAGGCAGTTAATGTAGCACATTAGCAAAACATGTGTTCAAATTAGATAGAGTTCATGCCTTCTAGTGAGGGACAGGACATACCTCATTTTGTATGAGTCGTTGTTTACTCCAGCATATTGAAACATTTTACTGAGGTAGGGCCAGGGCCACTCATCCTCAAGTTCCACACTGCAGTCTGTGTTATCTACATTGTGTAGCATGAGACGATCACGGCCGGTGACTCAAGTAAAGTATAAATATGCCAAAATAATACTTAAGTATAGTAACAAAGTATAATTACTCAAGTATTACCACCCCTGAGTAGTAAGTAAATAATGAAGCATGGTGCTTTTAAATATTCATAGCCAATAAGGTACAGAAAAAAAAATAAGTCCCTAGCAATCCCTTTGCAGATGAAACTGCCTGAACTGCTTTCAAGTTGATATTCTGGTCCCCTGGGAAAAGGGTACACTGAAGATAGACCATTCAGTCACTCATCCTTCTCTTACTCATTCAGCCATCAGTCATCGCCAAGGGGGAGGAAAGTTAATAACCATGTGAAGGTAAAACATCCTCAGTAAAATAAGGTTGCTAAAATATGCTGGGCACTTGCAAGGCTTATCAGCTAATGAGTGACTATCATAACACGTATTGGACAGCTTTGGTGATTTTCTGACTACAAAAAGAAGTGATAGATGTGCCCTTTATGCACATGTTCACCTGCAATTACTACTGAAAGGCTAGAACATTTGTCACCCAGTATAGCCATTAATGGTCTACAGTGCTGTGTTGCAGTATGAGCACAATCCTGCAAATTAGACACGACCAAGGCACCATCTTTGTGGGCACAAAGAATGGACTGAACACAGCTTTGCAAGAACATGACACAAGAGCAATCTTTCTTGTAGGAAATCAATTTGACTTCCACAACAAACTTCCACAACTCCAGTCATGCAGGTGGCATGTGGGAGCAACAAATAAAAACCAATTGTGTTTTCATAGCCAAACTCAAGGGCAGGAAGGGCATGCATTTGCCGGTAATGTTCAGATGTTGTTCATTCAAACTTGTAGACCTTGACACAGTATGCAGGATGCATTCACATTTGCCACTGAAGTCCAGTTAAATTAGAATTCATTTCAAACACTTCCTACCTACATTGTGTTCTGATGTGAGTCAGGAACTGACTCACTGATCATCTGGGATTAATCATTTTAAAAGTCAAATAGAGGAGACACATGTAGGAGCATAAGAAACTCTGCACAGACAGTAAATGAAGCTCAGGATCAAAAGCCAGAGGCTTGAGCAGTGAGGAACCAACACTACTAAATTCCAATTAAAAGTGGCATTTTTTAAATTGAGATATTACTTTGCCGTTTTTGGCGGCATGCTGATGCAGTGGGTGGCTTTGCTGCCTCACAGCTCCAGAGTTCCTGATTTCAGGTTACTGTCTGTGTGTCAGCGGGGTTTTCCTCTGGGTTTTCCAGTTTCCTCCCACCTCCCAAAACATGCTAGTAGGTGGATTGGCTACGCTAGGTGTGAATGAGTGTGTGAATATGTCTGCATGGTGCCCTGTGATAGATTCACATCCCATCTAGAGTGTATTCCCACCCTGTGGACAGTGTTTCAGGGGTTTGCATCCAGATTCACCACTTTATAGCATAAGTATTTGTCTACAAATTGTTCGTAATGCGGACTTCTCATCAGGAAAGAGCTCTTCATGTGCATGCAGTGAAGAAGTCTGTAAATTCTCTGGCCTCTGTTCGAAATACAAAAATGGCAGAAGCATCCTTATTTTGACCAGACTGATGATATGCCAGTCGAGTTGGGCGGAGGTATTTGTTTCAATTCATGAGTGATTTATGCCCCTTTTACACTTTGCATGTGATCTGTCTGAATATCAATATGTGGATAATGTATACTCCAAAGTCACTATGCAATTTCATCTGGTTTTAAATTTATGTGCTTTATTTGTGCATTCTCATTTTCTGCATTTGGCACGAAGTGTGAATGGCATGAATGTGTATATGTGTAGCAAGTGTACAATATATTCAGTGCTCAGGGATACATACATACATATGTGTACATATATGTGTACATATACACACACACATACAGTATATATTCCACAAGGAGGATAAGTCAGCTTACTATCATCAATCATTCACTAGTGTCCCACCAATTAGAAATCAAAATAAATGCCTTATCTGTTGAAACTCTAAGCTAAAGCTCTATCAGTCCTGAATCATTTTTTACTTCTTAGAGTGTAATATTGACTCTTTCGCTCACAGACTTTTGCTTGCTTTGTTTACACCCTCACTTACTCTATCTCCTGCTCCTGCCAATCACTGTTTAGTCTGAATTATTTCATACCTAAACTTGGGGTGTGATGACATTTGATGTATCTGAGCTGGCATATGACACACGTGTCCAAATTTCCCACCAATTCCAACCTGACATGCTGACGCATTGCTCACTGTGAATTAATGTAACAGGATTGTCAGGGTGACTCACAGCAACTAGAGTATTTTGTCCCCTAACTCAATAATCATTTCTTTCCTTGTCAGTATTGCCATTAAAATTTCAAAATATCTAATATTGAATTCCATGGTGGCAACGAAAACACTGATATGAAAGCATTCTTTATAAAACAGAATGTAGTAAGGAATAACACATGACGGACCATGCTGTTATATAAAAAAATAAATCAAGCCGGGACTGTTCCCACCTCAAAGTGTATTACTTTTGTATAACAACACAGTCAGGAGTGTGTTGTTTTGCTTATACAACAGCAATTTACCAACGACTACAATGTTTAATTTATTAATGAGCGACGTCATGTTTTTTTTTTAACAGTTTATAGTTAGATTTAATCTTGCGTTATGTTTGTGACACAAGTTAGTTCCTGTTATCTCTTACATTATCACGTCATACATGTATCTTGCACCTTGGGTCCAGGAGAAACATTATTCCATCTCACAGTGTCCTGCATATTGTATATGGCTCTGTTGATAATAAAGATCTACTGGACTAGACTTACTTGATTATAGGAACAATTTGTTACTCCTTCACCCACATCTTCTTTTATCTCTTTATCGTTTAAAAAAAAATGCAGCTTGACATTTTATGAAGAAACCAGAAAGTGTAAACTCGTCTGTCCTGAGAACTTTCCTGTACTGGGAAACTTTACAAAGCGCTGTGACTATTACAAACTGCACACACTGGAGACTTCACCATAGTAACAATTACAGTTGAGGTCAAAAGTTTACATCCCCCTTTCAGAATCTGCAAAATGTTAATTATTTTACCAAAATAAGAGGGATCATACAAAATGCATGTTACTGTTTATTTAGTGCTGACCTGAATAAGATATTTCACATAAAAGATGTTTACATATAGTCCACAAGAGAAAATAATAGTTGAATTTATAAAAATGACCCCGTTCAAAAGTTTACATCCACTTGATTCTTAATACTGTGTTGTTACCTGAATGATCCACAGCTGTGTTTTTTTGTTTACTGATAGTTGTTCATGAGTCCCT
>CM040456.1:26773033-26823563 GCA_022758105.1 Pangasianodon gigas
TAAACAAAAAAACACAGCTGTGGATCATTCAGGTAACAACACAGTATTAAGAATCAAGTGGATGTAAACTTTTGAACGGGGTCATTTTTATAAATTCAACTATTATTTTCTCTTGTGGACTATATGTAAACATCTTTTATGTGAAATATCTTATTCAGGTCAGCACTAAATAAACAATAACATGCATTTTGTATGATCCTTCTTATTTTGGTAAAATAATTAACATTTTGCAGATTCTGAAAGGGGGATGTAAACGTTTGACCTCAACTGTATATGTTTTTCTTTGTTAAACTACAACACGTTCTGTCCATCAATCTGTTTATTAGTTTTATCATTAGAGTAATGGATAATAGAAACACTAACGTAATAATCGAAACAATAAGGTATTAAAAAGAGCTCATTAATATAAACCTATTGTTTACGTTACAGACAGAACTAATATCTGAGCCGTGCCGTTATACAAAAATAATGCACACCTTCTGAGCAATCGAATTTGAGAATTCAACTGTGCATGTAAAGAGTATTGCATCACCATTATTAATCGTCAGCATTATGCTATCATTTGCATTTCCATCAAATTACAGTACCAGCACTCTGCCCCACTTGCTGTTCATATCAATTAATGATGAGGACTTTACTCCCCCTGAGTCCTTCCTTCCTTCGATGTAACCTCTAAGTACAATGTATTCTACTTATGCAAGTGGGAATAAAGCAATATAAGCTGTACAAACCCTCACAGACATAAGCAACATGCGAAATTCAGCAGAATGCAATGAAAGCATATATACACAGAGATTTTAAACACAACATTTTAAAAATTTTTAATGATGTGGATTGCTAGATTTGAATTTAAATAAGTATTCTGACTGTACAAACTGCAGACTTGCTTATCTTCTGCCTAATCATGTAGCTGCATCTAGCATGTGTCCAGCTGCAGCTACATGATTAGGCATGCCACTCCTGCACCCCGCTTTCATATGGACAGCATTTAGGTAGATCTCATTTGATCTAACAGCAGTGCCATAATAGAATTGGTTTTTGGATTAGGGGAATTACATTTGCCCCTTAATCTGGGAAAAAGCAAGCACAAATACATTTTAGAGTTGGCAGCGAGTCATTTTGTCAGGTTTGCCCTCACTAAAGTGGGGAATGAAACTGTGAGAAATGAGAGGAATACTTTAGGTAAAAGTGCTTACATCACATTTAAATTGTGGTTAGTGTTTATAAAAAAAATAAAATCATGCCCATAGGTTTCCATTCGCTTTTATTTACTATGCCATGTTAGCTTATGAATTCATGAATTATGATCATGAATTATGAGATAATAAAGGAGTATATGTGTTCGTAGTGTGAGTGCTCAGTTGTGTACCCATGTTATGAGCCATACATGATGTAATACAAGTCATATCACAATTTTCATGCCTTGTTAAAAAAAAAAACATTATTAAATATTCATCAGCAAGAAACCATGAAGTAAATCAGTGTCCTGATTCATTTATATTTCAACACACCATCACCTAAAGGTCCAAATAGGATGTGTGTGATTTCAGCACAGGGAATTGGGCACCATGAATGAGAACTAGCAGCCCGGAATAACAAGCTCTTTTTGTGCTGAAAAGAGACATTATGTTAACCCCTTAAACTCCCATGACCCATCTGTAGGTCTACACTTTGTAGACATTCCTTACACTTGTATCTAGATACATTTCCTATGAGGTTTAGTATATTTACTGAATAATTGATAATGATAACTGAATAATATTATGAAGAATAAAGAATAAACTGAGAGTTCACTGGGTTATTGTCCTAATTAGGCAATCTCTATGTCTGTTTAAATGTTTGGTTATGAAAATGAAACAGCTGAAAATTTACAGCTCGGTTCTCTTCCACAGATGGCCTTTGACTTGAAGTGTAATTGAATGCCATTGGTGATATAATTATGCAGAAAACAGGGACATGTAGGACAATTAGCATCCCTGTGGCCTCTGTCAGGATTAACGGAGTGTGTTGAATTATGTACCATGCTCTTCCTTAAACTGTTAATTAGCTGATTAGCTAGAAGGCTATTTGAAATAATCCTTCATTTATGTTAAACTAAACATTGTATGGCATTCTCTGTTCTGGTGAATCTTCCCGGTGGTGCAGTATCTATATAGACCTGAGGTATCAATCTCAGATAACAAAATTTTAGGTAACAGGCCACATTACACTTAGTCCATTTAGGTCAAGTGGGCTGGACCAAAAAAAAAATCAGTTTATTGAACTATAATACATCAACAGCACCTCTTAAATGTGTTCATTTTATATATACTGCATGTATTGAATCTGAGGCTACAGTGGACCCTGGCTGACCAAATCTGCTGACAGGTGAATATTGGAAAAAGACCCGGCACTGTTTTTCCAATTTTTATCTGTTCATCTGATGTTATCTGTACCTGATTTTGAGGCTTACCAGTGGTTTACATCTTGTAGTAAACCCTCTTTATTTACTCTGGTGAAGTCATCTCTTGATTGTTGACTTTGACACAAATACACCTACCTCTTGGAGGATGTTTCTGATCTGGCCAACTGTTGTGAAGGAGTTTTTCTTTATCAAGGAAAGAATTCTTATGTCATCCACCGCAGTTGTTTTCTGTGGTCTTCCAGGCCTTTTGGTGTTCTTGAGCTCGCCAGAGCATTCTTTCTTTTTACGAATGTACAAAATAGTTGATTTAGCCACATCTAATATTTCTGCTATCTCTCTGATTCGTTTATTTTGATTTTTCAGATTAATGATGGCTTGCTTCCCTGGTACTGACAGCTCTTTGGACATCATATTGAGAGTTAACAGCAACAGATTCCAAATGCAAATGCCACACTTGAAATCTGCTTAATTGTAAGTGAAATAATGCGGGAAAGACACACACCTGGCTACGGACCAGCTGAGCAACCAGTTGTCCAATTGGCTTTGAGCTCATATTCATTATTTAATAGTGGTCCAGGGTGTCCCCCACCTTGTGCCCTAAGTCCCCTGGGATAGGCTCCAGGCTCCTCGTGACCCTGTGTAGGATAAGCGTTACAGAAAATGGATGGATGGAATATAGTGTGGTAGGCAGCTAAAATAACAATAACTTTGTCAATATCAAAACTTTTATGGACCTGAATGAAAGCCACAATATTAGGAACACACGTACCCTGCTCATTCAATCAGTCAATCATGTTGCAGCATCCTAATGCATAAAATCATGCAGATACAGTTCAGGAGGTTCAATTAATGAACTTTGATTGTGGCATGGTTGTTGGTGTCAGACAGGCTGGTTTGAGTATTTCAGAAACTGCTAACCTCCTGGGATTTTCGTGCCCAACACTCTCTAGAGTTACACAGGATGGTGCAAAAACCAAAAATCTTCCACTGAGTGGCAGTTTTGTGAGCGGAAACGTCTTGTTGATGAAACAGGTCAGAAGAGAATGGCCAGACTGGTTTGAGATAACACGAGGGCTACAGACATAAACATGGTGCGCAGAAAAGCATCTCAAAATGCACAATACATCGAACCTTGACGTGTACGAGCTACTACAGCAGAACACAACATCGGATTTCACTTCTGTCAACCAAGAACAGGAATCTGAGGCTACAGTGGGCACAGAATCTCACAGAATCTGGACAGATGAAGATCGGAAAATCATCGCCTGGTCCCAGACCATGGGCCATATGATTGACACCCCTGATATACACCGTCTTAAACAACATGGTCTTGTGTGTGTCATTCACCACCAGGTGAGATGACCTGAGTCTACACCTTACCCTGAAGACATTATTATCAGAAAAGAATGAAAGAAACAATTAAACTCCCAGGACCCATTGCTGAGTCTAAGCTTACATTGCTCATTCTTGTAGCTACACTTTTACATTTCGGTTGAATTTCCCTTGCCATAGCTAAAGGATAAAGCTTATTCTGCCTCGGAGAAAAAAATGTCTTCCTTTGCAGGCCTAGGAACTATGCAATGTGTGGCTAACAACAGCTGCTGTTTTCCTCAGCCACAATTATGAATTCTTTCTTTATTTTCACATAAGACCCTAGCAAATTATTATTTGCTCACTGAATCTATATTATGCCGGAAATTTGCATAGCTTAATATCACACCAAATATCACACTCTAAGCATCACACTAAGTGTGTCTTCTCTCTCCCTCATGCACTCTAACTTGTGTAGAAATGTATAACTACCCTAAATACTCTTGCTGTTCGTACTCAAAATGCTGATGAGAGGAGAGAGAGAGCAACAGGAACATTTTAAAAACCAGAATGGATGAATAAATGAATAATTGAGTGGTCAGACTGATATATTTGTTAGAACAAAGTGCAGTGGTCAGTAAATTCAGATTTATGATCACATGCTCATCTAGAGCGATTTCTTTCTTTATTTTGTAAGGAGTGTTAAGGCTTCATTTTGAGCTAGGAATAAAAGCGATGTTGGGAAATGGGTTATTCCCTCATTCTTTATGAAACGATCAAGAAGACCCCTGCAAATTAAACTTTAGGTCATCTTATGTGGAGTGCTTTTTTTTTTTTTTTTTCCAGTAGTCTTAATCAGAATAATACAAACCTCCATGCAAAATGTAAATTAACAAATGCCCTAATGACTAAAAATGAACGTAGGTAGAGCACACAATTTTGTATACAGCTATTAAGTCTGCTATTTATAGGCAAACACTATATGAGGAAAGGACATCAATAACAATCAGCTCAATGTTAGCAAGACAAGATTGGAAAAATTGGATTCCTTTCCAACACAAGCTGGACCTCTGGACCTCACAAGACCACAAAACAGTGTTGTGCAATACTCCAGTTCCTGTCTCTGTAAAAATTCTGTAATTCTGTTTGTAAGTAATGGTCATGTCTCATCTCAGATGAAAGAAGGACATTATGAAGAAGCCATGTCATAGGCCAGAAGACTGCAGGAGGTGCAGACAGCACTGTAATTGAAAAAAAAAAAAAAGATTTGATGTGCGAACAGCTCTTTTGGAAAGCATTTTTCCAGCAGGCTAATGGAAACAATGTCAGTGTATTACAGAGAGACTGAAAAAGAGCAACAGTCTCTTTCTCTCTCTCTCTCTCTCTCTCTCTCTCTCTCTCTCTCTCACATGTCCATGTTAGCATGCACCTCTGTCGTAATTATGATTATTATACAATTATTCTTTGAAAGGTAATCACACGCCATTAACAAAGACTGGAATGAACCGTTGCTCTTCTACAGGAAACATACTGTACATGCATCATCTTCTAAAGATGTCAGTAGCAAAAATTTGGATGGTACAACATTCAATCATCTCCACATGCCATCTAGATGATGTATAATTAACCCGGCATCTCTTCTAATTATCATAAGCTCCCTATACGCAGGGACACTGGCCCCTATTCATCAATGTTCTGTAGAAACAAGCATAGATATGAGTGCACAAACAAAACTGCATCTGATTGATGAAAGTGTCGCATGACATGAAAATGATGTATTTTCATCCGCCGTAGACGGTCTTCTGTATAAATTATCTTTTGGCCAATTTATTTCTGCTTGATCATCTAATGCTAATCTGCATCTAGTGCTAATTTGAATTTGATTAATTAAATAGCAGTATTCATATAATCACTGAAATTACGTTTCATTTGCAGAGAAAAAAAAATGTGAGAGAAAATTAGGGAGAAAAGCAGCGTATCACAATTTCACTCCCAAAAGGTTATGCATGGGTCCAAAGGCTGGGTTAGCTGTCTTAGCTTTTCTTAGAACCTCATTTGCACGAAATACAACAAAATTACTCACTTGCTAGGATTCATACAAATCCCGCAGAACGTCGGATTGGGCTAAGTTGTAATTTAGTTTGCCTTTGCAGTTAATTAGATTTTTTTTTCTTTTTGAGTGAGCCGAAGCATACAAGTCTTTCTTTCTTATTTTAGAAGTAGCAGGGAAGTGTAGTACCATTTACTGCCATACCCCTAGTGTCTAATCACAAATAATTACCTTTTTTTTAAACCAAGCATGGATACAATCACAAATAATTAGCTTTTTCAAGTGAGGTTATTCACCCACAGACAGCAACAGCACCAGGGGAATGAGCAACACTGCATGAATACGTGGCAAACAGATGAGCATCGGCAGCAAGTATCCTGAGAAGAGACTTATTCTGGAATAGACTTTTTGCAGTAGATTTATTTTATTCTCAACATTTGGAATGGTAAAAAAAATCATATTTAGATCTATGTTTAGATAGTAACTCAGTAACACAATATTAATAAAGAGCAGGACGTGCAAGATATGTTTCCATTATTCATTTATTATGTTGATTAATGCGAAAGGGAGATCAGGATTTTCCTTAACCATAGATAACTGTGTGGCTGTGAATGTTTAAGATGTAAAACTTAGTCATTCTTCCTGAATGTGCATTTTACATTTTTTTTTTAATTATATAGAAAAAAAAACAGGGGCTCCATCTAATATAGTCACTTCTTTTGGAACCAGTGTTTCCAGTTAGGAGTAATGCATGAGACGAGTTCATCCTCATCTTTTCCAGAATTGTGAATATATCATTGTCCTTGCAAAATGTTAATCACAAGGGCTGGATTTGCTGACTACATACATAGTTAATAGGAATTTTAACAATATTACAATATTAAATCTGTTCTCAATAGCAATATGATCTAGCATGTTAATAAATAAGACTTCGATTAATATGATACTATACAAATGATGAGCACGCATTCAGTCATTCATGTTTAGTAACTGCTTTATCCGGATCAGAGTCCCTGTGTCCCAGGAACACTTGGAGTAACGCAGAGATACAGTTTGGATGGGATATCCGGCCATTGCAGAGCATCAAACACCCAGCTATTCACAGACTGATTCACACCCAGGGGCGATTTCATGTCACCAGTACACCTACAGGCATGTTTGATGCTCAGCATCAAAGTCTCTGTAAACATGCAGTAACTTTGGTATTGACAAAGTACAGGGAAAGGTGGAAAACACTATCTGCTTCAGGCAATCAAAAAAATACATCCTGCATCATCACTTGGGGCCAAGTACTTCTCTAGAAATTGGTGGCATCAGATCTTCAACCAGTGTGTGTTGAGGACAGGGCCATTTCCAGTGGTGTTGCTGGGCCCGAGCTGAGGGAATGTGGTTTGAGTTTGGTCTGCACATTCCAACAAGTTATAGCACTGAACATAACCAGTGAATGACAGCATGGCAAATTAAAGACCACACACCATTCAAAAGCTGTCTCAGGGTATGTGTACACTACAACTCGCCATCTGACTTGCCACACTACCCGCAGGGCTTGCCGGAAGTGTCTGTCAGCAAAACATGTCAAACTCAAGGCCCGAGGGCTAAATACAGCCCGCTGCCTCGTTTCATTCAGCCCGCACTAACATGGAAAAAATAATAGTGAAACAGCCCGTAATAACTACTACTCAACATTTTCACACTGTCTAGAATTCACAGCGTAGTGTAGAGCACGTGTGGGCTGAGATCTCATAGTGCTGATTAAAATCGATGCCTGTCTGCTGTGTTTGATGAAAGTCACACTTGCATCTAAAAGATTCAGAAACACGTCAGGTGTTGGCAATGACGTAACCAGGAATTCATTTCGGTGTACTGTACAGTACAATTAAATTTACAAGTTCGACAGGCTCATGCATTTTAGGTGGACAAGAGCAGTGATGGCACAATTTTGTTATTTAATCATTATAAGGCACAATCTACCATCGGCCAATCTTGCCATATTACTAATGTTACCATAAAATACCTTTATGACAGTTCCACTGAAAATGATTAAAATGGCATGTTAAGAATAGGAGGAAATTACACCTTATCTCATACATCCTGATCTACTTTTCTTTTCCACCTATTGCAGTAAACATCCGGTAGGCTATGAATTGTAGGCTACACCTTGATATCTCTATGCATATATTGTAGCTATCTGGCTTGTAGCCCACTGCAGTCTCAGAGTCATGTTCTGACAGGAGTGCAACCTCTACTGCTGTGAGATCTACTGCTGTTGTAGCCCATCCACCTCAAGGTTCAGTGTATTGTGCATTCTGAGATGCTTTTCTGCTCACCACAGTTGTAAAGAGTGCTTATATGAGTTACTGTAGTCTTCCTGTCAGCTCACCTCTCTCATCAACAAGTCGTTTCTGGCCATAGAATCGTCGTTCACTGGATGTTGTTTGTTTTTATTCTGTTTAAACTCTAGACACTGTTGTACATGAAAATTCCAGGAGATCAGCAGGTTCCAAAATACTCAGACCAACAACCATGCCACAGTTAAAGTCACTGAACTCACATTTTTTCACGATTCTGATGAGAACGTTAACTGCCGCACTACTGCTACATGATTGGCTGATTGGATAATTGCATGAATGAGCAGGTGTACAGGCGTTCCTGATAAAGTGACTGGTAAGTGTATCTGTGTATGTCAAATCAAAATGCAGATTAAACTGGCTTTTACTTTATATGACACCATATTACAATGTATAAATAGATAAAGTGATCATCTAATAAGGCAGTGGTTATCAAAGTGAGGTCCAGGGACCCTCGGATGTCCATGAAACATAACCAGAAAAGTTTGCAACAATAAAGTGTTAATAATGCTCGCCACTGTGTTACATGTGAGAACACTAAAGCTCCTGCATGGTTGCAATACAATGCTTTGATGGGCAGTGTAGCTTTTTAAACTAGCCGAAAGAAAGAAAGTACATGCGCATGGGCAAAATCCATAATCCTACCTTATTTTGACACTTTCCAAAAGTGCAGTGCTGTTAGAAATAAGTCCAAAATACACCAACACACCACGCAACTTTTGTGACTCATGACTTGTATAAAACCCACTCGACTCCACTCTGTCATTCCTACGTGCTTTTCTAGCATTAGCACTTTATTTTGCTGAGCAGAAGCCACTGTCAATCAGTATGTGATCTGACACACCAGCACAGTTCTGCTCAGGTAGAAAATGGGACTTTTTTTGTAGCTTTTAGTTATAATTAAATACTAGTTACGGATTTACAGCGAGGTCCAAAAGTCTGAGAGCACTAGCGAAAATGCTTCTGTTTGGCATTCGTTTTCAATTTAACACAAAGGTTTTCATTACAAATGATATTATCAGCAACAACTTGAGTGCAAAGTAGAATTTTAAAAATATCTACATGAATTTCAGAATTTCTTCGTATTTGGTATGTCTCCTTTTGCTTTAAGTGTGACAGTGTGCACTCATGTGTGCTGACATCAACTCCACAAGTTTGTGCAAAACCTGATGATCCATTTTAGATCAAATCCATCAGCGTGTCGTTTGAACACATGCTTCAATGGAAGGGATAAGACTCACGGAAAATCTGATCTTTTGTACAAAAGTGTTAACATGATCAATATCACATATTTGCTTCCATTTAAATAGTGACCTGGAAATTGTGCATACTGAATAGTCAAGATGTTGCACATTTCCTCTTTTTTGTTTTAGAATTTTCAAAATTCCAAAGCTTTCTGTTTATTTCTAGTTTTAAATAAATGTAAAAAAAATCCCAGGTTTTCAAAGTGGTCTCAGACTTTTGGACCCCACTGTATATTTCTTGAATCTGCCATTGGTAAATCATTAAATCACACATCTTTTGTATCACAAAAAGCATTTTAACATTTAAAACTGTGTTGCCACTGGCTTTAAGGTAAATTACAGTGTTTGGTTTCATTAACAGATTTGATAAGAAAAAGGAATACTGTAAACAACAATAATACCCATTTGTTTCAATACATAATTGACAAGTGTATTTTATCATTTTACTGTTTTGTTAGTGTGAAAATGTAAGGAATACTGAAGTGCAGGCTATGGAATGCTGCACTCTTGTGTTACTTCATATAAAGCTATGCAAATAATCTGTACTCCATTTTTCTTGTGGTCCACAGCAACATTTGGAATACTTACTAATTCAAACAATCCTTATCTTTTAATAAATGTTGAATTACATTGTTTCATTGAACTAGTATAGAGTAGTAGAGGTGCATAGAGTTACAAGTATCTGCCTAAGGGCCTTTTGGATGTACTCCTCTACAGCAGTCTCTATTCTTTTCTATTCACATTTACATTTATGGCATTTGGCAGACGCCCTTATCCAGAGTGACTTACATTTATCTCATTTATACAGCTGAGCAGTTGAGGGTTAAGGGGCTTGCTCCAGGGCCCAGCAGTGGCAGCTTGGCGGTGCTGGGGACTGAACTCATGACCTTCCGATCAGTAGTCCAATGTCTTAACCAATATCTTAACCACTGCCCTATTCTTTTCTATTCTATTTTCTTCTCTATTCTATTCTCTATTCTTTCCTCCTTCTTTGTGCATTTATTTATTGTCCTTCAAGTAGATACTTGATGGACAATAAATAAATGCACAAAGAAGGAGGACTGGCCCCTGGCAACATGTCAACAACACAATCCTAGGGTCAGTGTGATGGGAGTTTGGTGGTACTGTACTTGCTAAAGACCTGTGCCAGATGATGGTACTCAGTGGTCACTCACTCTAATATCTTGTGGTCCGTGGCTTTTTATGAAAGTTGAACTGCATTGGAACAGGAGACAATGGGCTGAGCAGTTTGGTGACCAGGTTGTGGGAGACCTAGGACATCCGAATATCCAGGTGAGTCAATAACAGGTCTGAGAATGGTTTGGTTTAATCTGTATTTAAATCTGTATTTAAACTGGAACTGGATGCTTCTTGAGCCTTTTCTTGAGTCTACGATCCAGGCCCTGAATGAGGAGTTGATAACTATATCATCCCAGCTCACCCGAACATTTTTTTTTTTTAACTTTCTCTACCACATATGTTTATTTTGGGGAAATAAGTGTGGTTTGCTTGCTTTTGAAGAACAACTTGGGGTGAGATGCCAGGAAGCCCCAGTTATAACAAGGGTTTAATTCTGCACTATTGCTTGGCCTGTGGAGCCATGAGGAGAGCTTCAAAGGTTAAAAAAAAGTCAGTGCCACCACCCAAATATTTTTATGTGATCCTGCAGATGGTTGGTTGGTAGAAAACGTTTTAAAAAAATGGATAAAAGAATAATTCTTATGTTTGTGCACAGCAACAGTAGAAATTGTGATGAATAGGTGGTGCCCCTATTGTGTGCAGTCTAGGAGGTGTCCCAGGCCTCCACAGGATCTTCCTCTATTTGAACTCTTACATTATTATATAATGGACGTGATTAATTGCTCAACTGCAAGCAGAGTTTGCACTTTTTCTCCAATGCCCAGTCACATCAATCTCATAGAACACCACATTGTGACCCCCTGAGTGTGGTTATGTGCAGCCAGTCCTGTCCATTGCCTGAACACAAGAATAATTGGGGAAAATGGTGGAGATGGAAGAATTAGATAAATGGAACAGCCTCAGCGTGCTCATGTTGATCCTGGTTGCTTCTGCAAGGTAAACCTGGTATCAAAATATTCAGTGTTTATGGACTGGTCATGCAATTTACTTATATTCTTACCCTGGATTTAACTATTGGCAGATTCTCTTTCTCCAAAGTCCAAGGAAAAAAAATGTCTTTCTCTTCGCTCCTTGGCTTGCATCCATTAGTCACCCTTGCAATTGCCAGCTACGTTTTAATGACTAATGGTTCTCTGACCCCATTGTGCATATGCCAGAGCTTACTTAGCTGACATAAACATTTAGAGTAATAACTGCCAGTGGCATAGGTATATGGGCTGTCCTGAAGTCCCTGAGACAAGCCAAGCTCTTAAAGGATCTTGCAAAGTGTGCAATTGTTTGGAGGTATTGGGTAGTGGGGATGGTGTCTGGGCTTCCACTTGGGCAGATCAGACTGTACTAGTGCATTCAAATATTATTATAGTCAAAAAGTTGAATGCCGAAAATGAAACCTAAATGAGTGTAGTAATAGAAACAATCAGTCCCTTTCACATTTTGGGTGAAGAACTGATGTTGCCACTAGTAATTAACTGCCATTTTTACTACCTCTTCACAAACACACACACAAGATTGTAAAAGTAAAAATTGCAGCATAGAACACAACGGTTCCCAAGAAACAGAACACTGCAAAACTTTGCAACAGTAAAGTGATTCTAAAGCTATTCAAAATAGCAGATGTTCTTGGTGTTGTTGTTGGTTTTTTTGTCAAAACAAGACATTCAATCCATGGGGTTCCAGAGATTCGAAATTGTAGATGAGCCCTTTCTGCCTACATTTACTCATTCCACTGTTAAACAACAGCTAGCTTTTGTTACAGCTAGCTTTTGTTTACAGTGTCTCGCCACTGTAAAGGAGAAATCCTTCATTCTTATGGTATGAAGGTACTCGACAAAACAATCAGCTAATCTTCTTTAATCAGCTAGTCTTCTCCAAGGTACATCTGGTTTCATCTCTTGCAACAAACAACTCCTGCTGTGAAGCGTGAGGAGTGACGAGTGACAGAAACTGATCCCTTAGGGCTTGTGATCTTTAAGCAATATCGCACAAGCAATATCGCACGAGCTGCAGGTAATCACAGCTGTGCTGATATTCACTACAACAGCGTGATATTGCTTTTATACAAAACAGTTCTATAAACTAGTAGTTAATATTGAGTAACTGACATTTCAGACACAGTATAGCCAAATATTCTGTTTATTTTTGCTCCGTGAACAAAAATAGTTCCGAAAAAAAGCCAGAGCCGGATAGAGCGCTGTGTTCTTTTTGACATTTGTAGAAGATTAATAGAGGTTGCGAATCAGTCTCAAGTCTTCAGCCATGGTTTCACTAGTAGTCAGATATGTGAAAGGAACTCTCTTCATCTTGGAAGTGGTTTGTTTATTGGTTAGTCCATCTGTTCTCTCAAGAGTGGCTACACAGGCCACGGCACAGTCAATGACTTCCCTAGAAAATCCAGTTATAGAAATATTCACACATTCCTTGCAGGCTACTGGAGGTTGTTTTTTTATGCACTGTGGCCTGCTCCTAATCCATGCATTAGGAATCATTAAACTCCATAATATCATCTCTAGTGTGTAGTGTACCTCTATCAACTGAGGATCGCAAATTCACAACATTTCACACAGAGCTATCGGTTCATTTAAGAGACGTCACTCCGTCCCAGCTGCACTTTCGCTTTCGTTGGATAACTTTCCTTCCAATTAGACCTTGGACTTCATGGCCTCTTAGAGCATTTTTGTTTTCATCTCTACCAACTTTTAAATTCTACTTAGTGCAGAGATGACAAGGATAAGTGGTTGTGAAGAAGCTCTTCAAGCAAAGGAGATGTTGCTGTTGCTGACATCCAATTAGTTTTTTTTTTTTTTCATCCAAAGACCATGAAATAACTATTCAAAATAAATGCTGCATCTGGGTAAAACATTAAATATCATTTACAGTTCTTTATAAAGGGATTCATAAAGACTGAGTGTAACGAGTCCATGAGACCTCATTGCTCTCTCAATTATTAACTGTTTGCTTACATTATCTGTTCAATAATGTCAACAGTACAGAAAAAGAAGCTGAATGCCAATAGAGGTGGTGAAATGATGCTTGTTAACAGTTTGATGGCAAAAAAATTTGTCATAGATTTGTCTCACAGTGTTTCTTTGTGTATAATGATGATTTGTTTAGTGTAAGGCCAAAGGTTTGTTACACCCATAAACTCACTGTCCACTTTAACAGGAACTCCTGTACACCTGCTCATTTATGCAGTTATCCAATCAGCCAATCATGTGGTAGCAGCACAATGCAGAAAATCATGCAGATACAGGTCAAGAGCTTCAGGTAATGTTCACATCAAACATCAGAATGGGGAAAAAGTATGATTTCTGTGACTTTAACAGTGGCATGGATGATGGTGCCAGATGGGCTGGTTTGAGTATTTCAGAAACTGCTGATCTCCTGGGAATTTCACACAAACCAGTCTCTAGAGTTTACACAGAATGGTGCAAAAAACACTGAGTGAGCAACAGTTCTGTGGGTGGAAACGCCTTGTTGATAAGAGAGGTCAGAGAAAAATGGCTAGATTGGTTCGAGCTGCCAGGAAGGATATAATAACTCAAATAATCACACTTTACAACTGTGGTGAGCAGAAAAGCATCTCAGCATTGCACAAAACATCAAACCTTGAGGTGGATGGGCTATAGAAGCAGAAGACCACATGAGGTTCTGCTCCTGTCAGCCAAGAGCAGGAATCTGAGGCTATCATGGGCACAGACTCACCAAAACTGGACAGTTGAAGATTAGGAAAAAAAAAATCACCTGGTCTTTTTCCACTCTTCAACTGTCCAGTTCCGGTGAGTCTGTGCCCATGATAGCCTCAGATTCTTGTTCTTGGCTGTCAGGAGTGGAATCCAATGTGGTCTGCTGTTGTAGCCCATCCACCTCAAGGTTTGATGAGTTGTGGGTTCTGAGATGCTTTTCTGCTCACCAACGTCGTAAAGAGTGCTTATCTGTGTTACTATAGGCTTCCTGTCAGCTCAGACCAGTCTGGTCATTCTCCTCTGATCTCTCTCATCAACATGGTGTTTCAGTCTGCAGAACCTCTGCTCACAGGATGTTTTTTGCACCATTCTGTGTAAACTCTAGAGACTGGTGTGTGTGAAATTCCCAGGAGATCAGCAGTTTCTGAAATACTCAAACCAGCCCATCTGGTACCAATAAACAATCCCATCCACACTTTTTCTCCAGTCTGATGTTTGATGTGAACATTAGCTGAAGCTCTTGACCTGTATCTGCATGATTTTATGCATTGTGCTGCTGCTACATGATTGGCTGACTGGAAAACTGCAGAAATGAGCAGGTGTACAGTTGTTCCTATTAAAGTGAACGGTGAGTGTATGTGCTTTCTGAACATTCCAGATTTATTCCCGCTTTGCTCTTATAATAATCTCCACTCTTCTGGGAAGGCTTTCCACTAGATTTTGGAGCATAGCTCTGAGGATTTGTGCTCATTCAGCTACAAGAGTGAGATCAGGCCCTGATGTAGGGCAGAGAGGTCTGGGGTGCAGTCAGTGTTGAAAATTCATCCTAAAGGTGTTCAGTGGGGTTGAGGTCAGGGCTCTGTACAGGCCACTCAAGTTCTTCCATACCAACCGTGGCAAACCATGTCTTCATGGAGCTCGCTTTGTGCACAAGGGCATTGTTATGCTGGAACAGGTTTGTTCCCCTTAGGTCCAGTGAAGGGAAACTGTAATGCTACAGCATACAAAGTCATTCTATACAATTGTGTCCTTCCAACTCTGTGGCAACAGTTTAGGGAAGACCCACATATGCATGTGATGGTCAGGTGTCCACAAACCTTTGGCCATGTAGTATACAGTGGATATAAAAAGTTTACACACCCCTGTTAAAATGGCAGGTTTTTGTGAAGAAAAAAAAGGAAACTAAGATAAATCATGTCAGAACTTTTCAACCCTCGATGTGAAATTACAATGTACAAGAATTAAGTGAAAAACAATCAGAAACATTTTAGGGAAAAACAGGAAAAAATAAAAAAGTTAATAACCTGTTAAAGTTATTAACCTGTAAAGTTACAAAAACCTGGTTGCATAAGTGTGTTCATCTTTTATAATTGGGGACGTAGCTGTGTTCTGTGTTGTGCGGTGACCTGAAGCAGGCTGTGTACAGGAGATGCCCTCACAATTTGAGGGATCTTGAATGTTTTTGGAAGAAAGAGTGGGAAAATATTGCCAAGTCAAGATGTGCCACACTGATGGACTCTTACCCAAAAAGACTGAGTGGTGTAATATAATCAAAAGGTGCTTCAACAGTATTAGTTTAGGGGTGTGAACACTTACACAACTAGGTTACTGTAAGGTTTTTTTTCTTTTTTTCCCTAAAAAAGCATTTGATCATTTTTCACTGTATTTGTATAATTTGCAGTTGCACATTAAAGGTGTTGTGCAAATGAGGGATAATGCTAACATTTAGAATTGTCACCATATTAAAAGAACCAGACAGTCGTTATTTAGCATACAGTCCTTTATTGAAAACTCTTTCTCTTATATAAGTGCAGGTTGATGCATAACAACACAACACAAACCTCCACCGAGCACAAGCAGTAGCACATACTGGGCTCCCGCACGGATGTCATATACAACATATACAACATCCACTGCAACTGAAAACCTCAGAGTAATTAACACACACAGCAAAATAAAAAAAAGGCATTGTTTTTTTTTTTTTTGGAATAAGTTATAAGACACATATGCCATTCTTATAATAGGATGTCAAATAAACCCAACGTTAAAATTTCATGATCTAATTAAAGATTTTGATGTGCAGTAGCAGCTTGAATAGGATATCAGTGCAAACATCCTTTTCTACAATCCCACAAAAACATTCAGTCATAAGTAAAGAATTTTTCCCATATTCAAGACTGTTTAGATTCGTATACGGCTCATAGGTAGACTATTTGTACACACACAATATAATGAACAAAAACACGACTCAAAATGCTTTCAAGGCCAGGACATGCGTCTCCATATAAAATAGTTTCTTTTAAACAACTAAATCTGGCATGCCGGTTGACACTAGTGAACAAGTATTCCCTTCCTATCCTATAACACGGCTATAACACATTTTTCAACACTTGAAATAAAAGTGGACATGGAGCATATCAGGAAGGATCGGCAACCAAAATGGAACAGAAGCAGAAACACTTTTTTTTTCTTTTCTACAGTACTGCCAATGTCTCTTAAATCAAGAACAGGAAACAGAATAAAAACCAAGAATGGATTAACATTTTCAAAACTCTCATGACAAGCCAAATTTGTTGGATATTGGAGGTATATGTCAATGTAATGACATATAATGTAAAGCTTTTATTTCTTTTGGAAAATAATGCAATTGTAGAGAGCAATATAATATCCAAAGCAATATCCCCATACTTACAGTACACATAATTAAACTATAATTCCACTCACAAGTTAAAAACTGTATATTTTACTTAAGCAAAAACTTTGCCAAGCCATAAAAACCAAAAAAATAGGATTTTGCTGGTCAGCGATTTAATAACTGCTTTCTGCAGTAGTGTCGTAAGTGACATAAAATATTAAATGTATTTTCTTATGGTCAGAGAAATGCCTGTTCAGATTAAGGAAAGTACGGTAGTGCCCCTCGTGTAAACACTCCCACAAACCAAGTTCAGACCTGCCAACCTTTACGAGTATGCTGCTATGAGTTATCTCTCAAAAAAACACATAGAGAAAGTCTTCACTTTCACCCCAATAAAATGACAGATCTGGATCTGGAATGATTGACAGTTTCGCAGTCGCTTGTTTTGAACTCTTCAATATTACGTGACCCCCCCGGAAGCCCCGCCCCCTTCCCCATATCTCACATTAGTAATCTTTTAGCCTGTGCTCTCATCTCGATTCACTTTTCTCACTTGAAAGATGCCGCCTCTATTTT
Organism: Pangasianodon gigas; assembly: GCA_022758105.1. NCBI lineage: Eukaryota > Metazoa > Chordata > Actinopteri > Siluriformes > Pangasiidae > Pangasianodon > Pangasianodon gigas. Next base: position 26,790,425 of record CM040456.1, read on the forward strand.
TTATTTACAATTAATAGAGAAAGTTTTGAGTTTATTAATGTGAAACAAAATAGATCAATGTACACTATATGACCAAAAGTATGTGGACATCTAACCATCAAACTCATATTTGAACATTCCAAATCCACGAGCATTAACATGGTGTTTATCCCACTTTTACTGTTATAACAGCCTCCACTCTTCTGGGAAGGCTTTCCGCTAGATTTTAGAGTGTGGCTGTGGGGATTTCTGCCCATTTAGTCACAAGAGCATTAGTGAGGTCAGGTAATTATGTCAAATGAGAAGGCCTGGTGTGCAGTCGGTTCATCCCAAAGGTGTTCAGTGGGGTTGAGGTCAGGGCGCTGTGCAGGTCACTCAGGTTCTTCCACACCAACCTTTGAAAACCATGTCTTTACAGAGCTCGCTTTGTGCACAGGGGCATTGTCATGCTGGAGCATGTTTGGGCCCCTTAGTTCTAGTTAAAGGAAAATCTTAATGCTACAGCATACAAAGATATCCTATACAATTGTGTGCTTCCAACTTTGTGGCAACAGTTTGGCGAAGGCCGACATACGGGCATGATGGTCCGGTGTCCACAAACTTTTGGCCATATAGTGTGTGTTTGACAAGTATAAAGTTAACATCAGTTAACTAAATTTAACAGGGGATGAACCAAAAAAAATGTGGCCAAAATTACTCAAAAATGGCACAAAATTTTGACCAAAAAAAGATTAAACAGGAGTACAACTAAGTGTCAGATCTAACACTTTACAAGTCATTGTAACGGGAATGATAATTAGAAAGCTCTCTGCTCTCCTGCAGGGTCAGCACAGATGTGTTCCAGCAGTGCACTCAGGTCCATCGTAGTAGGGGTTATACAGGGTTTCACAGTAACCACCTATTGCTTAGGGGTAAAAAGCTGCTGCTTGTCTGTTTTAGGAATGCTGTAGAAACTAGAAATGTTTACAGGCACATATATGTGTATGTATATGTATATGTATGTGTGTGTATATATATATATATATATATATATATATATATATATATATACACACACACACACTCGTTTCTATTGTAGAAAAGTGATTTGTTAAAGGGCTATATGGAAAATGTCTATGCATCATTCCTCTTCAAGGTTGGCAGATCTGCAACTTGTATTAAAAGTTATAAACTGTTAAATTAAGTGTTAATGTTCCATTATATTCCAAATATATATTCCATTGTTGTTGATCCATAGATCATTGGGCCGCGTATTTGATTTGGCACAGTTTTTATGCTGCATGCCCTTCCGGATGCAATCCTCCCCAGTTGTATCTGGGCTTGGACTGGCACTGAGAGCACACTGTTGCATGCAACCCCAGTGGCTGAGGTTGGAACCCTGGCTGGGAATTGAACCTGGGCTGTAGCGGTGAGAGCGCTGTGGCCTAACCACTAGTCCTCCAGGGACCCCGAAGAGATATTCTTTTATACATAATTAATTCTAATCAGAATTACCGGCTCTGAATTATATCCGAATTGTCACGATGTAGTGTCCTGAGGGCAATAAATCCCTCTGTAAAATGTGTAACGTGTGTAACAAAACATCAAGACAACAGATCAGAGGAAGTTCTTGAACAAGCAATGCCTCTGACAGAGACTTCAGCCGCCTGCATGTGGCTCGGCTGAGGATTGCAATAGCAAGTCTTCGGATGATGTAATCAGAAGTCATGTTCAAACAGGCCTGAGGTCTGTACTTGCTAGCAGACATTTGCTTAAGGGTTCGCTTTTAGCAATCACACAGTCAGTGACACAATGGGGATTTTTCTTATGGGAATAGTCCAGTCATGGATATTGTTCACTTCAACAATTCATAAGACTTTGCACAAGCCAACTTGTATGAAAAGTTACAAATAGTTAGGCCAAGGAGTGGAATCTTTCATTTGCAGCTTACAATACAACTTTATCCACTCTGGTTTTTAGAAATTCACAAGATCAGGTGCTTTAAAAGGTCCATGAAAGAAACAGTGGAGAGATAAGCACTGTTTTAGAACAGGTGTAGATAAAGTTGAATCAGAGTATAGAACTGTCACTTACAGTTCACTCTATTTGTCTTCCAACTGCAGCAGTGCTCCTTCACCACTTATTTCTCTCTCTCACCAGTCTATGTGTTTTGTTTTGCTTTTTTTTTTTTCTGGTCACCGGCAACGATATTGCACAGTTTTAGCCCGTAAATTGCACAAACCCTTTTCTCTTTTAAAATGTGACAGCAAAGGTAATTAAATTCCTTTAAAACACCCACAGACGCCTGTCAGAGAACAGAGCTATATGTTAAGAAACTTGTGGTGCATAGCCAGAGTCCTTTGTTTGCATATTCCCATTTGTAAAAGAGAAATAAATAGAGCAGTTGCATGAGGCTAACTCTCTAACAGCCTATAACAGCTATATAGGTAATGTCTAAAAAGCTTACAGTCTATTGAACGTAACATTGCTCTATGCTGTAATGCTGTAAAACTTATTCAAAAACATGTTTGGAATGTTTGTTATGTTTGTGTATTTTCAGTGCAGTTAATCTGCAGTGATTAACAATCATCTCCATCTCACATAAGTAATCTTTCGGCCAGTGCTTTCGTCTCGTCTCGGTTTTCTCGCTTGAAAGATGTGGCCTTGCTTTCTTTCAAGGTAAACAGAGTCTGTTTTGAGTTCTGTAATGTGAAATAAAATCTTTCGATATATGTTCGACTTATCTAACCCAAGACAAGTATCTAGTTAACATCAGTTAACTATATTTATTAAGGATGCACCGAAAAAAATTTGGCTTAATATTGTCAAAAACATCACTTTTCATCCAAAAGTGAAAAAGGGATGAACGTTTTGACAGCAAAATAGATTAAATATGCCTACACAAAAAGTCAACTCTGACACTTTGCAAATCAGTTTAATGGTAATATTAATTATAAAGTGCTTAAAACACTGTTTGCTCTCCTGCAACAGTCAACTCAGACGCGTTCCAACAGCGCAGTCAAGTCAGAAACTGATGGTTTTACAGTAACCACCAGGCGCTTGGGGGAAAAAAAAGCTGCCGCATGTCTGTTTTAACAGACAACTTTTCCCGCTTTGTTATATTCGTGCATGTTCATGGGGTTGCTTTATTTTCCTCTTAGTGAGACAGAAATAGATGACCAGCTAAGTATGATCTGCATTCTCAAAAGTATTATACTTATTTCCTAGCACTCATAAGAACAACCAGGAAGTACGGTGTAGCAAGCACATTAACTGACAGTGTATAACGTTATATGCAATGCCATTTAGTAGTTACTTGTCAGACACCAGCTAAAGCTTTTGAGGGATGAAATAAAATACTGTAGCTCTCCATTCAGTTTAATCACCACAGTCTGCCCTATTAAGACACAAGTACTTAGTGGCATGTTAATGAATAATCCCATTAGGGGTTTGATTGTGGCAGGTCACAGCCAGCCCAGGGAACACACTCATGACTAAGTAAGAGCCTGGAAGCTTCCTTTTCCATTCTGCTCTAATGTGCTGATTAACAGTGGCAGCCACTCCTCGCATAATGGAAATTAATGCAGGTTCAGATTGGGGTTTCCGCCCTTCTCCAACACCCACACACACACACGCACACACACGCACACTCTGCGTACTTGATATCAACCATACACTGTTTAGCTGTCATTTGTATTCAAATTTCTATGCAACCCTGGCATGACAAATAAAAGGAAATTGGCGGGTGAATGAAGAAATAAGATAATAAGGGAGATCAAGAGAAAGGGGATGGAGAAAATAAGAAAGAGGCAGAGAGACAGAGACAGTGTGGCACCACTGCCACTGATAATTTGTGAGGAATAGAGACAGAGACTGGTGGGGGGGGATAGAATAAAGAAATAGGGAAGTATTGACTGTCGAGCCAGGAGTATGTGGCAGAAAATAAGAAAAATAAACAGAAGAGGTGAAGGACTCAGGTCAAAGTAAGTCAAGCTATTGAAACCGAAAAGAAGGGACAGAGAAATGAGAAGGAGATCTATATATATCTGAATGTTACCATGGACAACCAGCGAGTTCACCATGTATCTCTGAAAAGCATTTTTTTTTCTGCCCAGTGTGATAAAACAAATAAGTCAGAACTGGAAAAGTAATGAGAAAAGATAAAAGAAACATCAAAATAGACAGATTGTGACTTCGATTACAATGCCTTCCCTCCAATCACCTCACATTATTATACATATTATACATTGAACATTTCCATATCTGTAATAGTAAAATACAACATGCTGGACTTTGCCTTCATTTTGTGCTGTCATTAATCATCTCAATTTATACTGCGACTTAACCAGGCCACTTCAACGAGTCTTCATCTCTCTTTATTATTCTCTCGTTCCTGCTACACAGAAATGGTCTACATTCGCCATCAACAAGTGTAGTGAGTGTAAGTGTATCCCAAATGAGGCTGGTAAATCAGTATTAAACACAAGACGGAAAAAGAAAGAGTACCAGTGAAGGATAAAATGAACAGGAACTGGACGACCCACTGGAATGTACAAGAGTCAGCCAGTCTGTGTGGGTCATACCAAGCGGGCGGTGAAGGAGGGGGGCTCCATTAGTCATACAGGCCCCTCGGTGATGCCCTCCAGAGGCAGGCTCGTGGCATTGTCCGTAGCCTGAGGCACCTCCTGGGAGACTGGCGCATGTCGGGTGGTGCTCAGTGCCAGGCTGGCATAAGGCAGGTGGCAGTCTGTGTGGAGAAAAGGTGGGTAGTGCTGCCGGTAGCAGATGTAGGCAAACAGCAGGCCGATCACACCACCGACAAAGGCGTCTGAGAGGAGAAGAAAGCGTGAAAGGTCACTTTGCGGTTGCCTTCCATTACTGATTACACGCATTAGTAACATGTTCCAAATGTCAGCAGTTTGAATAACAAGCAACTATTGGTTAAAATTAAAACTGGAATACTGAAAAATAAAAACAGGTACCTCAGATATGAATGTCACGTAACATAAAAAGCCCTTAAATTCCATAACATTTTCTTTTGTGTAGAAGACACACATACAAAACTGTAACATCTAGCCCAGGCAATCCCCCTCCAGAGCACCCTCCATTGAATTTTGGGTAGTCGATATATAAGGCGCATGGACTTGTGTGTGTCTGTGTGAAGCCTTAATGTTTGCCTGCAATCATGTAAGTTCTGAGCCGTGTTTTTGGATTGTTATCTTCTGACCCTGTTTTCGTCCGCTGACCCTGCCTCGGAAGTAAAACCTCCAGCAAATATATCTGAACCCAATGTCTCTGAGTGCCCTGTTACAATAACTATATACAGTATACAGTACAATCTCACTATAATCATAGTTACGCACATTTTCATTGTATTTTAAATACCTTATTACTATACCTGTATTTTATTATTACACACCTTTGACTGAGAATCAGTGTAGTAATGGATATTAAAGAGCGTTTTGACATGCATTGCATAAAAAAAAATTATATTTCCTTAATCACCCTTTCCTTAAAAGACCTTGAGAGTTTTTGACTGGAAGTAAGTGCATGTTATTACCAGAATAACACCTCTTTCTTTCTAGGAAGATCTATTATATTCTGAGAAGTCTAGGGTTAAGGTTGGCTTTAAAAGCCCTTATTAACATTGCAGCTTTTTCGCATCAAGTATTTTCCAGAAGACTAAGAAATACACAACGACTGGGTATGCTGTTACAGGAAAAAAAAAATGAAAACAAAAAGGTCGCTAAAATTCATCTTCAATCCAGTTTACCTTTCCAAAGAGCAACCAATTAGATGAGCCCTGATATGTGATGTAGCAAAAGCACATGTTTTCTCCCATCTTCTCCAAAAGATGACCAAAACCAGAACCTTTTTTTTTTGTTTGAGATTTAGATTCATGTATGTATAATGTATGTAATGTATATGTTTTTATCCATCCCTTTATTATTACCCTTAGATTATGTAAATTTGTCAGGCATACAATTCCCTCTGAATGAGCTGTTAACAATGAAACAGCAATGCTCCAAAGACAAACCCGCATCTCATTCTCCCGATTCCGCATCTGGTTCTCCCGAGTTTATATTAATGCGCTAGGTATAATGGAAAAAATAAAATGGAACATATTATACCTAGCGCATTAATATAACTGTATCATTTATGTTAAAGCTGGAACTACTGTCAGAGCCGTGCGGTTATAGAAAATTAATCAACACCTTCTAACCAATCAGATTCAAGCACTCAACAGTGCTGTGGTATCAAAGTTACCAAAGTAAACTAATGCAACCTAACAAGATCTGAAGAAGTTGCAGTGACCAATATTTTGATTTCAAGATCCCCAGAATCCCCCATTTTCTCCCTAATTTTGTCTTGGCTGTCTGCTATCACATGGCAGATACCAACCGGGGAGGGAACTGCTGCTCATGCTGCATCACAGGGCTGCGTAACATACTCAGAGGAAAGTGTTATCCACCCTCTACCACATACGTGAGCTCACAGACATGCACGATTGGCTATTGTCGATGTAATTGACAGGGGAGAGAAAAGGTATACCATCCCATAACATGGTTTCTGTAGTGTAGTGGTTATCACGTTTGCCTCACATGCGAAAGGTCCCTGGTTCGAAACCAGGCAGAAACACAACTGTCATTTATTTGAGCAGTGATGGCTCAGTGATTAAGGCTCTGGGTTACTGATCAGAAGGTTGGGGGTTCAAGCCCCAGCACTCCCAAGCTGCCACTGTTGGGCCTATGAGCAAGGCCCTTAACCCTCTCTGCTCCAGGGACGCTGTATCATGGCTGACCCTGTGCTCTGACTCCAGCTTCCTAACAAGCTGGGATATGCGAAGAAACAAATATTACTGTGCTGTAATGTATATGTGACAAATAAAGGCTGCTTCTTCTTCTTCTTCTTCCCTCCCACCCAGAGACGCCACACTGTTGGACTCCTGGCCATGGACAGCTGTAGCATCATTGGGAATCAAATTTGCGATAGGGTGAAGGCTTTTTTTGTTGCCATTCGGGAGAACCAGATGTGGAATCGTTAACCCTATGGGATGAAATAGCACGTTTGTCTTTGGAGCACTGCTGCACCCATGTAAAACTGGACATTTTAGACTAACTAGCAGTTTTATGCGTTTTTTTTTTTTGTTTTTTTTTGCCAATCCGAGTCTTATTCAGAAGTGTGAAAACCACATATTATTGCCTCTGGTAGGAGCGTTTCAGTGAAATGCAGTGTGTTCTGGCTACCAGGAGTAACTGGCTGTAAAGTCATAGTCTATCAGCAAATTATGCACAAATCAAAATCTTGGGGTTACAAGGATCTGACAGTTCTGTGGGGAGCCTGCAGAGATATACTGCTTCCTTTCTCAGGCACTGAAAACTACACATTTCATCTTGGTGGAGAATTTGTACAACACATCTTCAGTCACTGTCAGTCTCACTAATAGTTAAGGATCATCTCCCCAGAGCTCTTTAAAAAAAAATAAAATAAATCTTTTACCTGACTGAACACAGAAGCAGCCCTCTAGTGAAATGGTCAATGAACTGTGCTGGATCAGATCACACTCAAGGGAAATCATAGTACATACACAATGTCATGCTCTATTCAGCTCCTGTGGGGCATCAGGAGAACTATCAGGAGACTAGATTCATCAATTAAAGCTCAATGTACTGAACACATGTATACTGTTTGAAATGCCTAAGGACTTACATGCTGTCTATCGTGTTCAGCTAAAATGTTTTTTTTTTCTGTTTCTGTTTATGCATAAAGAAGGCATCGCAGGAACACAAGCAGGAATACATGAAAGTTTAAGCACATATTCATGATTCATTTAAATTAAAAAAACAGCTTTTTGTGAGGGAAAAAAAATTGTGTGTGTGTGTGTGTGTGTGTTTTAACGATTCATCAACGAACAGGTGATTCTTAATAAGCACTGATCAGGTTGATGAGCAATTTTACATATGAAAAAATAAGAAGCTTGAAAAATATATATATATTCATTCTTTGTGATGAAGCTTGTTACATTCTCTGTCAACAGAATGTGTGTTGAACCTTGTGTTAAAAGAGTGCAAAAAAGAGCAACATGTAAAAATATAGCAAAAAAAAAAAAACCTCAAACCCTGCCAAAGCAATTTATGAATTTGCGTCTCTTCTGTGATAGAAGGTGAACTCCAGTTAAGGTCTCAAACTGCTGAATAGTGTCTCTCACGGTTAACACTCTTCATCAGCAGTGCAAGGCATGTTTAATTCTCTCCATCCTGGCACTGCGGTGATGCACTGGCTTTGCAGGTTTACAAAAAAATCTCATGAGGATCGAGACCTTAAACATTTAACTGAAGGAGTCACGTGGATGAACGTAGCTTTCCGTTCTAAGCTTTATAAGGTTTTAACAAATTGAATCGATTCATTATTCGCGATCCACTGACAAACATTTATCATTGTAGATACTGTTGGTACTGAAATCCAAAGGTCCGAACACCTCTACCCACCTCCTGCTTTGATTATAAAAACTGTTATTCCTGATGTCGGAAGTTTGACTCCAGCTTAATTTCTCTAAATCTCTCTAAGATATGCACTGAGCCTTAAGCTAATATATTGTCTGTGTAGGTGGTATGGTGTAATGCAGGAGAGGAAAATTCATTACCAAGCAGATGTCGCCTATAAAGCAATGTAGGAAATATGGCTCCATAATAAACAGGTTTATCTGAGTAGGGGAAAAAAACAATTTGCAGAAACTACAACAAAAAAAAATTATCCAAACTTCCAAAAGCAGATTAGGTATTTGCTTCTGTCATGACTTCATGAACAGTCATCCACATATCACAGACAAAACGTTCTCCTCCAGCGGATAGCCTCCCAAATCTACCACAACCTTGATCAGGATGAAGCACTGACAGAAGATGAATGAAAGAATGAATGAATGAATTCTTCAGTGCCATACTCCTGCAATACTGAAACCTGTTTTTTATATTGTTATTGTTCATATTATTGCTTTAAACCTGAAATTTACTGCAAATTAAACACTCGTGCACACTAGCGCAACATTTTAATGCATTTTCTGTGACAGAAAACAAATGCATTATTCAGGATGAACATGAACACACAATGTGTTTGAAACAATCATGAATACAGATACAGAAGGCTTGCCAGAAAAGTTTACAAGGCTTGTAGCTGAGACTAAAGTGCACCAGAATTGGGTTCCTACAGGTTGTTACTTCCATGCAGGCATGAGTGAGCTCTCACGTACGACACTCATCGAACAAAAGAAAACCCATGTTCATTAATATTGTTCATTACAGCATCCTTAGTAACTGCCTGGTCAGGGTTGCTGTTGTTTAAATTAGGCTACTAGTTTGTTTATATGTTGGGAAATAGAACCAGCTACATTTGTTAGAAATTAATCACAGGCAGGTACAAATAAAAACATTAACTATGCGAGCAGGATTTAAAAAAAAAAAAACGTCCTTAGCATATTTTTTAGTTGAGACCTATTATGAACTCGAGTGATGTAGCTGAGGTTGAGGAACTGTCAGAACCAGAATTCACAAAACATGCTGACACTGCTAGCATTTCCACATCTGGTTGTTTTCACGTCAGTGTTTTCCAGTGGTAGGGTTCACACTTAATTTAAAAAAATGTTCCACCTTAGGTTTAAATCTGAATAAAGATATTAAATCTGAATATAGCTACAGCTACAGATAGTGGCATTGCATTACATCCCTAGTATTCTGTTTTGTCTTCACCGGGTATTAGAAACTAATACGGATGTGACTTGTGTATCTGTAGACTGTACTCTTGTGCAGTTTGCAAGATTGTGTTCAAAGCCTCTCTTACCTTGCCAGTGATGTTTGTAGTCACAGGTGCGGGACAGAGCGATCATCATTGCACTGTAGAGGGGCAGGATCATGGCACAGAGGCGCCAGCTGCGTCCACGCCCGCTCTCTGTGAAACAATGCAGCTTCCCCGCTAAGTAGAAGGAGGTGAAGCCCAGGCCAGAGAAAGCAACTGTGGGAGGGGATAAAGCAAGAACGACAAGAGCGGATGAAGGATGAACAGAGAAACAGAGAGAAAATGAAGTGGATAGTAGAGAGTGGAAAAGAACACCAAGACAGAAACGGAGCATGACAGGGCCAGATGATGAACCTTTCAATTTCTGCCCATACACATTCTACTTTTGGTGTCTTCATCTAAATGTTTCTGCTTCTCCAACAATTAGACTGACTTTGAAACATGAACAATAATTTTTTTCCCATGGAAAAAAACCTTAACGCTGAAACAAAAAATGATGAAAAATACAGCCACTGCAAGCTCTTCACTTTGCACAGTCGCTCACACATGCTGCACCCCTGAGAGCAAAAAAAAAAAAAAAAAGAAAAAGTCAAAAGATTAGATTTCCCAAGATTCGTGCTCATGTTCTTTCACAGCATATTGCTCTGGAAGCTCAAGAAGGAAAAGAGTTCTCATTCTAGAGTTCCCAAATGCAAACCTTTTAAAATACACAGCTAGTGCTGGAAATGTTCTTGCATGGACTATTAATCTGACGAAAGAGTACAGAAATGAGGCTCACATTTCTTTTTTAGGTAGACTCATAAACAGTAGATTTGGCGTAATTGGCACGCAACCTTAGCAGCAAGGAATACTATTTTGTGGCTCTGATTTGTTTTTCATTGGCATATAATTGTAACTCATTTGCCTACATTTCCTTTTGAGTTCCAAAAGAACAGCTATAAGTTGCAAAGCGTCTCATTTACATACTGGATTACAGATCTAGGCATGGACAAAAAGTGTTTGTGCGATTTAACAGACAACCTGAACCATCAGAGTGTTAAGGAAGACAGAATATAATAAAACATTCAGGGATTGGTACAACACATAGTTTCAGATCTGAGTGTGACTTGAAACCATTGCTCTGTCATACCTTATGCTTCAGTGTCATCTAATATGAATCATCAGATTACACACGTCTTAGTAAACGATGCTCTTCTCCCCATGTTTATCTAGCCTCTGTTTTGCTCTTCCCAAAACCACAGTCACAGTCACAGATGCCACTATCATAAAGCAATGAGACAGCATGAATGAATTGTACCTCACTTGAGCAGACTATTATGATAGCTTTGGTTATTGGTTGTATTATTTTTCATATTTCAACACAGGCTCATCTCTTGAAGAGCGCTAATAATTCTCCGGTCTGTGTGTTTGCATCCTTTAACAGTACAGATGAAGTGGAACTGCGGGGAAAGTATGGCTTTGATTTAAAAAACACATTTTCTTTCCTACACTGTTGTTAAGAGTGTGTGTGTATATAAGAGCGGCAGGATGAGACTCAAGCACTCTTATCAAGTCTTATCAAAAAAAGGAATCTATGCATATAGCCAAAGTGCATTCATGGCCAGATAACACTCCTATGCAGCGCTGGACTTGGCAAGTCAGGCCATTCAATAAGAGCCAATCCAGAATACTTAGCATTATTGTCATGTAAATTCCCTTTTCAATGTACGCTACAATTGTTCAGCAATTTTCAGCAATTATTAGCGATTCCTTGTTTTTGCTTGTTTTGATCTTTGTCCATGTGTGTTTGTTTTTTGTGTTCGTTTTGTGAGTCCTGTCTCCGCCCCTGCCCTGTCATTGGTTTATTGCCCTATTGTGCATTGATTATTCTTCCTGGTTTTGTATTAGTTTCTCTTCAGTTTGCCTGTTTACAACATTGTGTGTCCCAGTTTCAGCGTGAGGTCTTATTGTGCAATTATTCCTAGTTTCTTTGATTAGTCTCCTAGTTAGACTTCCTGATTTTGACTCGTTCTTGTTTTCCCAGGTCTTGATTATGGATTCTCCTGGTGTTGTGTCGCCAACCAGCATTCTAACCCCATGCTATGAACTTTGACAACGATATTTGGACTGCCGTATATAAAATGAACGCTTTTCTCACGCAACTGCGTCCTGCCTCTTCACCAACCCGCATGTCACAATGATTGTATTTGCTTAGATGTTATTAGCATTTCATTACTAGCAAAGCTACCACTTTTGTGTATTCCTTTAAGACTCTGCAGGGGGGGGAGAGGACACATTTGGGCAGGCAGATAATATTTTCTCTCAACTCTTGCTTATGTCAGGAAAAATATTCTCATTCCAAATTTGTAAGATTTCACACAGATTAAAAGTCACAAATGATTTAAGGTTAGGCTGAAGGATAGATTTAATGGCCATCACTTTTTTACGACTTACATGTATAAACCTAAAAAAATGATAAGGATGAAATAACACTTTAGTCCTGCTTCTTGTGCCAGCATCTTAAATTGCATTTCTCCATAGAAATGAGGAATATTTCCTCTTAATTATACAGTGGTGGAAAGAGGACAAAACACATTTTCTAAAAAAAACTGTAACAGTAATTCACTCGAATAAAAGTGAAAGTTGTGATCAAGAAAATTACTTATAAAGTATGCGTAAATAAAACATCTGAAGAATAATTACTTGAGTAATTACTTTATAAAGTACTTTATGAGAACTTCATGAGAGATTTCATTCTGTAAAACATCAAAACATCTGGATAGCTCGTCTAATGCTTTCTTCTAGCTAATGGCTTACCTGCACACGTTTTCGCAGGTTGAATATCGAGCTGTGAAATGCCGATATCTCCATGGGTTTTTGGCTCGCGTAATTTGCAGCTTATTGTCACGCTTTTCCTTTGAAGCATTTAAAACTGAAGATAGCTGATAAATTGGGCTCGTCTGTCTCCACTGTCTCAGACATTGCTGCTAAGATGCCTGAAGTGTAGCGTTTCAGGAAACTGTTTATATGATTTTTTTATTTTTTTATTTTGATATTTATTTTGAATCCAAGGTTGAATTGTTTAAATTTTGCACATACTGTCTTTTAATTAGTTTACAGTCTTCCAGGGATTAAATGCAGTACTATTTTTTTACACTGTAATGGTGATCAAAACCATTTAGCAGAAAAATCAAGTAAAAGTAAAAATGACATGATTTAATACCGAAAAAAGAACCGTTACAATCAACTATGTGCTTAAGTACTGTAACGAGAGTAAATATAGTTTGATATTTTCCCCTTTAAGTATGTGATATCATGTAAACTTTATTATTAAACAAATGATGCACTGCATTTCTTTCTGTCCACTGCCAAGTGCTTTCACTAGCTGAGATAATTGAGCTATCCAGGCCACTCCATTAGACCTGAGTGGCTCCAGTTATTCACAGATATCCACAGAACCAAAGTAGGACAAGTATAATTATACTTTATACATATTTATAGCAATTTAAGAATTCCTGCAGAACATAAACAGTGGGCTAATGAGGGCCCTGGGTCATTAAACAGGAGTTTGACTTGCTCAGCCATGCAGCAAGGTTATAGCAGAGGTTCAGGCATAGGAAACTGGGTCTTCCATACTTTTTAATCTGTGCTGTTTTCTGGAAAAAGAAGAAGAAGAAGAAGAGACAAAAGAGATTGGAAATGCAGTTGTAAGCATTTTCAAACAAGTTCCGTATCTTGATTTTAATCTTTTAGATTCTTTGTATTGATTCTGACCTGACAACCAAAACTAATCATATTCTGAATATGAATGAGTTTCCAAATGCTATAAATGCATGCTGGGATTGAAAGTATGACGTGCAACAGGAAATTGTGATCTGAGTGTGAGATTCTGAGCTTTTTTGCCTGACGCCAGGGATGTGGCTGCCATTTGAAAAGGGAGCAGGACAGAAAATCACAATACAGCCCCAGTGAACACACGACAAACTCAAAACTCTGACTTTTCACCAGATTTTTTTCACCAAAAATCTGATTCTAGTGTGTGAACGTAATATAAAATTTTAAATATAAAAAGCACCAATTAAACATACGAGGTCCACTAGCTACATAAGTGAACAAACATGAGCAACACTCATCTCTGTGTAGGCAGATTCTCAACCACAATTACTACAGCTACAGATCGCCAGAAATAACCCCCAAACTATTTATCTTAAATGGACAAGGACTTAATGTAATTGTAGTTGATAGCTATTTACAAAATGTTATCTAACTAGCTACCTTATATGGTTGAAGAACAAATAACATCCTTATAACAAAAATTGTTTGATTAATGTTTAAAAAAAAAATGAAAGCTCATTACCGAGCCATTAGATGTGTTATTTCACACTGTGTCATATTATTATTTCCTGCTTATTGTTGCATCAGTCATGACTAAGGTTTATGAGTACAGCAGTTTATGGGTTTGTTCATGATTGGCTGGAAGCATTCCTGTCCCAATACAGAGATAAAGCAATGCAATTATCTGAGATTCTTTACAAAGTAGTCATAAAAATACAATTTGTGTCACCATTACGACAGTTTTGGTTGCCTGACTCGTGAGCAGAAACTTATTAAAGTTTGATCATTGAAAAATGGCCTTGCACACAATAGAAACAGTACAAAGAGACTTGATAGTTTTATTAAGCACTTGTATTAAAACTTATCATGAACATTTTTCTTAAATATTGCCAATATATGATATATTTAAAAAAAATTCAATCAGAAATAAATAGTGCATATATTTGAAAAGTCTTTAAGTTCTTCATTTTCACTGAAACATTCTACATTTTGCTTTAAGTGCCTATATAAGGGGTCGTCAACTTCAAGCCGAGCACTCCAAAAAATACATGAAAAATAAATTTATGTATTCTAAACATAAAACTTTTCAGCTTCTGTAACCTATCATCTGTTGTGGCCAATCATATACATTTATGTGAATTATTTAGCTGAAGGCATTTCATAGAGAAAGCAAAGCGTTTTCACCAACTTTCATACATTTTTATTTCATTTATCCTCTCTGATTTGATTAGTGAACTGACAACACGGCTTGTTAAAAAAAAACAACAACAACAAAATAATCTTTAAAGATAATTAGACAGAGAAGGATATGTTTATTCTTCACTTCAAATTGATTTATCTTATTTATAACCATGAACTAATCACTGATGAGTGAGCATTAAATGCGACTGTTGTCATCATTCCGTCATATCTGTTGCATATCCGGACTTTTGTAAGCAGGGAAATTTACGTAGCTGGACCTGCCCAAATTTTAGCTGAATACCTCTGCTCTATATTATTTAGGTTTGGCTCTTTGTCAGTGTGTCTTGGTTGGAAAATGTATTTGATACCTTTGTTTTTGGAGAAGTTTGAAAACGTACATTTAACCGTACACTACATGGCCAAAAGTTTGTGGACACCTGACCATCACACCCATACGTGCTTGTTGAACATCGCATTCCAGATTTAGTCCCCCTTTGCTGCTATAATAACCTCCACTCTTCAGGGAAGGCTTTCCACTAGATTTTGGAGCGTGGCTGTGGGGATTTGTGTTCATTCAGCCACAAGAGTATGTGATGTCAGGCACTGATGTCAGTTGAGAAGGCCTGGGGTGCAGTCAGTGTTCCAGTTTATCCCAAAGGTGTTCAGTGGGGCTGAAGACACTCAGTTTCTTCCATTCCAACTTTGGCAAACCATGTCTGTCATAGAGCTTGCTTTGTGCACAGGGGCATTGTCATGCTGGAACAGGTTTGGGCCCCTTAGTTCCAGTGAAGGGAAATTGTAATGCTACAGCATACAAAGACATTCTATACAATTGTGTGCTTCCAACTTTGTTGAAACAGTTTGGGGAAGACCCACATATTGGTGTGATGGTCAGGTGTCCACATACTTCTGCTGTATAATGTATTATGGGCATTAGCTGAAGATGTAGATGACTAAACTTAAACATTCAAATGGCAAATGAGCGCTGGTTTTTTCTGTAAAGGATGAGCAGAAATATTATTAGACCCCTTAGGAACGGACCCATAATTGCAATATTGAGACCACCTTTCCTTTCAACAGTTAGCTTGTTAAGCTCTATGGGGAACATTGCAAAAGCTATTACCCTTGTGCTGATCTTATACAGACTGAAATCGACTCCAACAAAACTCTAATCTGCCTCATATATCTACTGCTCTGATACAGTAACTAATTAAGAACACAAAGACACTTCTAATTAGTTGAACACAAAATAAGCTGAGCTAGGACACGCAGAGGTTGTTGAGTATCATGAATATAATGTTGCTTTGTAGTTTATTTAAACTACAGAGGTGCATTAAATTAAAATAGCAGCCTACACTGGTTCACTGTTCTCTATTACACATGCACTTATCACATTGTCAGTTACAGTAACATGTCCTCATGTCATACGACTTTCAATATCTTGAAATTATGTCACTAAATATTAAATAAGTATTCAACTCTAAAATAGATATGTGTATTATGCTAAGCCTTAACCAGCCGTTTCAATTCATTTTTATTTGTATAGCACTTTTAATAAACAATGAAAGGTTGTCTGTACAGTAAATGTTTTCTTAGGCCAAACCTAAACATTTCTGCCAGAGTTATGAAAGTTTCCGTAACACTGATTTATTTCACACACACACACACAGGTGTATGTTGATGAACGCCAACCAGCCGTAAAAGTGCAAAGCATGTGCACTTCACAGTTCATTTGCATTTAGTGACGCCCACAAAACTCCATAAAAGGTAAAGCTAACAGAGAGCACAAAGCAGGAAATGAGGACAAAATGGCAAAAGAAATATAATTACTCAGAGGCAGAACTGAAAGTTATTCTGACTGGCAAGGAAGTACTACCTGAGATGACGTGAGGAACCATACTGAGCTCGTCAGAGTTACTGTCTGTGCAGAGTTTCACATCTTCTCCCCGTGTCTATGTGGGTTTCCTGCGGGTTCTCCGGTTTCCTCCCACCTCCCAAAACATGCCATTAGGTGTACTAGCTAAATTACCCCTATTTAGCTAGTGTGTGTGAATGAGTGTGTGCACTGTGCCCTGGGTCCTATCCAGGGTGTATTCCTGCCTCACGCCCACTGTTTCCAGGAGAGGCTCCGGATCCACGGCGACGCTGAACAGAATAAAGTTGTTAGCGCAGATGAATGAATAAACACTCCAATGAAAGAAAGGCAGGAAGAAAAAAACACTACACATCTACATAACCTCTATGAGAGTTACAATTTTCTTTTAGTATCAAGAACATCTGGTATCATTCCAAACAACTCCCTACTGTCTTTTACATTGCTACACAAGCTCAGCAAATCAAATCAAGTGTCAAATGCAGCTAAACCTCTCTACTTAAAATTCTATCCTACATCACTCCTAATTAAAAACAGGATCTAAAAATTAAGAACGGCTCAATCCACTCGCTTAAATTGACTTTCACTTTTGACGAAAGCCATTAACATAGAGCTTCTGTAGTACAAGGTTATTCATATTCATACATACATTACACAGCACATCATAAGGTTTACAGATTCAGATAAATGCACACGTTGTACACTAAATTACATCCAAGCATTTTGGTTATGCATGCCCTCTTGACATTTGTGCAAAGTGCTGTCACTCTGTGCTGTTTCTCGGCTGCAACGTTTCATTATAACGTTCCGCATGTGTCCTTGGTTATTCGAATTGGAAAACTGAAAGGCGCATTGAAAGATATTCTTATTGTTCTAGCTATTTAAAAGAAAACTCATTTACGTCAATTTAAAATCCTAGGATGAATTTAACGCATCAGAATGTTCTTACCACAAGAACCGGATATTCATAACGCACAGACGCATTAAACCATGCTAACACATACACACACAAAGTGTACTAGAGCAGGTAGGGGCATGGCTAGTGTGGGTCTGCAGTTGGAGGGAGGTGTTTGGAGTAATGACTAATGATGCACATCTGAACCCTGTCCATTATGTTTATGTGATCCCTCTCTCTTTCTTTCTGTCCCTGATTAGTGAGCTGAGCATATGTGTGTGTGTATGTGTGTGGCAAAGCAAACTAAAGCAAAACCTGAGCAGAAAGTGGCAAGAAAACTAGAAGGCTGCTACATTTGTTTTGAAAAGTTTTGCATTATGGTTTATGTATTGTGCCAAATAAAAATGCTTACTTGAGTTCTTATCCTGGTTCTGCTGTGTTCTCTGAGTGGCATACTGCTGAGATTGGTACACATATATATTTATTTATTTTCACAAACACACAGGAATAAAAATAATGCCTAGTTGAACTGCACATCTATAATACATTAATATTTAGTACTGTATATGTCAAATCTACACAGTTCTGCTAGGTCTACCAGCCTTCTACTGTATATAGTTACCCCCTATGTCATGTCTTCCTTATTTCTTTTTCATACCATGTCTTTTTTCCCATCCTAATGTACATGTATGCAGTATATGTGTATTTGTATATATTTTCCCCCGTGAACATGCCTGTCTGTACTACTTCCTGCTTCGTTTACATCCCCCCCTTTGAATTTTTGCTTAACCACTATTAATCAGTCCCATAAAGCTGTTGTAAAAGGGAGCAATTATTATAGAATCTTTCACAATTACATTCCATCATTACATTACATGCCATCATACCAAGAAAAATGTTAGCGTTTATACAATAGGTTTACTGTGCCCTTCAGAATTATTGCCACCCTTCATGAAAATAAATGAAAATGAATTCATCTATAAAAAGCATCTTTTTTTTTTTCCATAGTGCAGATTATTTTTGATCTGACCACAAAACACCTTGCCATAACACCCTGCCAATTATACTTCTAACGACGCTTGGTGAATTTTGTAAGATGCTCTCAGGAAGGGCTTCTTTCTTGCAATTCTCCCAAACAGCTTGTTGTTATGAAAGTGACATTTAACAGTTGATTTTGAAACTTCCACAAGAATCAATTAAACTCTGAGACAGTGTGCTCATTGGTCCAATTTCTGACAAATTTCCAACTGTTGCGAAACTTTTTTAAAGCCCTAATTATGATGAATGGTATTATATCTGTTTATGTACTTACACCAATCAGCCATAACGTTAAAACCACAGACAGGTGAAGTGAATAACATTGATTATCTCATTACAATGGCACCTGTCAAGGGGTGGGATATATTAGGCAGCAAGTGAACAGTCAGTTCTCCAGGTTGATGTGGTGGACGCAGGAAAAATGGGCAAGCGTAAGGATCTGAGCGATTTTGACATGGGCCAAATTGTGATGGCTAGATGACTGGGTTAGGGCATCTCCAAAACAGCAGGTCTTGTGGGGTGTTCCTGGTATGCAGTGGTTAGTACCTACCAAAAGTGGTCCAAGGAAGGACAACCGGTGAACTGGTTACAGGGTCATGGGCACCCATGGCTCACTGATGTGTGTGGGGAGCGAAGGCTGGCCTGTCTGGTCCGATCTCACAGAAGAGCTACTGGAGCACAAATTGCTGAAAAAGTTAATGCTGGCTATGACAGAAAGGTGTCAGAACACACAGTGCAGCTTGCTGTGTATGGGGCTGCGTAGCTGCAGTCAGAGTGCCCATGCTGACTCCTGTCCATCACCGAAAGCTCCTACAATGGACATGGGAGCATCAGAACTGGAACATGGAGCAATGGAAGAAGGTGGCCTGGTCTGCTGAATCATGTTTTCTTTTACATCATGTGGAGAGCTGGGTATGTGTGCATCACTTACCTGGGGAAGAAATGGCACTAGGATGCACTATGGGAAGAAGGCAAGCCGGCGGAGGCAGTGTGATGCTCTGGGCAATGTTCTGCTGGGAAACCTTTGGTCCTGGCATTCATGTGGATGTTACTTTGACATGTACCACCTACCTAAATATTGTTGCAGACCATATACACCCCTTCATGGCAACGGTATTCCCTAATGGCAGTGGCCTGTTTCAGCAGGATAATACGCCCTGCCACACTGTGAAAACTGTTCAGGAATGGTTTGAGGAACATGACAAAGAGTTCAAGGTGTTGACTTCAAGGCTCCACCTCGCAACCTACAGGACCTAAAGGATCTGCTGCTAACGTCTTGGTGCCAGATACCACAGCACACCTTCAGAGGTCTTGTTGAGCCTCGACTGGTCAGAGCTATTTTGGTGGCACAAGGGGGACTTACACAATATTAGGCAGGTGGTTTTGTTACAGCTGATCAGTGTATATATTACCTGATTTGTGTAACCCAGTCTAACAGAAAAAAAAAATTACATGCAACTTATGCAACTGCAGCACCTTCTATACATTAAATGTCAGAGTTCTGGCACAAGTACAAGCACAAAATATTAAAACTTTCAGATCGATATGTAATAAATAATTTTGTATTTTTTTTTTTACCACTTTTCATGACATATGATTAGAATAAGCCTAACTTCTCTTCTTCTCTGCAAACACCATTGGGCTTGTAAGTCACGTGGTAATGCGATACCGTAATGCAGGTATTTTCAAAATGTAGATAGGTTTTAAGCTGTAAACGCTTTAGGCTACTGAGAATATAAAAACTTTCTAATCAAGTCTAATCATACTGTATGTCGTGAAAAACAAAAAACTTTAGTGATTGTGCTCAATATGTTTAAAAAAGAGGAAAAATTATTTATTACATATTTATGTTATTCAAATAGCATAGTGGTAGAGGTGGGCTTGGTTAAATAACACTGGTGCAGAACGTGCCATACGTTCGAGTGAAAGTGAAAAATGATATTCAACTTATAAAAGGTGCTGCAAATAAGTTGAATGCAAACGTTTTTTCAGTGAGACTGGGGTAGATTTGTGTAGGCCAACATCCATCTGTCCCTTTTGTGTTCAAAGTGCTTCATTTTTTTCCATTGTAATGGATAACTAAGGCGTGTGTGTAAATTTATATTTATAACCAGGGGAAACCAAGGAAAGTGTTTCAAGAATGACAATTTGTTTGCATTTATTTAAAATATTCCTTAGGGGTATAAACAATTCTGGCACATATACAAGGGTGAGGCAAATAAAAACGTTCAAAGTGTGACATAAATTAGAACTGAATTGATTTTTTCCCAGAAGAATCCAGACACTCATTAAGTGTTGGAACACTTGCAATGAACGAAATGGAAATTATGTAGAAAAATAATGATACATTTTTGTGACATTTATTTGCAGTAAACAATGCAGAATAAAAAAATAAGGTTTTCATTTGACCTCTTGTTCACTATGTATGTTAAGAGTTTGCTATGTAATTTTGAAATTATTAGTGCAATTGTGTTATCTGTAGAAGCAACTTGGTCACATGATTTCTAATTCATAAGAATTTACACAATCTGTATTTAAAAAGGTACGACTTTGTTTGGTGGAATTCCTATAAATAACCAAAGATTGGTAGACGATTTATAGTTTTATTGACTGTCCAGTCTGCAATACTGCAATTATAATATGAACAATGATATAAATACTGATACTCATAATAGGGAGTGTGTTCAGTAATTTTCCGCATCTCTTGATACATGACTCAATTTAGGTCAAGTAGTCTTTGGAGTAGCTTCTTAGGTCATGAGATGAAGATTTCACTCACTGTCAAAATCACAACAAAAACAAAAATAAAAAAGGAATATCAAATAAGCATATAAATAACTTTCGGCTTGGTAGGAGAATACTGTTAGTCACCAATCATTTAATTTAAAGTTTTGCATCTCATTTGGGTGGAAACGGTTATTTGTTTGACCTGACACTGGGAAAGATTTGAAGGTTGAAAAGTTTAGACAAGCTGCAAATGCATTTATTTAGAAGTGCTGATGCCCGCATTAATAATATACAGGCAATTTCGACTATGCAAAGCCCACCTGGTGCTTACACATACATCTCACAGATCCTCCTGCTGCATTCAAGTGGGATGTTCAGAAGTGATGATAATGTTCGGATAACGCATTCTGTTTTCCCTGACAGGCATGGAGGAGGCGTACAAAGTCTTAATGTCAAACTCCTTCATTTTCAGCGGTACCTTACTGAAGAGCTGACTCATTTGTTTCATTTTTTTATGAAGGTTTTCAATCACCCAGAGCAATTTGGGTTAGGGTTAATTATTAGTCATACACACTAGTCTGATACTAGTTTCAGTGAAATACTGATTCACTGAAATGAAAATTGTTTTCATTGTTTTTTAAAAAAACTTTTTTTTCTTTGCTTGAATGAAACATCATTAAAAAACTAAGAACATTTAGGAAAAAACACTTATTATGGCTAAAGTATGCAATATAATAATTGTATAAAAGGAAATTGCAAGGTAATTTAGGTGGAAAAAAAATTATTACTGCTAAAGCAGGCAATGAAAAAGAAGAGATGCTTTAGCCGTTTAAACATGCTCCATTAGCTGACAAATTCCTACTTCCTCAACAAAAGAAAGCAGTTGGTCACGATCCAAGGCACAAATTTGTCATAATTTGTGCTTTGGCACTGATATCTATTATTTTTTTATCTTTTCAAAAACTGTGGCTACAGATAGCCATATCATTTAGCCAAGATCCTTTTTTTGCTTCTGTTGCTTCACTTCAGCCAGGAAAAGTCAGCGAATTGCATTAATATTGATGCTGTAGGATGTTCATAAACCTTTCAACCCTACAGTAGCAAAACCCCGTGTTGAATTAACACACAGAGTGTTGATTTAACACTTTTGGAGTTCCTTTATGTCCAATTGGACATATATAAACACTGTAGGGTGTTAATTCAACACTGGATGTTAATCCAACACTGGGGATTTTGCTGTGTATGTGCTCTTGGAGTTGAGTGTGTGCCCTGGCCTGCCTGCCCAACTGTTTCTGCTCTTTGGTGGGTATTAAAACAGGCTAGCCCACTGTGTAAAGGAAGTGATTGCACAAGCGTACTTTCGGGATGTTTCTGTGTAATCGCTATCCTGGATTGCTCTAAGAGGAGTGTCACTTGTGGACAATCGCCATATTTTACAGGTTGAACTCTGATATTACACCATACGGCCAAAAGTATGTAGACACCTGACCATCTCATTTATGTGTGGGCCTTCCAAAATATAGCATAAAGCTTTCCCAGAGAAGTGGAGGCAGTTATATCAGCAAAAGGGGGACAGACTCTGGAATGGGATGTTCAGCAAGCACATACAGTATGATTGTGATGGTTAGGTGTCCACATACTTTTGGCCATGTAGTGTGTGTGGATTGTGGATTGCCTCTGTTAGTTCTGAAGGAAACCGCCACGGTGCTCTGGAATGAAAGGTAGTAGAAAAGAAAGTTACATATGTGATATATGGATTGTCAGGCCACCTGGGTCATTTGGCTTGACAAGAATGTAAGTCAAGAGGTGACGACTTTGCTATTGGTACTCAGCAAGGTAATAAGCAAACAGGAAAACCTTTCTTAGCTCTGTAACCTTACAAGGGTCATTTAAGCATTGGGTTTGCTTTACACATTGTCTGTTTAAACTACAATACGATTACACTGGAAAAATACTGGAGTGAAATTTAGTCAAGAAAAATGTGGGAGCAATTTCCACCCAAAAAAATGTAGTAAATTTAACTAAGCATATTTAAGTAATGTTTAAAAGGATTAAACCAAGGATTATTCTCATAAAAATCTAAGTAAATGTAACTAGCAGTTTTCTTTTTTTATATAGGTAAATTTTACTCACACTTGAGTTAAGTGATCTACATACATCTTAACACTGGAAAAAGTACACATTATTATTATTTAACGGTCACTAATACCTTTAATGGCTCCACCAATAGGCAGCACTACAACAACCCTTTATACAGACTAAACTGGCAGAACCCAACAGGACTATTTAACTAACTTCTGAGTACACACACACACCATACACCTGACTGAGAAACACAAAGAGGGTGAACCAAGGAAACCGAAACGTGATCTTTCAAAACATTTCATAATACAATATCCTTAGGCCTTATAGCTGACATAAAACAAGAAATATTGAAAACAAACCATCCATAATGCTCAAAATGAAAGCAGTTTAAAGTTCTGTGAACACATATGCAAATCGAGCTCAAAAACCACGCCCCCACGTATGTATGCAGTCGGCTCAAGTAAACATTACTTCTTTTTTTCTAGTTCTGAGCACTTGTACAGTACATGCCCATATCTACATTAATTAATTTTAGTACAGAACTGAAAGCAATAAAATCATTCTAATAATCTGCATTATTGTTTAAATTCAGTCTGAGTCTTCAGCTACCAATCTCTTCTTTATGACCATCTGCCAGATTGGATTAAAAAGGCAGATCTTTTAATGTTCAATTATATTAAAACTGGGCAATGGCATCTTAATTTCGTAATTTTGCATATTTTCAGGCCTGCTTTTTCTTTATAAATCATGCATGAAATTCATGACAAAAAATCATAATGTTTAACAAGCCGTTTGCTTTTGTTTCACCTTAATCACTAGAGAAATTGCAATGTGCCAAATATTTGCCTTATGAGCAGTAACCTGTTAATCAGTATAATGTGGTCTCTTAAGTTATCGAGTGCTATTAAATTAATGAGTGTAATATAATATATTGAAATAGAATATTGCAAAGCGTAAGAACAAGATAAGTGTCAAACAAACTCTATAATAAAAAATATAGATGGCCTACTGTGAAGTAGCAAAAGAAACTTAAGAAGTTAAGTTTATATTGAAACTTAAGAAGTCTATATTGAAACTTAAGAAGTTAAGTCTATATTGAAATTAAATGTAAATATTAATATGATGCAAAATGCAGCTCTGACTATGAATTACTGCAAGATTTGTGCATTTTGTGCAATGTGGAGACAGATGCTGTATTGTCTGCCTATAATGCCTCAGGACATGCTGCTAGGGTTACAGTGATGCATAGCCAATAGATCAAAATGACATGCAGCTTCACTATGCATTGTAAGCCAGTTTCATGGTGTACTTTGTGCTTAGTTTAATGCTGCGCTCAAGGCGAAGTTGCAACTTGTAATTCCTCACTTACAACAGGGAAAAGCCACCGAAAAAATGTCCTATCAACTTGCAATTTCAACTTTTCAACTTGGGTAGTCTTCTCAACTACCAGTTCCTTCCCTGTTTACAGAGTGCTGTCAAATCAACATGGCCACTCACGCTGTGAACAGTGTAAAGTCCTCCTTCTCTACTTTTAAATGAGTTTATAACAGTATTGGCTTTAGATCAGTTAATATACAGACACGGTACTTGGTTAAATCCATAACACTGACCATATTAATCACTGTTTTGAGAAGGTAATCATTAACATTACAGTTATCACTAACGTTAGCCGGCTAGTTTGTTGCTAATGCTTGCTAATGGTAATTGCTATTGTCTGCTGGCTAGCTTATTGCTAATGGTACTTGCTATTGTCCTCTGGCTAGCTTGTTGTATTGCATTTTCAGTCCAAAATGTTGCATGAATGTCTGAAGTTCACTATAATAAAACAGTTCCAATAGCCACTCTATTGCCTGTAACTTTAAAAGTGCAGTTAATGTAGCTTTTTATGAGCTTTATGTGCTCTCACAGTCAAACACAAGACACACTTTTGTGGAGGCGTCCATGTTTTTTGTTTTTTTTCCCCACTTCACACATTGAACGTGGCGAGGTGGGAAATGATGTCATTACAACTTGCAAATTACCAATTACAAGGAACCACAAATGCAGCATTAGACTTAAAATTGAGAGTCACTGTTTTTTTGTCTCAAGAGTTAAGAACTGTCCCAAATAAATACCCAGATTTATTTGGGACAAATATCTTACTCATAATTCGATATAAAGATGGATGGAGGGGTTTCTTCTCATTTGTCTACCTCAAGTATGTCATTTATAAGCAAGAGCAGTTTTGGGATAACAGACAACATTGTGATCCACTTCAACACACTTCAAACATTTTAAAATGGCTTCAATTGCATAACACAAAGATAGTGAGACATTTACAAAGCGGATTTTAGACCAGGTGTCAAATACACATAGAACAACTTGATGTACTAACACTTGATACATGTCAGATGTCTAATCCTTAATGAATGGCTGTTTTTAAGTTGGGACATTAGTTGACTTATTCATGCAATTATCCAATCAGCCAATCATTTGGCAGCAGGGCAATGCACAATATCATGCAAGTACAGGTCAAGAGTTTCAGTTAATGTTCACGTGAAACTGATGTGGGGAAAAAAATATCAGTGACTTTGACTGTGGTATGGTTGTTGGTGCCAGATGGGGTGGTTTGAGTATTTCAGAAACTGCTGGTCTCCTGGGATTTTTCACAGAGTTTACACAGAATGGTGTGAAAAACAAAAAACATCCAGCAAGCAGCTGTTCTGCAGACTGTTATCCCTTGTTAATGAGAGAGGTCAGAGGACAGAGGAGGAAAGGGAGGCCAGACTGGTTTGAGCTGCCAGGGAGGCTATGGTAACTTAAATAACCACTCTTTACAACCATGGTGAGCAGAAAAGCATCTCAGAATGCACATGTTGAACCCTGAGGCAGATGGGCTACAACAGCAAAAAAGCATATCATTTCAGAACATATTCCAGAACATATAGCCAAGAACAAGAATCTGAGGCTACAATGGGCACAGGCTCACCCAAACTTAAAGCGTTAAAAGCTTTCTCATGTACTTTATGTAAAAAAAGGCACCGTGATGCGATCCTCATGCCTGGGTTATTCAAATATGCTTGGATGCCATGGCACATTTTTTCAAGTTATAACATAATTTTACAGTATTTTCACTAAAACATGCCAGATGAGATTTTCTTCATTTTGTTTGATTATTCCTTTCTGCATATTCCTTCCACCACGCCCACAGTCAGAATCGTGTGGAACCTCCTATTAGACTTGGCATTACTTGACTCAAGTACCTCAGCGTTTCTCCAGCTGGTGCTTCAGATTGGGAATTTGACTATATTTATAAATAGATTGTTAATTAAATCTGACCTATTCCAGTGCTAATATGAATAAAAATCTACCCATAAATAGAGTTCACATAACAACCTGTGGGTGAAGTTCCATTTTTGACCTGATTTTATCCTTAAAGAGTTTTAAAAAAAAAAATTTATACTCCCACATGGTACCAGTAATTTCAGTAAAAAACAAAAAGAACTGCAAAAGGCTGTAAAACTGCAAAGGTTTTGTACAATTTTTAAGAATTAAGAAAACAAACATTTATTTTCAGTAACCTTTGACACAACACAAGTACCTCTAATGCAGCTTCACTTTCCTCTCAATTCATTTTTCACCTTGGATAACTGTAGCTTGCTGACGTTTTCCTTTGATTCTCTCACTATCGCAATACCTGCATAAATCTAGGCATGTTTCATGTCAGTTAGATATGAGTGTATGTGAGTGTAGATTGGGGTGTGTCATATGCACATGGCATGTAAAAAAGGGACTAGTGGGCAAGAAGTTCACTGCTCGTTTGATGCCGTATAGCAATTTAATGAGAACTAAAGTCCTGTTCGGTACTCCACGCATCTAATAAATCTAGCACATGCTATGCTTTTTCGAAAGCTTTTTTTTTTCTTTTTATATGTGCGCTAAGTGTTTTGCTTCAATAAAAGCCTTATAGCTCCAGGAATCTATTCCTTTCATCACATTATACAAGAAAGTGGACTTTATTTGGCACCAGCCGTCTCTGTGACCTGTTCATCCAGGATCATAATGTCCTGTGAAATAAACCTCTTGTATGCTGAACTTCAAAACATCTTTTAAAGCTCAAACTACTTCATTTACCCAGTTACTGACTGGACAATAGAGTCAGGCTAAGAAAGTTTTGGACTCCTGAGGCAACTAAAAGTTACTTTCAGGAATAAATAGAGTATGCATCAGCACAATATAGTCTCCAAGGTGTTTCAGAGAGATATTACACTTACAGGATGAGTGGCTGCTGGGAAAACTCTTTCGGCCCTCAGACACCAGGCCTGGTTCTCCTGTGCACAGCATTTTCGCATTCACCTGGCCGTCTGGGAAGCAGCGGTAAAAGTAATCTGGTCTTGGCCTGAAACGTAAAATGAGCTTGAAGTCCTCGAGTGCACAAGTTACAGTGCAAGCAGTTTGCAGTCACAACGATCCAAGTATATGTAATGTAATCTATTTCTTAGCAATTAATTAGCTGAACTTGCTGACTTTCAGACAAGGCATACCTAAATGTGTCTATTTGGTTTTTGAGCATATGCTATTTGGTTACAGGTTAAAGCTACACTTCTATAAACTCAACTCAAAATACTATGTGCAGCTATGAACAGGCGATAAAAATATAATTATTACTGGGGCAGTAAGTTCAACCATGGTAATATATTGAAATATATGTTGGGCCTGGGCTTTAAATGCATGGCAACTACTAGTCATTAAAATGAGCAGAAAATCAAACCAGATTTACAGGGTTTGCCATGCATATCAATAAAGCATTAAATAGTAATTAACAATAGGATTACTAATCCTATTAGTGGACACAGAATAATCTTTTCATTAGCTCATTATAAGTTTTTTAAGTATTAAAACTTTCTTCATCATTTCCACATAGTGCTGATAAATTACATACTGGCAAGTCCAAGTCCTACATTACATCAGTGAGAAGATGTCATTAAAGCAATGTGAAATTCATAAGTGCTGATGCAAACAGAAATACAAACCGAATCATGTATTACCTGCCAACTATCAACTTAATGGTGTTTGTGAAGACGCCGTTCAGTGCTAGTGCGAGAGACACAGCTGTAGAATAGAACACAGATTAGATTTTAGACATTAAAAAAAAGATATTAAGACACATGACAAATGCTAGTGTGAAGTTTAGACAGCATACACTAATCCCACTTACAGATTAGTTATTTTGTTTGCATGAAAGAGGCAATGCTCGGTAGAACTTACTAGTAAACCAGAGTGCACTTTTTATGCAAGTCTTTTAAAGTTTGTACGTTATTTTCACTCAGAAGAGGATGGGTTCCTCTCACAGTTTCTTCTTCATGATGTCTCAGGGAGTTTTTCCTTGCCACTTTTGACTCTGGCTGCTCATTAGGGATCTAAATCTGCATCATTATTTCTACTTTGTGACAATGTCTATTGTTAAACCGTCTACACAAATATCAAATATTTAACTGAAGCTTTTATTGAAATAATGTATGTTTGTACCTCCCTTTCTCAATGTGATAATAATGTTCTCTAGTCTGTGCATGCCAAGGAATCTGTAACTGCCGCCAACCTCGCCTGCGTATCATCTTTGCAGCTTTCTGTTTCTGTCAGCTGTTATGTTCCTTATTCTCGATGACATCTCTGTTCAAATTCTGCCAGATATCTTGGTCAATCTTTGGATATTCTTCTTGACATATCTGTTTCAACCTGGCCAGTGTCACATCTGGATCCGGTGCCAATCCAGAAGCCAGTGTGAATCCACAATCCAATCTAACATGGGGTCACTTACTTGTATATTAAATCACACACCCGTCTCTCATAAACACTTCTGTGTATATACACAGGACCTCTCTCTATCACTAAACCTTGCAAGGTTTGACATTTCTGTGTGCATTTCTAAGCATTGTTTTCCCTGCTGATTATCTCTGGGTTTTTTTACGTACGGTTTCACCATCCACTTTGATATTTATTGCATTGTTTTGCCTGATGATCGACCTCTGAGTGTTTGACCATGATTCACGTTATGATTTGGAACGGTAATAAATGTTTTGCACTTAAATCCATCTGCCTCCACCCCTCATGACAGATAGATTGCTTGGCTAATCTTTACTCATTCTGCTTGACATATCTGTTATAACTCTGCGAGATGTCAAGCACTCCTTCTGAAAATTGGGTCTGGAAACTGACAGAGTCATGACAAACCTTCCCCCCTCAGCTTTCTTTTCCACTGGAAATATCTTTTTGTGTTATAATGTCTTATATTTTTTAGGAAATGTAGTATATACCTACATTCATGGGAAAAAGAAAGTACACCCTCCTCCAATTCTACGTTTTTAATTGTCAGGGCCTAAATAACAATTGTGTGGTCGTCACCAACTTCTATAAACAAACAAAGAACCTCAGGTGACAACAACAACAAAAAAAAAACACAACAGATTTCAATATGTAGTCATTTTTTCCAAAAAAAGGAAACCAGCATTCAGAAACCAGGTGGGAAAAAATAAGTACACCCTATAATTCAGTAACATGTAGAACCACCTTTAGCAACAATAACTTGAAATAAACATTTTCTGTAGTAGTTTATCAGTCTTTCAGATCATTTTGGAGAAATTTTGGCCCACTCTTCTTTACGACATTGCTTCAGTTCATTGATATTGAGGGAATTCATTTGTGCACAGCTCCCTACATGTTACTGAATTATAGGGTGTACTTATTTTTGCCAACCTGGTTTCTGAATGTTGGTTTACTTTTTGGAAAAAATGACTACATTTTGAAATCTATTGTGTTTTTTTTTTGTTGTTGTTGTTACCTGAGGTTATTTCTTTGAAGTTGGTGAGGACCACACAATTGTTATTAACCCCTGACAAATAAAAACTTAGAATTGAAGGAGGGTGTACTTTCTTTTTCCCATGACTGTACACTTCATTTTTAACTTTACTCAAAGTAACTAACCAGGAAATGGGTTTAAGCGTGAACACAAGCCAAGGTTGAAATCCTAATGCAAATATTACTAATACAAAGCCGTGTATAATTAATCGGAAATGATAATTACTATGGAAGAGTCGTTGATCATTTTTGCCAAGGATTAAATTCTTTTATTAGCAAAGTATTGGATCTAGTCTACTAGTGATTGGATCTTTTAGGAGGGAATCACTAGTAGACTCTGATATCACAGCAGAAGTGCTGGTAATAATTAAACACATGAGTTTGTCCA
Organism: Pangasianodon gigas; assembly: GCA_022758105.1. Lineage (NCBI taxonomy): Eukaryota > Metazoa > Chordata > Actinopteri > Siluriformes > Pangasiidae > Pangasianodon > Pangasianodon gigas. The sequence goes on from CM040456.1 coordinate 26,821,007, forward strand.
ATAATTGTAATCATTTTGTATACACCACATACTGTACTGTGTAACAGGACCTTTATGGCAAATGTGAATGTGTGTATTGAAGTAAAATACCTTTTAAAATCTGATTTTTAAATGAGACAAAGCCCAAACATTACTGCTAGAGGATGTTTTGAGAGTGAAAACAGCTCAAGATGGTCAGAGTGCTTCATTCTCCATTTTTAGAAAAACTAACTCCAGGTTTGCACCAAGGGCAGGCACTTAATTTCAAGATTGATGTGATTTTCCTCATCACTTTTACTTTAGCTTTTTGATCTGTCTTAAAAAATAGAATTTATCCATATGGTCCATTTTTATTAAAAAAAAAAGAAAGAGAGAGAGAGAGAGAGAGAGAGAGAAAAGGGGGGGAAAACTGTGGGAGTCTGTAGTTCTAGTGAACTGCATTGAGCCCTGCTGTTTGAATGAGTCTCATTTTTTAATCTTCTTTTGGTAAATCAAATAACCAGGACTCTCATTTATCAAAACGTGCGTAAAAACAAGTACTAAATTTGTGCGGAAGAGCCGCCCATATGCAATGTACGCAACGCCCGTACGCCATAGCTGTACGCAACGGCCATTGATAAATCCCGCACCTTCTAAATTGATGTGCTTGTGTACGGCCACACTCATTTGCATAAAGAAACGTCCTCAAATTGCCATATATGGTAAACAACTTCCCTGTAAAATGCACAGCAGTGTGCTCACAACGCTTGTTTCAGGTGACATGGAACATGTCAAAAGATCTAAGAAGATGAACTTCACTGACAATGAAGTAGAGATACTGTTGCATGAAGTAGCGCAAAACAAAAATGGTTTATTTGGCACTTTTGTGAGTAGTCTGTCTAATAAATAAATGAAATAAATACGACTTAAAAATGTATATAGTTTATGAGTACGTGTGCACATTCTATTTCGCCAAATACATTCTGCCATTCTGAGATGGCATGAAAATTCGTCATTTTGGCTGGGTTTTTTTTCCCCCACTGATTTTTGTTGCTTTTTCTGCATTATATTTTGGAAATGTAATGCATTACAGTGTGAGAGATACGAATGAAGGTAAGACATGTCATTATTCAACTCGCAGTTGGTTGGGAAATGCCAGTACTGTCTCCAATTTCTCTCTGAAACGTAGTCATAAGTAAAAGCCCTAGAATAGAGATCAACTAAAACCGCACTGGGCAAACGAAATCGACTGATGATCCACTCCTCAGTCTCAGCACAGAGCTTCCAGTGGTGCTAAAACCACATTCCCTCTGCAAAGCTGCATGAGTCAAACAAGTCAAACACAATCTTCAAACTAGGCATAATCCCCATCGCTCTTTAAATGTTCCTTTTATGCGATTTTACTTTACAGTCCGTCTTGTAAGCACTGAAATCAGTAATTACTCACTCAGTTATGCGGATATGATAGACAGCACATGATACAGAAGCCCTGCATAGTTTAGTGTAACAGCAGTTTACCTGCTATTACACATTTCTACCACTAGGGGTTTTTGCATACGCATGGTCAGGAGTGTGCGGAAATACACCTTCTCACGCATAAGCAAAACTTGATAAATCCTATTCGATGCATAGAAACGTATGTACGCACAGTTTACGCACAAAAATATGTTTACACACATTTAATAAATGAAGCTCCAGATTTGTTAGAAGTCATAAGTGAAGTTTAATATGCATGCTGTTGAGATAAAGGTGAGGTGAGATATGGATGAAATGAGGAAATCATACAACCTGTATTAACAGCCAGACCATGGTCTTATGCTATATTGTACTATTAATTTCTCCTTACAAAAATCTATACGACAACAGTCATTGCATTTTTATCACAAGTATGCTTATGTACAATTATGTTAACAGGCACACTCTCTCTCTCTTAGGACTCATTATTTTCAGTATATTTTCTGTTCTGCAATGCTACATCAACATACTCTTAATACAATGCCATCACCTGAACCCACTCTAGCCCTTTATAATATTGTAATAATAATATAATATTGAATTCACCGAGTAGCAGATTGATACAAAGCGTCCCAGACAGAACAATTTCACCCCTTTTATCATGTTGCTGCTATACCATTCTAACTTGATGACAAAAAAATTACAGCTCTTGTTTGCTGTAATAGAATCTGTTTTTATGCTTTCCTGACTCTATAATTGTAATATTTAACACTGTGTAAGATTTTAATCTCTGAAGTGCTGTACTGAGCAATAGTTTTCTCTCTCTGGCTTGGTTTAATTGGATTTGTGTTCAGCTTTCTATCCTAATGGCTTCTGTTGTGCTTCAGGCTCCTATGAGCATTGGTACAAACAAAGCAAATCATAACACATACGGTCTTGAGCCAAAAAAAAAAAAGCATAAAAAATTTAAACGGAATTTAAATGAAAGCCTCAAGGCCACGCCGCCATGAAATGTCTAGCCTCTTTAAAGAATTTGTGTTGAGCGTGAAGAGGACGGCTTGATCAAACTGTGTGAGGAACACCAATTTGAGGAGCTGTATTTACTAATTAATTAACAAATGCATTTTTGTCTAGAGTTTTAATG